>JASTWF010000332.1:0-532040 GCA_030390025.1 Squalus acanthias | reverse complement strand
GGGGGAGAGGAGAGATCGGGGGGAGAGGAGAGATCGGGGGAGGGGAGAGATCGGGGGGAGGGGAGAGATCGGGGAGAGTGGAGAGATTGGTGGGAGCGGAGAGATCAGGGGAGAGGAGAGATCGGGGTGGGAAGGGAGAGATGGGGGGAGTGGAAAGATTGGGGAGAGAGGAGAGATCGGGGTAGAGGAGAGATTGGTGGGAGCGGAGAGATCGGGGGAGGGAGAGATCGGGGGGGAGAGGAGAGATCGGGGGGAGGAGAGAGATCGGGGGGAGAGGAGAGATCGGGGGGGAGGGGAGAGATCGGGGAGAGTGGAGAGATTGGTGGGAGCGGAGAGATCAGGGGAGAGAGGAGAGATCGGGGGGGAGGGGAGAGATCGGGGTGGGAGCGGAAAGATTGGGGGGAGAGGAGAGATCGGGGGGAGAGAGATTGGTGGGAGCGGAGAGATCGGGGGGAGAGGAAAGATCGGGGGGAGAGGAAAGATCGGGGGGAGAGGAAAGATCGGGGGGAGAGGAGAGATCGGGGGGAGGGGAGAGATCGGGGGAAGTGGAGAGATCGGGGGGGAGGGGAGAGATTGGGGGGAGAGGAGAGATCGGGGGTTAGATCGCGGTGGGGGGGTGGTCAGTGATTGTGGGTGGTCAGTCGGAAATCGTGGAGGTGGGGGCAGAACAGCTTGTGGGGAGTTTATAGGTTAGCTTGTTGGGCCTGGAGGATACACTCCTGCTCCTCCTGGTCCACAAGCATTGATGTGAAGGCACTCACCTCATCGATCCGGCCCTTCTCGCTTCCTTTTACATATCGGGTTTCCCGAGGTCCGGGAATCCTGGCCGACATGGGTTAATAATAGAAATCATGTTAAAAGGTTTTACCGACCGACCTGCCTCCTGAGAGCGGATTGGTCTCTCGCCCCTCGTTCCGCCTCCGTTAAAACCAGAAGTGGGCGGGTTGCGGTCGGGTTTGAAATTTTTAACATTAACTTCCCACCGTTTTGGGAAGTTAAAATTACCCCCAATATTGTTTTACATCTGTTAAGGCAGTCTAGTATAAAATATCAAGCTTGGAATCATATAATATAAAATAGACAATAAAGAAGTTGTCTTGAAACTTCTGAGAAATATGGACATTTAGGGTTGGATTTTGTCTTGGGGTCGGGTCGGGGTCGTGTAATCCGCATTTCGTGTTTCCCCCCCGACTCCAGATTAATGTGGATGCCTGATGCAATTTTCACTTCATTGGGCAATTGAGTTGGAGCATGTGGGAACCCATGAACGAATTAGTGTTTTCAGTCTGAAATCCGCCTCTGATGATGTCATCATTGCTGACTGGCTAGTCTCAGAGACTGTTGGTGAGAGAGGACCTGCCTGGCTTTTGATGTGGGTGGACCTGGATGCAAAAATGGAGGTGGGGGTGTGGAGAGAGAGAGAGAGAGAGAGAATGAATTTTTTTGCTAAGCAAGTCCTCCCAGGCAGTCTCTCAAGACATTCAATGCAGCAGCATCAGAGGCGGCGTTCACACCTAATACTACTACTACCTTCATCACATCTCCGTTGTAATAGTGGACCTGCAGCCGATAGTCAGCTATCCACTTGTGCTCCCGCCAGGTTTCACTGGAGTGTTTCACACCAGGCGTGCTTCACGCCAGAAGAGGGTTAAACTAGCTACAGCGTTTCAAAATGGCATTACAGAGCCAATTTAGAGCTTGTTAAGGGCTTTAATGGCCTCTCCCGCCTCTTGAAGGCGGGACGGAGTCGTGAACCCCGCGACTGATTATGTCAAAATTGCGTGGAAGCGGGATGGAGTCGGGATGGGGTCAGAAACCCCGACCCCGCAAATTTAACCCCCCACACGCCTCCAAACCCAACTCCATGGGTCATTCAAAATCCAGCCGTTAATCTCTAAAATCTTTGTTCAAATGCGAGAATTGAACTTTTGTTGAATTTGGTTTGAGTGGCCCAGCCTGCTGCCTGACTGTTTGGATTAATGTTTATGATGTCTGCTACTGATACCCGAGATATGTCTGAGTGGAACTGAGGAAGTGATCACATTTCCTTTCCTACACAAATTCCCGTGAACTCACAGTTTATTCCCGGATATTTTACGTGATCTCATTTTTTCCCCCAACAGAGATGTTGATGAAAAAAAAAAATTGCCCTCAAAATGTCCCTCAACGTTGGAATTGTGGCTCCTGGCTTTTATCTCACACTTGCTGCCAACAGCCAATTGTGCAACCACAAATCTAACGCTTGTATCGTATGGACTATTTATAGATCAGAATATAAATATTATTCATCTTCTGTTGAAGAAGGCTCAAATTGTTTATATTAATGAAAACAACCAGATTAAAAACAAGTTATATTTAACACAAAGGACACTCTGACAATCTGGCTACCAGCATCATTTATTAAAATGTGATTTGTTTAACTTAAATAACATTTATAAATAATAAAGTAAATCTCTGCTATGGTTACAGAATCTAGTTGTTATCCAAAACCTACACACTGTATCCAAACTTTATGTTCAACCCTGCATATGGTGAGTCATTCATTCGGAATTAGATTCCCAGCTCAAGGTCTCACCACATCTACAAGAGGGCATTGTACTGGACCCAATCCTCAGGATTAAGCTGGCAATGAGCAATAAAGATACTAAGGCTCAATTAAGGCTTTACTTGAAAGATTCCAGACTAACATCGGATAGGATACACTAGCACGTTGTCTTAAGAGTTGTCAGCCACTTGAAGCAGTTCTTACACTTGCTTCTCAAATCTTCTGTTCTGTTCTTCCAGAAGGTGATGTCTACACAGTATACAGTTAATAAATTCAACAACAAGCGTAAGGGGTAGATCTTGACTTTATGCGATAGTATAAAACGGGTGATAGCGAGTGGACAGCCTGTTTTATATTTCTCCCCATTTTTATTTCCATTGAAGTCAATGGGGAAAGATGTAAAACAGGCTGCCGACTCGCTATCGCCTGTTTTACACGATCGCACAAAGTCAAGATCTATCCCTTAGAGTTTAGAGTCAGGTACAAACACTGGCAATTTATCCAATCACATAGAGTTTAGAAGCAGAGAAACATATAGTCAGCAGCATTGCTTTTAGGTCCTCTCAACATCTGCTGTTCAGCTGCTAACCTGACCTGTATCTTTAAGTGAGAAGTCGCACAACACCAGGTTATAGTCCAACAGCTTTATTTGAAATCACAAGCTTTCGGAGCGCTGCTCCTTCATCAGGTTGAGTTTCTGGTTGATGGTGTTGTCCACCCCAGTCCAACACCGGCATCTCCACATCATGTATCTTTAAGGCCACTGCTCTAAATTGCCAAACTCAAGTAATTTAAAGCTACTTATAAACAGAAGTTAGAGAGAAGTTGCAATTGGCCGTGAGTTTTGCATCCAGTACATGCCAGATGTCACACTATTACTTTTTGAAAAAGAGAAAAAGAAAGCCAGGCATTTCCAATCATCAGAGCACATTTCCCAGCAATAGAACATAGCTTCTAACTGACCTCAGGACTCTGACCACTAATTAACCTGGGCATCTAATTAACCTGGGCATCTGCCAAGAGCAATCAGACTCTAACTGACCTCAAGAGGGCATATCAATTACACATTGTGGCCTTAAAGGCCACTTTGTGCAGCACAGCTGTACTTCAACAATTGAATATACATTGTGCATTATATGGCATAATACTCCACTACACAATTGTCAGGCAATGACCATCACCACCTCCCTTTGAGATTCAATGGCAGTACCATCACAGAGTCCCCACCATCAACATCCTGGGGGTCACCATCAACCAGAAACTCAACTGGACCAGCCACATAAATGCCATAGCTCCTAGAGTAAGTCAGAGGCTGGGTATTCTGCAGCAAGTGGCTGATTGCCCAAAGCCACTCCAGCACCTACAAGGCACAAGTCAGGAAGTCAGGAGTGTGATGGATGGGTGCATCTGGATGGGTGCAGCTGCAAAAAACACTCAAGAAGCTCAATACCGTCCAAGACAAAGCAGGCCGCTTGATCAGCAATTCGCCTAATAACCTAAACATCCAATGCCTCACCAGCGTAGCATGGCTGAAGCGTATAATATGTACCGGATGCACTGCAGCAAGTTGCCAAGGCTTCTTCAGCAGCACCTCCCAAACTCGCGGTCTCCAAAATCTAGAACTTGGACATATATCGCCGTTCCTTCACCATCATTGGGTCAAAATCCTGGAATTCCCTACCTAACGGCACTGTGGGAGCACTTTAAACCACATGGACTGCAGCAGTTCAAGAAGGTGGTCAACTTGGGAATGGCAACAAATGTCAGCTTTGCTAGTGACACCCACATCCCAAGAATGAACATAGCCTCCAGCACCACAGATCCACAAATATACCGAAAGGATTGAAGGCATGCACCCACCAACAACCTCCAAAGTCTTATGTAATTTTGGTTCCAATTGACCTTTAGGTAAAGACTATAGCAATGAATCACAGACCTTCCCTTTTGTTCTTTCCTCCTCTCCCCCCTTTCCCTGCCTCTACACTTGGTTAAACACCTGTTACATCTCCAACTTTTTCCAGTTCTGATGAAGGGTCATTGACCTGAAACGTTAACTCTGTTTCTCTCTCTACAGATGCTGCCTGACCTGCTGAGTGTTTCCAGCAGTTTCTGTTTTTATTTCAGATTTCCAGCATCCGCAGTATCTTGCTTTTGTATGACTGAGGAATGGAGTTGGTCAAGACCCAGGAGCAGGTCATTGATGAGAGGTGTGTGGTCTGTATGAGGAGAGGGAGAGGGAGAGGGGAGGATGGAGAGAGAGGGGGGAGGGAGAGGGGGGAGGAAGAGGGAGGAGGGAGAGGGAGGAGGGACAGGGGGGAGGGAGACGGGAGAAGGGGAGAAGGGGAGAGGGAGGGGGAGAGGGAGAGGGAATAAATATTCATAATGATTGTGAGTTTTTAATTCTAATTCTATTCTACAATATCTGTCATTACACATTTACGAGAAATTATCCCTGATACAAGCAGTGGATAATTACAAAACTGATAAACAAAGGATGTTTAGCACGCCGTACATTCAGTCTATTCTATATCTGCCCATCTATCTGTCTCCATATCATGACGGCTGTAACAATGATTATTAAGTGGCCATAGTAGCCGCCCCACATCAATAGTAATGAGTGGAGCATGAAGGCACAGGGACAAAAAGAGACATTTGTATTGCTGACAATCCTGAATGGGAGCAGTTACAATGAAGCCGTACATTTGTTTACACATACTCTGGTTCAGTGTTAGTTGAGGAAGAAATATTATATAATTTGCTCACTGGAATTGAATAGCCAATTGTGGCATTATTTCCTCAGCAATGGAGATTAACCTGTACACCATCAAGTGTGAATAATCAATGCTTTGTGTTGTATTATGACACGGGGCTCAGCAAGTAGAGAGGCCTCACTGCAACCCGACAATAGACCAGACATTATGCTATGCTGCAATGTTTCTTTTGTAATGGGTTTATATACATTTACACTCATGTGTGACAACGATAAAGCTGAAAGTGAGGGATTTTTTTAGAACATTTTGGGCTGGATTTTCATTGACCCGTGGAAGTGGGTTTGGAGGCGTGTGGGGGGTTAAAATTGCGGAAATTGGCGGGCGGGCGCAAGCCCGCCTCCACGCAATTTTCATTAAATCGTGTTTGCTGGTCCCGACTCCGTCCCGCCTCTAAGAGGCGGGATAGGCTGTTAAGGCCCTTAACAAACACTAAATTGCCTCTATAATGCCAATTTGAAAGGCCTTTGTCATTTTAACCCTTTTTCTACGTGAAGCACGCCTGTTCTGAACCATGAATGTGAAACCTGGCGGGAGCACATTTGGATAGCTGACTATCGGCTGGCTGGCTGGCTGGCGGTGATGGATGGATGAGACATATCTGGGAGTGGTGGTGCAAAAATATCTGGGAGCAGACTTAGGGCTGCTGCTGCTCATTTTGCATCCAGGTCCTCTCACAGCAAAGGCCAGGCAGTCTTTGCAGACCTTCAATCCAGCAGCAATGATGACATCATCAGAGGCGACTTTCAGACTGAAAACACTAATTGGTTCATGGGTTCCCACATGCTGGAACTCAATTGCCCAATTAGGTGAAAATCGCATCAATCTCCCACATCCAATTGCAGTCGGGTGGATAACACGAAAAGTGGATGACACGACCCCAACCCGCCCCAGTATCAAAACCAGCCCTTTGTTTTTACCTCGCTATCGACATGGACTTTCAAAATATCCAACTCTCGGCCACTGATTGATGAAGTAAACACTGAAAACATAAATGAAACCATTTCTCTTTGCCATAGGCTACCTGTGATGTTTGAAGGCATTTGGCAAAAGCTATGAAATCTTTGATAAGACCAATGATAAAATAAATCATGTGAATGTCATAATTTAGTGTACAGGAACAATATTTTATTTCAGGGACCTACAGGCTTGTCTGATCTGAAAACTTAATCATCATTAAAGTCACCCTTGGAAAGAAGTTTAAAAGTCAGCAGATCCTGGCAATCTTCTCTACTGCCTTGAGTGCTACCTCACACAGCATTAAGGCAATGTCGGTCAGAAGACAAGCTGTGTGGGAGGAGCTTACGTCAGTGCTCCCAAAATATTTTTTGCTTTTTTTCCCCCAAAAACAGGTTTGTAAATAAAGATGAAATGTTAGTTTTTTTTTTACGTCATTTTACAAAAGTTGCAAAGATTCACCATCAAATCAAGAATGGGTTTTGGGCAATAGTTCAACTCTGGGCAGATTTACTCCCAGTTTGCATTTTGCACTGTGAGCTAATGGTCTTAGAGTCACAACGGCACAGAAGGAGGCCATTCAGCCCATCGAGTCCATGCCAGCTCTCTCCAGTCCCATGCTCTATCCCCGTAGCCCTGCAAGTTTATTTCCCTCAAGTGCCTATCCAGTCTCCCCTTGAAAACTTTGAGTGTCTCCGCTTTCACCACTTCCATCGGCAGCGAATTCCAGGTCCTCACCACTCGCTGCGTAAAAAAGTTTTTCCTCACATCCCCCCTGTATCTCTTGCACAAAACTTTAAATCTGTGTCTCCTAGTCCTTTACCATCAACTGGTGGGAACAGCCTTTCCCTGTCTAGCCTATCCAAACCCATCATAATTTTGTACACCTCTATCAAATCACCCCTCAACCTCCTTTGCTCTAATGAAAACAAATCCAGCTTCTCCAACCTGTCCTTGTAGCTAAGATCCCCCATCCCGGAACCATTCTGGTAAATCTCCTCTGCACCCTCTCAAGGGCCTTCACATCCTTCCTAAAGTGTGGTGACCAGAACTGGACACAATACTCCAGTTGTGGCCAAACCAGCGCTTTATAATGGTTTAGCATAACTTCTCTACTTTTGTACTCAATACCACTATTTATGAAGCCCAAGATCCCATATGCTTTGTTAACCATTCTCTCAATATGTCCTGCCACCTTCAGGGACCTATGCACATTAACTCCCAGGTCCCTCTGTCCCTGCACACTCTTTAAAACTGTGTCATTAAGTGTATATTGCCTCTCCCTGTTCCTTCTGCCAAAATGCATCACCTCACACTTCTCCGTATTAAATTCCATCTGCCGCTTGTCTGCCCATTCTGCTAGCCTTTCTATGTCCTGTTGCAGTCGATTGATATCATCATCACTGTTTGCCACACCCCCAAGTTTGGTGTCATCAGCAAATTTAGAAATTCTACTCTGTATTCCAATATCCAGGTCAGTTATATATATCAAAAAAAGCAGTGGCCCCAGCATTGACCCTTGGGGAACACCACTGTCTACCATCCTCCAGTCTGAAAAAAAGCCATTTACCACAACTTGCTGTTTTCTGTCCTTAAGCCAATTCCTTATCCAAGCTGCCACTGACACACCTATTCCATGAGCCTCAATTTTGTTAATCAGCCTTCTATGTGGTACTTTGTCAAACGCCTTCCGAAAATCCATGTAGACAACATCCATTGCATTCCCTTCATCAATCCTCCCTGTTACTTCATCAAAAAATTCAATTAGATTAGTCAAACACGATCTGCCTTTTACAAACCCGTGTTGGCTCTCCTTAATTAGCTTAAACCTCTCCAAATGCCCGTTTATTTATTTTTTGATTATTGTTTCTAAAACTTTACCCACCACTGATGTTAAACCGACCGGCCTGTAGTTACTAAGATTGTCGTTACACTCTTTCTTGAACAATGGTGTCACATTTGCCACTTTCCAATCCTCAGGCACCTCCCCCGCATCTAGGGAAGATTGGAAAATTATGGCAAGCCCTTCCGCTATCTCTTCCCCCAATTCCCTTAGCAACCTAGGATGCAAGCCATCTGGACCAGGCGACTTGTCCACTCTAAGCATACCCAACCTTTCTAGTACATCCTGGTGAATGGTGGTGGACCATTAAACAACTAATGGGAGGAGGAGGCTCCATGAATATCCCCATCCTCAATGATGGTGGAGCCCAGCACGTGAGTGCAAAAGACAAGGCTGAAGTGTTTGCAATCTTCTTCGGCCAGAAGTGCCGAGTGGATGATCCATATCGGCCTACTCCTGAGGTCCCCACCATCACAGAAGCCAGTCTTCAGCCAATTCAATTCACTCCACGTGATAACAAGAAACGGTTGAGTGCACTGGATACAGCAAAGGCTATGGGCCCCGACAACATCCCGGCTATCGTGCTGAAGACTTGTGCTCCAGAACTAGCAATGCCTCTAGCCAAACTGTTCCAGTACAGCTACAACACTGGCATCTATCTGACAATGTGGAAAACTGCTCAGGTATGTCCTGTCCACAAAAAGCAGGACAAATCCAACCTGGCCAATTACTGCCTCATCAGTCTACTCTCAATCATCAGCAAAGTGATGGAAGGTGTCATCGAAAGTGCTATCAAGCGGCACTTACTCACCAATAACCTGCTCACGGATGCCCAGTTTGGGTTCCGCCAAGACCACTCAGCTCCTGACCTCATTACAACCTTGGTCCAAAGATAGACAAAGGAGCTGAATTCCAGAGGTGGGGTGAGAGTGACTGCCCTTGACATCAAGGCAGCATTTGACTGGGTGTGGCATCAAGGAGCCCTAGTAAAACTGAATTCAATGGGAATCAGGGGGAAAACTCTCCACTGGCTGGAGTCATACCTATGTGGGAGTACCTTCACCACACGGACTGCAGCGGTTCAAGACGGCTCACCACCACCTTCTCAAGGGCAATTAGGGATGGGCAATAAATGCTGGCCTTGCCAGCAACGGCCACATCCCATAAACGAATAAAAAAAAATCCTGTCTCAATTTTCACCCCTTCCATTGCTTCTACCTTTTCCACTTCTACTGATATTTTGTCAGCATCAACCTTCTTAGTACACACCGATACAAAGTACTCATTGAGTATTCTAGCCTTGCCCTGCGCCTCTAAGCATATATCACCTTCTTTGTCTTCACTGAAGTAAAAATATAGAAAAAGAAATAAAGGAAAAAAAAGAAAGAATTTGCATGTACATTATAACCTCAGGACGTCCCAAAGTGCTTTACAGCCAATTAAATACTTTTTTTTAAAGTATAGTCACTGTTGTAATGTAAGAAATGTGGCAGTCAATTTGTGCATTCCTCAACCTATCTTTATAGATCTCCCCATACTGTTCCTCTTCTGAACATTACATTTTTTGCATGCTTTCTCCCTAAAGTGGCAAAGCTGGTTCTGAAATGGAAGAAGTAGCAACACAAAACAAGAACTGCATATACTGTGGTTTCAACATTCATTAGGACAGCATGACTTCTGGCAGTCGAAGTTTCCAGATCAGCTTTTGAGCTTAATACAGAGGAGCAGCCCTATCTATTTCTGCCTCCTGCTGATCGCAGTTTCAGTAGGCTCGGAAACAGTTCCCTGTGATCTGAGCACCTGCTCCTCATGGAAGTGGGGAGGAGGTAATCATTTCCCCCACCCCCACTATTCACTTCTGTGACTTAAAAGTACCTGAAGTTGGCTCCATTCAAACACTGATCGGCCAATTCTATTGCTAGCTTTCAGCAAGATAAATATATATTTTTTAAACATATTACCAAACTAAATGCAGATAGAGTAGTACTTCTGCTGCATTGCCAGCACTGGAAACATATGCATCGACGAGTTGAACAAACTGTAGTATTTTGTTCCTGTCTGTGTGCATTCTTACCCCATGATGCAGGCAGTTTGGAGCATAGGGAGAGATACAATCGCTCCTGATCACATTCACCCACAGAGATATGGGGGGCGATTTTGCCAGCCCTGGGGAGGCGGGTTTGGAGGCGGGACTGCCGGGAAAATGGCAGAATCTGGGAGCGGGTACCCATCCTGCCCCCAACCTGCCTCCGTGCCATCTTCCCAGGAGGCGGGTACCCGACCCGCACCGGGTCCCGTCTCCTGGAGGCGGGAAGGGGATTAGTGCCAATTAACTGCCTGTTAACTACCTGTTAACTACAGGTTTTTTGGCTAATCCCTATTTTGAGCCCTGAAGTGTGGGCTTTAAGGGAACATACTTGCTCTGAACCCTCACTATCTCCTCCTTGAATGCCTCCCACTGCTCTGACACTGACTTACCTTCAAGTTTCTGTCTCCCAGTCCACCCCTAACTATCGAATGCCCTATGACTATTGCTCTTCCACTTTTCTTCCTCCCCCCCTGTGCAGCTGAGCCACCCATGGTGCCGTGGACTTGGCTCTGGCTGCACCCCCAGAGGAACCATCGCCCCCCCACCAGTATTCAAAGCTGAAAACCGGTTAGCGAGCGAGATGCACTCAGAGGATTCCTGCCCTACCAGCCTGGTCCTCCTCTTCTGTCTGGCGGTCACCCATTCCCTCTGCCTGCACACTCTCTAGCTGCGGGGTGACCACCTCCTAAAACGTACTATCTACAAAGTTCTCAGCCTCGCGGATGCACTGTAGTAACTCCAGTCGCCGCTCAAGCTCCGAAACCCGGAGCTCGAGCTGCTGTAGCTGGCGACACTTCCCGCACATGTGGTTATCCAGGCCACGAGAAGCATCCAGGACTTCCCACATGGCACAGGATGTGCACTCCATGGGACTGAGCTACCCTGCCATGCCTTTACTTTATAGACTATTAACTAGAAACACTTACCAGCTACTCACCAATCAGCTCCTTCCCTTGTGCCGACGTCACTTTTTAATTCTGACGCCACTCTTTCAAATTTTGCCTTTGTTGGGTTGCTCCCGCTCAGGCCCGCTGCCTCCGCTCTCAGGCCTTCTTCTGCCATGCTGTTTATTTGCTCTGCCCCCGCTCTCGCTCCCGCTCAGGTCCCTGCTGCCCTGTGATGTCACTCCTTGATTTTTCTGTTTGAAGGCTTTGTCTAGCGCCGCTGCTTCCGCTCCTCTCGCTGCTCCTCTCGCGCTCATTATACCGCCCTTTAGGAACAGACGAATACTGTTGAGTACCATCATCTATTCAGATCAGTGTTTATATTGATCAGTCACAAAATTCCCGCAGATTTGTATAAAGAAAACACTGATTGTGTAAAAAATCTTGCAAATGAAAACTAAAAAAAAATCATATTTTACTAACATACCATAATTATGTAGATGGGGCTTAATACGTAACCATGTCACAAAATAACTCAACACTTATTTACACTGCGGCTTTTAATTAGCACAGAAAAGAAAGAAAACTGTGAGCCCTGGAAATTGGAAATTAAAACACAAAGTAGGTCAGTCAACATCTAAAAGAGAAAAACAGGTCATTGGGTGTCAAAGGTCACACCCAAAATGTTAACCTGTCTCTCTCAGAAGCGGTTCAGGCTGCTGTACATTCCCAGCATTCATTTGTTTTACTTATCTTGAGTTATATTTTTCTTGTGTCATCTCTTCCGATCAAGATCAGGTTATTAAAAGTCAACATGGATTATTTGGAAGAAAGAATTTGCAGTTATAAATGCTCAGGACATTACAAAGCGCTTCACAGCCAATTAATTATTTTTGAAGTGTGATCAATGTTGTTATGTCGGCAAATGCAGCTGCCAATTTGAGCATAGCAAAGCCCCAAAAACAAAGATAAATGACCAGTTAATCTTTTTTTTTGGTAGTGTTGGTTGAGCCATAAAGTTGACCAGGACACTGCGCAAACACATTTGCTCTACTTCGAATAATGCCACTAGATCTTGAACAGGCTGACGGAGCTGTGTTTTAACATCTCGTCCAAAAGACGACATTTTATGCTGTCATTTCACATTTACAGCATCCGCTCGCAGAGGGAAAAGGAAGACACAGAAGAGGAGGAAGCAGAGAGGAGGAAGCAGAAAGAATGATGCAACCCAGACAGCCCCTTTCTGGCCGGGATGTCCGGGATGGAATCGTCCGCCTGCGGTACCAGTGATCACAACCCCAATTCCCCGTTCAACATTAGCCCCACACCTTACCTTCCCTCTGTTACTGACCATCACAGCGTCCTCTTGGCCACGATGCTGAAATAAAAGGCACCACAAAGCAAACTTTATACATCTATCCATCCAATATGACATCAAGAAATCAACTCATCACCCTTATTCATTCTCTTAGTGACTGTCATGTGTGTGCCTTTGCCTATCCTACTCATGTCATGCAGTGCTACCCCAGTGGCTGCAGCATGGCTGGTGGAAAGCTGCTGACTTTCAGTGGGGGACACTGCAAATGGCCTTGTTGATTGACCTTGAGGAGCTGGTGGCTGAGAATGTGAAATCGAGTGATGGTGTTGTTTCTTCTTCCTCTTGGCCAATCACTGGCTGGGCAGGCTGCATTTCTTGGGTGTGTGAAATGAAGAAGGCACAAGGGTGGAGTTGTGGTGAGGGGAGGGCGGGAAAGCAAGAAGTGCATGCCAGAAGGAGGATAACATGTGAGGATACCAGCATCTTGTATCCTTTCAGCCCCGCCGCTGGCCAAGGGCTCAGCCATACCTCTGCCAAGAATGGCCAGCACCGTCTCCTCCAACGGGGTGAGGTGAAGCTAGGAATAGGGGATGTGCTTCATGATTGGTACAGATTGTTAGTAGATGAGTGATGGGGGGGAGAGAGAGTTGTGCATTGAGCAGTGTGTGAGGCTAGCAGTGCAGTTGGTAGGAGATGGCTTTTGAAGATGCATTCACTGACCTTGACCAATGGTCTGAGGTCATGAAGCTTCTTTGGGCACTGGAGCCAGGTGGTGGGGGGCGACACTGTTAGCAGTGACGGCTTCGGTGATCTGGTCCCACATCGTTCTTTCTGGAGGGCCTCCTGGCCTCTGTGGGTAGAGGACCTCTCTTGCAATGTTGACCCCCCTGCACAAAGCTGGAGTGCTGTGTGCGAGACCCTGGGTGCCCCTTCCCTGGCTTGCTGAGCCATTTGTGTTAGGGCTGAAGCACTTTTCCCATTTTTTGAGGTTCGGAAGGGAATTCAGCTTTAAGAGCTGAAGACTCCCATTTGGGACTTTTTAATGTTATTTTTTTTTTAAAGGCAGTGAGGGCTGAAAACTTCATTTTTTCACTTCATTTTTATTTTCATTAGTTCAGAAGGCATTGCCCTTTTAATTTCCCACAATGCCCAGCGAACTCTATTGCCTCGCTTCCAGAAGCTGTTGGAAGCTGGAATGTCGCTCCTGGACGGGAACTTCGACTCCCATACCTGCACTAATGCCACCATGAAGGTGTTATATGGTAAGCTAGCACTGGGCTAAAAATCTTTCGCCCCCAGCGCGAATTTTTCTCTAGAAGCGCTTCGTCCATTTTCAGCGGCCGTTAACCCGAGGCCGCGGTGACACCGGCAACTCTCGTGGCGGCCACGAATTTTTAGCCCCTTATCTTTTATCCCATTGATGTTTGTGGGATTTTACTGTGCCCAGTAACTACAGATCAAAAGTACTTCATTGGCTATAAAGCACTTTGGGATGTCCTGAGGATGTGAGATGCATTATATAACTGT
Source organism: Squalus acanthias (assembly GCA_030390025.1). NCBI lineage: Eukaryota > Metazoa > Chordata > Chondrichthyes > Squaliformes > Squalidae > Squalus > Squalus acanthias. Next base: position 518,109 of record JASTWF010000332.1, on the reverse strand, counting down.
GAGTTATTTCTTTCTTTATCTCCAGACTCAATTACTCCAATGCTCTCCAGGCCATCCTCCATAAATCTCAGCTCCTCCAAAATTCTGCTACCCATATCCTATTCCACACCAAGTCCTACTGGCCCACCACCCCTTTCCTCACTAACCTACATTGGCTTCAGGTCCCCAATGCTTCAAATTTAAAATTCTCATACCTGTGTTTATATCCCTCCAATGGCCTTGCCCCTCCCTACCTCTGTAACCTCCTCCAGCCCTACAATCATACACACTGAACTCTCCATCCTCTGTCTCTGACCCCTTGTGCATCCCCACCCCGCCCCGCTTCCATCCCTCCCTTCACCCCACCATTAGCTACCGTTCCTTCAGCCGCCTGGACTCCACACTCTGGAATTCTCTCCCTAAACCCCTCCGCCTTTCTACCTACCTCTCATCCTTTAAGATCCTCCTTAAAACCCATTTCTTTGATCACATTTTTAGTCACTCTTCTTAATCTCTCCTTCTATGGCTTTGTGTCTGTTTTTGTCATGCCTCTGTGAAGTGCCTCGAGATGTTTTTCTACACTAAAGGTGCTGTGTTAATGTCGTTCTGTGTAAGATCCCCAGTGTGTGTATCCACAAGTACTATTTAAGCTGTTTCACAGCTTGTATTCTAGATTCTGCCATGGCTCATGAAAACAGGTAAATTTTGTACAACTCAAAAAAAAATTATCTTTCAGACAGTGTTAAATCTAACCCTGATATATCGTAGCATGTGTAAACATCGTAAATAAAGTTACAACCTTGATTGCCGCTGTTGATGGCGTTTTGTTATTTTTCTTCTTAATAGACAAGCTATTTCTCCCCAGAGACTCTTAAAAGCTTCCTAGGTTAATTACTACAAGCGTGTGACTTATTCAGAGCCTTTAGTTTTAACTGTCCATGTTAATGTTTGCTTCATTGCAGTATATAATGGTTAGTTAATTAATAGAAATAGAACTAATGAGCCGGAATGTAAGATAAGTACAAACACATGAATGTTGAATGTGTCTGAAATGCAGTGAGTTGTTCTCTTTGGGTAATTCCTGTATTTAGCATTGAATCAGTGACAGGTAATTGAAGGAGAAATCTGTATTTATTTTACCTCTCCCAGGAGATTGTGTGACTGCGGAGGAGGGAAGAAGGGTGATGGTGCGAGATGTTACGTCATTGCAGGATGTAAGGATCATTACTGTTGTTTGTGGGAGCTTGCTGTGCACAAATTGCCTGCCGCATTTCATAAGAACAGAAGAAATAGGAGCAGGAGTAGGCCATTTGGCCCTTCGAGCCTGCTCTGCCATTCAATACGATCATGGCTGATCTTCTACCTCATCTCCATTTTCCTGAACTATCCCCATATAGCTTGATTCCCTTAATGTTTCCTACAGTACAACAGTGACTACACTTCAAAAATACTTCATTGTTTGTCAAGCACTTTGGGATGTCCTGAGATCGTGAAAGGCGCTACATAAATGCAAGTCTTTCTTTCTTTGTTTCAGTATAGGACCGGCTCAATGGACCAGCTGATCTTTACCTGTCCTTTTTTATATGTTCGTAGCTTCGATAAATTGGCAGATAGAAGAATTACATTTTAATATTGCACAGTCACGAAATCTCCTGAATGCAACACTGCCAAAGATAACTAAATTGTAATGACTGGGAGGATAAGTTATTCTCACTGACAGGGAATAAGTTTGATGGAAATGATGTCCCAGAACTAAAATAAAGGCCTTGATCATTGTGCTTATGTTCCTTCCTCCTCCTGCTGTTACACCTCTCTATACATCAGCAGGGCATTGAAACATAGGAACAGAAACAAGTTATGAAGCTGCCTTGACTGAATTTTGACAACAGGACTCAAAGGACCCTCTCTGTTTTTGGTTTTATAGACAGACAAAGGAACTACCGTTAAGGTACTTTTCCTGTAATGTTGCATTATTGACATTTGCCTCACATTCACTTCCTTTTTACGCCTCTTTCTTCTGGAAGGGCAGGCGAGTGGGTGGGAAGCTCTCAACAAGCACAATTCATTCTTGCTATCAATTATTCAGTGTCACTTCTGCTCGTACGGTGTTACTCACTAACCTTGCGCTGAAGGCCACAATTCCAATCGATGTCTTGCTTGAGGGCCACTATTTAGAATGCTGCAACACACTGCTCCTGGAGTGATGGTAATAGGCCTGCAACACAGCGGGCTCCTTATTTTAGTCATGCCACTGTCAGCAATTGCCATGTGTACACCAGGCACTTCCCATATAAAATAAAAACAGAAAATGCTGGAGATACTCAGCAGGTCAGGCAGCATCTGTGAAGAGAGAAACAGAGTTAACGTTTCAGGTTGATGACCTTTCGTCAGAACCTTTTCGCCATCCCATATAAAGGTAGTTCTGTTTTAATAGGACCCTTTCACTTGCTCTATGAAAGCTGAAAAGCATTGGGATCTATCTTGACTTTTGGCCAACCAACCGGCGTTGGTCAGCCGCCCGTTCCAGCGGTAAAGAGGCCCCCCTGTGATTGGAGGCCGCGGCCTCATTAAAATTTCTCAGGCAAGCTGCGAGGCGCCAAACAGGCGTTCCAGTGCAGCTCGTCAGATTCAGGTCTCAAGATCGGGCCGGTGTGGCTTCCAGCAAGCTAAGTTGCGGGGCGGGGGGAGCACGATCTGGAGGGTGCGGACACCGGGCAGCAGCGACCCAGATTATATTTCAACATTTACCTTTCACGGGACTCTTCGGTTCCATCACCCATGGAACTGGTCGGAGTGCACACTCTGCAGGCTCCAGCCAGTTCCGAACTAAAATTTGTGTCGTGGGACCCCGATTCCCATATTAAAAGGGGCCTATCACCTGAAACAGGCGGGATTTTTGACACCTGGCGGTAGGGCCCTTTCAGAATGGAGCCGTCCGCATTGCCAGTGCTAATGGGTCGGTAAGGCTGCCGGCCTCATTTTGAGGCCCCGTTAATGTCAGGCCAAGGCAGTGAAAAGTCAACCCCCTTGTCTCCTCCTGATGGCATCTTCTTGTCTTCTCTTGCTAAATAGCAAGAAAATAAAGAGTGAACCACGCTCACTCCTACTTGGACAGCAGCCTACAGCTTAGTAGGCCATGAATTCAGGCCTCGAGGTGGATGCCAGATGGAATGCCACACCTGCCAAGGGCCATAGGTGCAAGGGAGCCAGCTGCAAATTACTCCAATAACCATAGCATTATGAAGAGAGGTCAGGCAGAAAACACATTGCCAGACTTATGCTAATTGCAGAAACTCTGATTATTTTCCCCAATATTATCCTTTTAAAACTGAAGTCAATTTTAGTCAGTGAAGATAAAGTCAAAGCATCAGCTTCAATCACCTCCCCCACCCCTGCACTCAATCAAAGCAATTATGCCTCCAATCTTTTTACAGCAGGGCAAGGCTAATACCAAAACAGTCAGTCTGGTTTGTGGGCTTCTAGAATTTGACATAACTATCGATTAAAAGCTGCTTTAATAAAAATGGGCATCTATCCTGCAGTCCAACATATGAATGCGTATTGGAAAAAAATGTTGTGGGTCAAAAAGTGTGCGGAAACTTACTTTCCTACTAATATAGATCCAGTTATAAATCCAATTTAGCTTTAAAAAGACATTGGTTGAGTGAGAAGGAAGTAAAAAAGGCAAGAATATTTTAACAAGTAACTTATTTACACTTGGGTGTATCCATTTTCAACTCATTCCCAACCAAGTTCCTTTCCCTTTACTACCTGCTAAATTGGGAATCTGTCCATTTCTTGGTTGAATGCTTCAGCTGAGGTAGTCAGCATTCTCTGTGCCAGTTGGCAGCCTATTCTATAAGCTGTCAATCTGAGTGTGAATAAATTACTCTTCAAAACTATGGTTTCCTTACAACCGCACTTGGATCTGTAAAAAAAAATCTTTTTATTTTATTATTCATTTGTGGGATCTGGGCGTCGCTGGCAGGGCCAGCATTTATTGCCCATCCCCAATTGCCCTTGAGAAGGTGGTGGTGAGCCGCCTTCTTGAACCGCTGCAGTCCGTGTGGTGAAGGTACTCCCACAGTGCTGTTAGGGAGGGAGTTCCAGGATTTTGACCCAGCGACGATGAAGGATCGGCGATATATTTCTAAGTCCAACCTGCTAATGTCTTTGGTTATTTTAAAATTTGGTCTTATGCCCTCTTCAATCGTTTTTCCAATGGGAATAGATTTAACTTCTGTTATCTCTTTTCAGAGCTCAGTGACCTAAAATCTGGATCACCTTTGCTGATGTTTATTTGCCGTCTTTCTGCTTTAGTTCCGAGTCTCTTATGTTGGACCCTATTAATATCTTGTTACGAGTACAGCCTCAGCCACAACTGTACACAGTATTCCACTGGTGTTTTCTTGAGTGACCTTTTCAGAGTGTCACTTCCTTGGAGTTATGAGCTAAGAGTCCAATTTGTACAACAGTATTTTATTTCTCTTTTTTACCTCTGCCATGTGCTGTGACTACACTGTCAATATTAGGTTAATTAACGCCCACAAATCTTTCCCTGGCCCATTTTGTTTAACAGGATACCTGCATTTTGTTAATGTGTCTGCTATTTAGCACCAATGTATACTACTTCACAATTCTCAAAGCTAAGTACCACCTTCCCACTTGCTAAACCTCTGTGGGTCTCTTTGAATCTTATCCTTTATTTCTATATTCTGCTGTCCCGCATGACTTGGTATCATCTGCAAACTCAGACATTCATTTGCAAACTGTCATCGAGGTTATCCACTCAAATTTTGAACAGCTGCGTCTCAGGATCAACCCGAGGTGCTCGGCTGGTTGGAGCAGCATAATTAGAACTACTACCGTTAATAATTGTCTGTCAATTATGCAGCCAGCATATTATACGGTTGCTAACGTTCTTCTTTTTCCACTGTATTCTCAAATTTTCTATCGGAGTCTTCTTAAACAGTTCCTGACGGTCTAATATCTAATACCAGTTCTACTGCAGCTACTGGTATCAGGCTTGTCTTTGTGAAGTGAAATGCACAAATGGCAAATCAATACCATACCAGTAGTCGTGCTTGTATCCAAACTGCAGTAAGGGCCATCTGCGCACACTTAACTGCACACACAGAGCTCAGCTCCCCAGGCTGCTAATGTTCGATGTTGCCGGAGTGTGGGAGTTGGAGTGTCTGCTTTCTCACAACATTAAAACCATTTCCACGTAAAATGTGAAGCGTTTCATGGATTCCAGTGGACTCTCTTTGCACTAGACTGGGGGTGAGACGGTAGCCAGTGCAACCTCAGACTGGTGGGAGGCGGTTTCCTTCAGTGGTTTTACACCACTGACACCCAATATATACGGCCAGTTTTGCATTGATGCACACCTGAAACTGCTTTGCATCAACACCAAAGTGGCAGCATAACTGCAGCCTAAATCTTGCTCCTTTTGTTTAGGGGAGAAAATGCCTCTTCCTATTTTGGTATTTATGCAGCTGTGGACTGTTGTACAAAAGGATTTCTGCACAAGTATTAGAGACTTTACTGACTGATGTGCTGTTTAAGGTACAGTTTATACACAGTGCTGACCAACTATTTAACTTTACAGGGAGGTTGCACAGTGAGATGAATTGCATTTTACTTGTACTAGACATTTACGTCTCTGGGGATGAGAACTAATTCCAATACCATGGATATCCTATCCTCCTGCAATTGAGTGCTTTATTGGCGGGATTCAGCCTCCAAAAGTGCAGTGGACCTTTGAGTATTAAAGTTATCCTTCTTAATACCCTTTTAAGGTTGTGTGTGTTCTCTAGTCTTGTGGCATTCAACATAATTTATTGTTTCATTGGCATTTTTTCCACAATCATAATCCCTGCAAATTAATATTGTCTGCATACTGTAGAACATGTCTTGCATTTATTTTTGGAACCGTTGAACTAAAATGAACAGTTTGTTTCAGACAAACATGGCTTTGTCCTCCAAACAGACTTCATTTTTAGCTCACATTATTAATGTATAATAGCATGTAGAAAGTACTTTGTTCAGCTGACCAATTTGAATAATGCCAACCAGCTTCTGATTACTGCTGCTGTGCAGGTTCCCAGGGGTTGGGAAACTCGGCAGTGAAAGGGAGGCGGGACCTGCGGGCTCCACAAGGTAAGCACCTCTTTCAGCACTCCTTGTGGGCGGGACGGGAAAGGTGTGCTCTCCCCGAGGTCCCTCAAGGAAGCCTTCGGCCTCGCCCCTCCCGATCGCGGGCTTCTCCGACCTCCCGATTGCCGGGGACCATCCCCAGGGTAGTTATATTGCCACTTTTATGTTGCAGTAAAGGAGTTTTCATCTTGCGACAGTGTCAAAGTGATAATATAATTAAAAAAAACAAAAGTTCTGATGATAGGTCATCGAGCTGAAACGTTAACTCTGTTTCTCTCTCTACAGATGCTGCCTGACCTGCTGAGTGTCTCCAGCATTTTCTGTTTTTATTATTGATAATTGGGCCAGAAATTCGGCTCTCCATGGGTGAGTACGCGCTGTGTACTCACCCGTAAGGCCACCTGAAGTGCCAGTTTCACGCATGCACGGGAAACCAGAACTTCCGTTCCCCTGAAGGAAGGGGTTCAGAAGTCGAATGCATGCGCGGGAGAGGCTGCGCGCACGCAGTGAACTTCGTTTTTTTTTTCAGGTTTCTCGGTGAGAGTAAGTATGGAGAAGCTGCACATTTAAAAAGGAGGCGCAAGGCCTGTTTTTAACAAGGTAAGTGGTTAATTAAGTAAAATTAAAAAAAATTTCAACAGGTTTATCTTTTTTACATACTTTAAAGAAAGGTAAGTTTATTTTTAGCACCGTTAAAAAGTGTAATTAATTTTTTCAAAAATTTAAATTTTTGTTTAAAGTAGTTAATTTATGTAATTTATAGTTATTTTAAAAATGTGATGGTTTTTTAAAAAAAATTATTTGAAGTTTAAGTGTGGTTTTGGGGCCGATCTCTATTCATAGATTTGACAGGTCTTCCTGTCAAATCTATGAATGAAAATGCCCTGCTAGGATTGGCTCTCCATGGCCCACGTGATCCCAGGGGACGCTTCGAACTAACTGCGCCCCTGGGATATGCAAGCACTGTGCGCCGGCAGCTGCAGGAGGCCCAGGACCCGAATTCCTCGTGGGCCCGAAGCACAACGGCAGGCGCGGTAGGTAAGTACGCGCGCGATGCTTGCACCCGCAGGAAGCCGGAGAGCCGAATTTCTGGCCCAATATATCGAATTCTGGAACACTGTGGTGTGAGGGCAGCTTAGGAAGGCTGTCCACTTAGGCTTGTCGGCACATGCAATCTAATTCTAACGCGGTGTCAGGCTGTGTCAAAATGAGCTCAGAGGCCCTTTGATGTTTGTGGGACCTTGCTGTGCACAAACTGGCTGCGTGTTTGCCTACAAAAACAACAGCGACTGAACTTCAGCAGTAATGAATTGGTTATGAAGTGTTTTGCGATGTCTGGAGGACCTGAAAGGTGCTATATAAATGCAAATCGTCATTCTTTACCGACTACACTACTTGAAAGAAAATACACCAAAAGGTCCTTACCACAAAAGCCTTGTTTTAAGTAACTTTGATTCAGAGCAAGTTTTGCCGGAAATGTGCTCATAAAAATATAGGTATGTTCTACAACGGAATCAATGAGAATAATAAAACATCAACAGGATTACCTGTAATCTGTTTGAATACACAATGATTACAGAATGCGGGTGACAGACTGGTTGATGAGGAAGTTTGTCCAGATGAATCACAGCCTTTCTGCCTTGCGTTCTGCTCTGGCAGCTTACAATTATCCCGGTGCCATTATGAAAATTCGTACCAATTTTTAAAAAAAGATCAGCAGAGTGCATTATAAATACCCTTCTTTGAAAGCTGCTGAATCAAAAATAGCATTATTGATAATCCAAAATTATACAACACATATCCCAGTCGACGGCTATTGTCTCCTTTATTGCTATTTCAGAAAATTGTCAATGCTTTTGGTTGTCAGATTGTCAAGTCTTGGACATTTCCACTGGGAGCAGTTGCTCATGCCATGTAATTTACTGCTGACATCTGTGTCAATTTACTGTGCAACCCACATGAAATCTCTATTAATCAGTCACTCTGTGGACAGAACATAATTGGTAGCTCAAAACAAGTCCAGCAGTTCCTGAAGCCAGCTTTAGGATACAGTTCCGTGATTTGGAAGTGACACTGCCGATAATGAAAGCTACAATGTCCTCCCTTTCTTTGGGCATTGTACTCTCAGCAACCCCACCTCCTTAAAAAGCCTCGACTCCTCTCTCCTCTCCAATTCCTGTTCAATCTCTAACCTCACTGTCCTCTCTAAAGTCCACAAACAGTTGGCACTCAGATCAGGACTACCTGTCCCATTATTCTCCTTTTGAATCTCTTTATTCCAGTTAACCGACCTGCTCGCAGCACAGAACCACTTTGCTAAAAGTCACATACAACATCCTTTGTGATTGAGACTAAGGTGCACTAAATATCTCCTTGACATCTCTGCAACATTCGACAAGCTTGGCCACTTCATCCATCTCCATTATCTCACCTCTGTGGTCCACCTCTGTTGCACTGCCTTCACTCGGTTCCACTCCTACCTGTCTCACACATCTCCTGCAATAGTTTCTCCTCCCACAGCCACATTGTCACCAAAGTTCCATGCTTGGACCCCTCCTATTCCTAGGCACTCATATCACCCAATGTTCTCGCCGACCTCCATGTCTTCATTTACCAATCCCTCTGTGGCCTCACCCTACTAACTCTGAACCTTTCTCTAGCACTATGTGTTCAATATTCCATTGTCGAATAGATGCCAATGTCATGGCTGTACTGGAAGAGCTTGGCTAAGAAAGCGGCTAGTTCTCCAGCACCTCAGGGCCCATAGCCTTTGGCTAATGCACTCCACCACTTCTTACTGTTAAGTGCAGTGAATCAAATTGGCTGGACATATAAAAATAATGGGTCTAACCCCTGTTTGAGGCCCCCTCTGCAAGATTGGTTTGCCCTGAGGCAGCTGGCACCGGCTGCATTCGGGAAAGCCAGGACTACATACGGCCTAACAGGCGATCCTTAAAGGGACCGCTGCAGGCCGCAACCAACAAGGTAAGTGTTTAAAATATAAAATGGCCATTTCCACCACCCCCAGCACAATGCCACCACAAAACTACATCTTCCCCTCCCCTCCCCTTTCAGCATTCCAAAGGGACCGTTCCGTCCGCGACACCCTGGTCCACTCTTCAATCACCCCCAACACCTCCTCCCCTTCCTACGGCACCTTCCCGTGCAAGCGCAGGAGGTGCAACTTCTGCTCTATTACCTCCTCCCTTCCCAACGTCCAGGGTCCAAACACTCCTTTCAGGTGAAACAGTGATTTACTTGTACTTCTTGCAATTTAGTATACTATATTCGCTGCTCTACAATGGGGAGACCAACCACAGATTGGGTGATCGCTTTGTTGAACACCTCCATTCAGTCAGTAAGCGTGACCCTGAGCTTCTGGTCGCCTGTCATTTTAATTCTCTGTCCCACTCCCACTCTGACCTCTCTGTCCTTGGCCTCCTACACTGTTCTAATGAAGCTCAACAGATGCTCATGAAATAGCACCTCATTTTCGATTAGGCACTTTACAGCCTTCCAGACTCAGCATCAAGTTCAACAATTTCAGGTCATAACCACTGCTCCCATTTTTTCGAACAGCATTTGCTGGTAATGATTCTGCTGTTGCCATTTACACCTCCTCTAGAGCCATCTTTTGTTTCTTAACTTGTCCCATTACCATCTCCTTTTGCCTTGCACCATCATCCCTTTTGTCTTTTAATCTCTCCTGCCTTCCACCCTATCACAGACCTTCCCTTTTGTTCTTTCCTCCCTTCCCCCCTTTCCATGCCTCTGCACTTGTTTAAAACTTGTTATATCTCTAACTTCTTCCAGTTCAGATGAAAAGTCATCGACCTGAAACGTTAACTCTGTTTCTCTCTCCACAGATGCTGCCTGACCTGCTGAGTATTTCCAGCATTTTCTGTTTATATTCCTAACCCAACAATCAAAGCACATGGCCCAGTGCTGACCATCATCCCCCGATCCGGGCCTCTGCCCTTCCCCAATCGCCGCCAATCGCTACCCTCCTGATCCGATTGCCTCCCCTCCTGGACCAGCTTGCCTATCCTCCTGACCCAGATTGCCTATCCTCCTGACCCAGATTGCCTGTCCCCCCAGTGCACGATCCAGTATCGGGTGTGCCTCAGGCCAATCTATTCAGACGCAGGGATCGTACACACCACCCACCTCTCGCCGCTCTAGGGCATACAATTAAAACCAAAGCTTAAGGAAACGGCTGAATTTCTATCGAACATACAATGGAATATAGTGAGTCATTGGAACTGGGGAGATCTTCTTTCTACATTCCGCATTCCTCAATTATTGTGGTATTTCCATTCCTTACAATTACATTCACTAAATTTATACTTTTTAATAGAAATGGCAAGAATATATGAATCAAAGCTAAGGGTGGTGAATATAATAGAACAAAGATTGTGCATTGAATCAGAGAGTGTGAGTGTGCGTGACCATGAACTTAAGTCACTTGACAAAGTCCACAGCCATTATACGTCATTCAAGAAAATAAAGTCTCTCTCAGAAATAGTGGGCCTCACCATTCAGACCCTGCGTCCACCCACCCCCGAATTTCCGGGTCAACCAGACTGATAGTTGGATTTACAGCAGATTCACTGGACTTTCGACAAGGTGCGGCGCCCTCTACTGGCTGCAGCTCAAAACTTCCCTTTGGTTACATGAGTGTCAGACAAGTTAAAGTTAAGCATGTGTAGAAGTCACCTTGTGCGTTTAAGGTAAACTGATATTCGCACAATCTGTAAAATTCACCGAGTGCGAAGTAACTCGAGGTAAATGAGTAGAGTGAACCATTCCTCCTGGACCCCGGTGTCCACCAACGTCCCTGCTGTTTTGGTCGGCCAGCGTCATGTTAATGAGGCCCGCCTGTTAAAATTGTCCGGGCTGGTCGCTCGATAGGCCGCGCTCCCGCCCGGGAGTTAAAATCAAGCCCCAATGTGTCTAAATACATTAGTCTTTTGTGCAGCATGTCCCCCTAATCAAAGCTTATCTCAGAGCTTGTCATTTTAAAATGTAATTTATTAAACTGTTCTCAAAAGATTGCTCCAAAGCTTCATCACCCAATAAATTTATATGTCCCAAAAATGGAGTATGATTGTTCCATTTAATAATAAGTGGAATTGCTCCTATTATTTAGTGGGTAAGGGCAGGTATATTGTTTTACTACCGATAACAGGGCAATATTCACCGACTCCTGCACCTCTGATTTATTGTACCTAAACAGCAGGGATGCTTGCGAATCTTCAGGAAGATATTTGAAGCAATCCGTCATTATTCTAATATGACGGGCCAAATGCCATTAGTCAGTCCGAGATTTTTTTCCAGATGCGTTTTGTCCTTTGTTTTTTCTCCCTGTAACTAGATAGAAGCCACAAGAACTAAACCAAATGAGACAGTGATTAGGTCAAATGCTTTTGTACCTTCTACCCATGCCCATGAGGTAACGTTTGAAAACAATTATCTGGCCACATCCAATGATAAGGTCTTCCTGTTTTGTTTTTAAACTACCACCGTTCTAAGATGCTGCAGTGGCTTTATCTGTTCTTTTACCTACTTTTACCTCATTTTGTGATTCTGACAAATAAAATGTGACTAACCACAGCAGCCCCAGGTTTAAGCAGTGGTTTTCCAGTCTTTCTGTGTGTGGGGCCCAATTGCAAATAATGGGCCAAATCTTGCTGGAGCGGGGCATCTCACGACGCACGCCGTTAGTTAGACTTTTTCTGCATCCTTCAGCTTGAAAAAGCATAACTTGCTGGGAGTGCGAGCTGATAATTGCGTGGCGAGGGCAATGGGGCATCTGGGACCTGAGTGATGACGGGACCAACAGTGTAGAACCAGGGGCCACAGCCTCAGGATAAAGGGTAGGCCATTCAGGACTGAGATGAGAAGAAATTTCTTCACACAGAGGGTGGTGAATCTTTGGAATTCTCTACCCCAGATGGCTGTGGAGGCTCAGTCATTGGGTATATTCAAAAGAGAAGTCGATAGATTTCTGACTAGTAAGGGCATCAAGGGATATGGCGATAGGGCCGGTGAATGGAGTTGAGGCAGAAGATCAGCCATGATCTCATTGAATGGCGGAGCAGGCTCGAAGGGACGAATGGCCTACTCCTGCTCCTATTTCTTATGTTCTTATGTCCTTAACCAATGAGATTTGAGGATTGAGAAAGAAACAGGAATGACTTTCAAAAGGTGTTTGATAAAGTACCACACATTAGGCTTGTTAGCAAAATTGAAGCCCATGGGATAAAAAGGGCAGTAGCAGCATGGATACAAAATTGGCTAAGGGATAGAAAACAGAGAGTTGTGGTGAATGGCTGTTTTTCGGACTGGAGGGAGGTATACAGTGGTGTTCCCCAGGGGTCGGTACTAGGACCACTGCTGTTTTTGATATACATTAATGACTTGGACTTGGGGGCACAGGGCACAATTTTGAAATTTGCAGATGACACAAAAGTGTAGTAAACAGTGAGGAAGCTAGCAATAGACTTCAGGAGGACATAGACAGGCTGGTGGAATGGGCGGACACATGGTGGATGAAATTCAACACAGGAAAGTGTGAGGTGATACATTTTGGTAGGAAGAATGAGGAGAGACAATACAAGCTAAATGGTACAATTTTAAAGGGGGTGCAAGAACAGAGCGATCTGGGGGTGCTTGTGCACAAATCTTTGAAGGTGGCAGGACAGGTTAACAAAGCAGTTAGTAAAGCATATGGAATCTTGAGCTTTATAATTAGAGGCATAGAGTATAAAAGCCAGGAAGTTATGATAAACTTATATAAAACACTACTTCGGCCCCGGCTGGAGTACTGGGTCCAATTCTGGGCACCACACTTTAGGAAAGACATGAAGGCTTTGGAGAGTGTAAAGAAGAGATTCACTGGAATGGTTCCAGGGATGAGGGATTACAGTTATGGGGATAGACTAGAGAGGCTGGGGTTGTTCTCCTTAGAGCAGAGAAGGTTGAGAGGAGATTTGATAGAGGTGTTTAAAATCATGAAGGATTTAGATAGAGTAAATAAAGAGAAACTGTTTCCAATGGCTGAAGGGTCGATAACCAGAGGGCACAGATTTAAGATGATTGGCAAAAGAACCAGAGGCGGCATAAGGGGAAACTTTTTTACGCAACGAGTGTTTAGGATTTGGAATGCACTGCCTGATAGGGTGTTGGATACAGATTCAATAGTAGCCTTTGAAAGGGAATTGGATAAATACTTGAAGGAGAAAAAATTGCAGAGATATGGGGAAAGAGCGGGGGAGTGGATTGCTCTTCAAAAGGGGAGTGGGACTAACTGGATTGCTCTGCCAAAGAGCCAATGCAGACTCGATGGGCCGAATGGCCTCCTTCTGTGCTGTGTTATTCTATGATGGAGAAAGAAATAGGGTGAATTAGCGTCAAATCAGGTACAAACAGAGAAATATAGAGGGAAAGAAAGATTGGATTTAGAGAGAGGAAAAAAAGAGACCGAAATGAAAAAGAAAAAAAATTAAAACTTTCAAAAGCAAAATACTGTGGATGCTGGAAATCTGAAATAAAAATGGAAAATGCTGGAAATACTCAGTAGGTCAGGCAGCAATCTGTGGAGAGAGAAACAGAGTTAACGTTTCAGGTCGATGACCTTTCTTTAAAACTGGAAAAAGTTTTGTCTCGTTCTGATGAAAGGTCATCGACCTGAAGCGTTAACTCTGTTTCTCTCTCCTCAGATACTGCCTGATCTACTGAGTATTTCCAGCATTTTCCATTTTTATTTAAAATTTGAATTTGACATTTTTAAAATCTCTAAGAACAATTCACTACCTGAAGGAATGAGACTCCATAATTTCAATTGTTCCCTTTCTGGGCCAGAGATGTTGATTGGCAGTCATTAACAATTAACACATTGTTAAAAAGGTATTTACGCTGTTAATTACTAGGTTTAACTTTCTGTGGTGAGTTTAATGGGCAATTAATGCACAAATTAACATAAGGGAACGGTAGCATAGTGATTATGTTTTTTTTTATTCGTTTATGGGATTTAGGCATCGCTGGCTACGCCAGCATTTATTGCCCATCCCTAATTGCCTTTGAGAAGGTGGTGGTGAGCCGCCTCCTTGAACCGCTGCAGTCCATGTGGTGAATGTTCTCCCACAGTGCTGTTAGGTAGGGAGTTCTAGGATTTTGATCCAGCGATGATGAAGGATCGGCGATATATTTCCAAGTCAGGATGGTGTGTGACTTGGAGGGGAACTTGGAGGTGGTGGTGTTCCCTTGTCCTTCTAGGTGGAAGAGGTCGCGGGTTTGGGAGGTGCTGCCGAAGAAGCCTTGGCAAGTTGCTGCAGGGAATCTTGTAGATGGTACACACTGCAGCCACGGTACGCTGGTGGTGGAGGGAGTGAATGTTTAAGGTGGTGGATGGGGTGACAATCAAGCGGGCTGCTTTGTCCTGGAAGTGTCGAGCTTCTTGAGTGTTGTTGGAGCTGCACTCATTCAGGCAAGTGGAGAGTATTCCATCACACTCCTTACTTGTGCTTTGTAGATGGTGGAAAGGCTTTGGGGAGTCAGGAGGTGAGACACTCGCCGCAGAATACCTAGCTTCTGACCTGCTCTTGTTGCCACAGTATTTATGCGGCTGGTCCAGTTAAGTTTCTGGTCAATGGTGACCCCCAGGATGTTGATGGTGGGGGATTTGGCGATGGTAATGCCGTTGAAAGTTAAGGGGCGGTGGTTAGACTCTCGCGTGTTGGAGATAGTCACTGCCTGGTACTTCTGTGGCGCGAATGTTACCTGCCACTTATCAGCCCAAGCCTGAACGTCGTCCAGGTCTTGTTGCATGTGGGCTTGGACTGCTTCATTATCTGAGGAGTTGTGAATGGTGCTGAACACTGTGCAGTCATCAGCGAACATCCCCATTTCTGACGTTATGTTGGAGGGAAGGTCATTGATGAAGCAGCTGAAAATGGTTGGGCCTAGGACACTGCCCTGAGGACTATTGAACTGGTAATCCAGAGGCCTGGACTAATGATCCGGAGACATGAGTTCAAATCCCACCATGGTAGCTGGGGAATTTAAATTTAGTTAATTAAATAAATCTAGATTGTCGTAAAAACCCATCTGGTTCACTAATGTCCTTTAGGGAAGGAAATCTGCTGCCCTTATCCGGTCTGGCCGATATGTGACTCCAGACCCACAGCAATGGAGCAGATTCTTAACTGCCCTTAAATGGCTTAACAAGCCACTCAGTTGTCCCAAACCGCTAAGACACACGAGTGGTTTAAGAAGGTGGCTCACCACCACCTTCTCAAGGGCAATTAGGGATGGGCAATAAATGCTGGCCTTGCCAGCGACGTGCCACATCCCGTAAATGAATTTTTTAAAAATCCAGCGAGTTCTTAAAAATAACGGGGAGGCTAAGGGCGAGATACTGTTTGTGCGAAGTGGAGCGGCGGAAATCAACCAGCAAGTTCCGGGAATTCACAACTCTCAGCGTATCTCTTAATCCTTGGAACTTGCTGGCACATTAATAATGGTGTGCGTCGTTAGCACGCCGTTATAATTTACATCAAAATTCAGACTACTAACTTACTGCTGGGATCACTTGCAAATACTGTCACGTTCCCTGGACCCCTTTGTTAGACATGGGGTTGAAAGCTCAGCTCAGGCTTGAACAGGATTAAGTGATAAGACTTCAGAGAATTTTCTCTCACAGGCCGACAAAAATAGTAATAAACTCGGAGGTAAAAATAACAGCATCTGCTGACAAACCAGTTTGTGTTTTCTCACATTGGGAGACAGGTCATTGCACTAATTTGATTACGTGCAACAAATTGATTTTGCTCACGAGTGGCTCGGGAACTGAAGACTGTGATTGGCCGTTAAAAAGAAGAATTAGCTTGTAGCACAGGAGTCAGCAAAGGAGGTAACCAGAGAGGAGAACAGTCTTAAATGAAAAGAGCACAAATAATTTACCACAGTACAACAAAGTGGGAAATTTCGAGATACTAAAAATAAACAGCCCAGGTCCCAGTGGTCAAAGTATCACATTCAAACTCATTGTACCATCCAGTGCACTAAAAATATAATTGTCTATTTTGACTTTGCTGAAATTCCAGAGACATTCTAAGGTTGCTGTGAGACTTGCAAGAATGATAACACTGAGGGGGCGATTTTCCCCAGATACTTTAAGCGCTAAGGAGCCTTGAGGTGGACGAGGTGGGGTCTTGAGCTGCAACACCGATTTAGCCCATCTTTAACACAAGAAGCCATCTTGGTAAAGGAGCTGAAGCGTGGGCTCGGAATGGCCGCCCGGAGGATCGTTAAGAGTCTGATTGTCAATTACATTGCCTGCCAGCGCTTATTAAAGAGGCTGCACGGCCTTTTGGTGGCTAGCGCTTCAATTAACGCCCTCTCCTAACAGCGACCAACTGACTGGGAGTAAACAAGTCAATGCTGAGGATTTCGAGCGCTACTTAAAGCTATGCTCAGCGTTCACTGTTCACTTGCTGCTGGAGGTGTGAAGAGGACTTTTGAGACACATCAGAAGACTTTCTGGGACTTTGTCAAGACTTCACCAACACTATCAACATTTATTCCAGTAATTCTCTGAGAAGTTCGCCTAAAGAGAGTAAGTGCTGTGCTATTGAACACCTTTATAGGAGTCACCAGGAGAAAGGGAGTGCTTAGTCATGGGCATCTTGCGAGGAGTCGCCCTTGGTCTGGACGAGGAATGGGAGGAGGACATGAGGCCAGGCAGAGCAGCACCAGCTGCTTCAGGAGGGCGAGGTGGCGTCCTTCCCCCTGCGGGTCCCTCCTCCTCTGGACCTGCTCCTCCAGGACCTCCAAGAACCTGTGGGCCCTCTCCCTCCATCTGAGCCATCCTAAAACGTGCCGCTGTGTGTCAGCCAGCGCACGCCACACCTTCAGTGGAAGTGGGTGCGTGGAGCCCACATATACTGCGGCACGAAAATTGCTTCTCATCAGCGCTCAAGTGCTAAACCTACAGGTCTCTGTTTTATTGCTCCAGGCAAGTTTAAATCATGGTAATCAACAATTAGCCCCAAAATTGCAGAATAAAACCAGACTTTGAAACAGGCGCGTCTTATTAACACAGCACCCACTTAGCATCTGTTTTCACCCTTTCACCAAAATAACTCCGAGGGCCTGTTCATAGTGAAGTTAGTAATTATGTAAAAATGTGCATGTTTAGCGAATTAATAATATCCGACTTTGAGAATGGTGAAAATTATAGGAATGCAGATTTGATTTGTATAATAAAGTCGATCTGTTATTCAACATATGGTGGCAGCATGACTGTTAGGATTTGATGATAGGAAGCAACAGCAGAACAAAACCTCATATAATCAAACCCGCTGTCTACTTGTGTGAATGAGTTTGCTGGGCTAAAACCGGGACATGTGCCAACAGTGGGCAGCTGAACAATGTATTTCTTGGCCTGCAACAGCACTGATATGCAATGGCTGCTGGGAGCTACTCAAGCAATGGTCGATCCCCTCCTCTCGCCCGTCCTCTCGCCCATCACCCCCCGTTGTACCGCTCCCCCCTCGCCAATCGCCCCGTCCTCTCCCCCCCGTCCCGCCACGCCCTCTCGCTCGTCGCCCCCTCCCCCGTCCTCTCGTCCATCGCCCCATCCTTTCACACCTTCCCACAGCCATCTAGAAACAACTGAGAGACATGTATTCAGTCGCTCTGTGGCACTAAGCAATGGCATCCCAATGTTCTGTGAGACCACATCAACATCAGGTGCACGTGTTTCGCATCAGTCCCTCATTATGAACAATATTAGTAAAACAACAACAACACCAACTTGTATTTATATAGCACCTTTAACATAGTAAAACATCCCAAGGCGCTTCACAGGAGCATTATAAAACAAAATTTGACAACGAGCCACATAAGGAGAAATTAGAGCAGATCTTGGTCAAAGAAATAGGTTTTAAGGAGCGTCTTAAAGGAGGAAAGAAAGGTAGCGAGGCGGAGAGGTTTAGGGAGGGAATTCCAGCGATTCGAGTACAGGAGCAAGGATGTCTTGCTGCAGCTATACAGGGCCTTGGTGAGACCACACCTTGAGTATTGTGTGCAGTTTTGGTTGCCTTATCTGAGGAAGGATGTTCTTGCCATGGAGGGAGTGCAGCGAAGATTCACCAGACTGATACCTGGGATGGCAGGAATGACGTATGAGGAGAGATTGGGTCGATTGGGCTTATATTCGCTAAAGTTTAGAAGAATGAGAGGGGATCTCATTGAAACTTATAAAATTCTAACAGGACTAGACAGACTAGATGCAGGAAGGATGTTCCCGATGGCGGGGGAGTCCAGAACCAGGGGTCACAGTCTAAGGATAAGGGGTAAGCCATTTCGGACTGAGATGAGGAGGAATTTCTTCACCCAGAGAGTGGTGAACCTGTGGAATTCTCTACCGCAGAAGGCAGTTGAGTCCAATTCATTAAATATATTCAAGAAGGAGTTAGATATATTTCTTAAGGCTAAAGGGATCAAGGGATATGGGGAGAAAACAGCGACAGGGTACTGAATTTGGATGATCAGCCATGATCTCATTAAATGGCGGAACAGGCTCGAGGGGCCGAATGGCCTGCTCCTGCTCCTATCTTCTATGTTTCTATGTTAGGGCCTGAAGGAACGGCCATCAATGGTTGAGCGATTAAAATCAGGGATGCTCAAGAGGGCAGAATTAGAGGAGCACAGATATCTCGGGGGGTTGTGGGGCTGGAGGAGATTACAGAGATAGGGAGGGGTGAGGCCATGGAGGGATTTGAAAACAAGGATGAGAATTTGAAAAATCGAGGCGCTGCTTAACCGGGAGCCAATGTAGGTCAGCGAGCACAGGGGTGATGGGTGAACGGGACGTGGTGCGAGTTAGGACACGGGAGGCAGAGTTTTGGATGACCTCAAGTTTACGTAGGGTAGAATGCGGGAGGCCAGCCAGGAGTGCGTTGGAATAGTCAGGTCTAGAGGTAACAAAGGCATGGATGAGGGTTTCAGCAGCAGATGAGCTGAGGCAAGGGCGGAGACGGGCAATGTTACGTGTTACGATGTTAATGATGCCTAAAAGAGCTGAGCAACTAACAATAAAACGTCACTGAATATAGTCAGAGTTTCTATTGCCTAGTTTCCATTTTCTTTTAGAATGAGTACAGTTTATACTTTGATCAGTAACTTCTTTCTTTACAAAATATGAACATCACTAGACTGGTATATTATCCATTTGTCTGATTAAATGAGGATTGGGTTGAATTGCTAACAGACAAACCAGGAGGATCTTATCTTTAAAAATAAATAATACTCTCCCCTATTGTCTAGCTGAAAAATAGATTGTCAGTAATATTATACTGAGTAGTATACACTTCTTTTGGAGAGGGTACGGTAGTGTTGTGATTATGCTACTGGACCAATAATCCAGAGAACTGCCACCAAGGCAGTTTGAGAATCTGAATTCAGTTTTAAAAACCTGGAAATAAAGAGCTGGCATCAGTAAAATGCGATCATGAAGCTGTCGGATTGCCGTAAAAACCCAGCGGGTTCACTAACGTCCTTCAGGGGAAGCAAACCTGCCGTCCTTATCCGGTAAGCCCTGTATGTGACTCCAGTCCCACACCAACACTTAACTCTGAAGCCGCCTAGCAAGCCACTTAGTTGTATCCAATCAGGGCAACTAGGGATGGGTAGATTCCCATTTAAAACAAATAAGCAGAATTTAAAAGCCATCATGACAGTAGTAAATTAAATAACTTTCCTAAGAATGCAATATGGTTTTCTCACATTATCATCCTGTTGTTTTAATTTAAATTCATTACAATGTTTCATCAGGTTTCTAATAGGAGGAACTTTGTTGAAAACATGAAATTGTGGTGGCCTCCCTTCAAGTTAATATAATTTAGGTGTGAGTCAACATACCTAGTTTGGAAAAATTAGGATGGTCTTAAATTGTTGTAAATTATTTCATTTAAAATCTATTTTCTCATTCCAAAGGAAAGATTGATTTCTGCACATCACATTGCATTTTGTTTTATTTTAAATGAGCCACGCACAAACTAAAAAATTCTGCGTGAACTCAATGTGCCTTGGGGAGAAACAGAAGAATAAATGTTCTTCTAAAAATCAAAAGGAGAAATTGAATAAAGGTAAGGGAATAAACTGTAACAGATTAGAGTCGCTACGTGCAAGTCTGCACTTTGCTGTGGATAGCATCTGCACAAATGTCGGCAGTAATTGGTCTTCTTATCCATCAACGAGCAACAGATGTTTAGAGCTACACGTGTGCTGCTGAATGTTAAAAAACACGCTATAATAATCTAAAGAGGATATTTAATTTGGGGAGGGAGAGTGACTCACGCTGATGACACGTGCTTCCAATATCAATATAAGGGAGCGTATTGACACTGTATAAAAAGAAAAGGTTCAAGGTCATTTTTGGTGCCCATTTGTATATTTTGTCTCAGAATATGAAGCTAAATCACTACATGCTGAATAGTCAATAGTAACGTGTACTTTTCCATCAGAGTGTTTACTGATGCCAACCCCACCAATACCAAAATCCCTAGATCCAGCCAATGTGACATAGTAACCTACAACTCCTCAGATAACGAAGCAGTCTGTGCCTGCATGCAGCAAGACTTCGACAACATTCAGGCTTGGCTAATAAGTGGCAATTAGCATTCGCGCCACACAAGTGCCAGGTAATGACCATTTCCAACAAGAGAGTCTAACCACCTCCCCTTGACATTCAATGTCATTACCATCACCAAATCCCCCACCATCAACATCCTGGGGGTCACCATTGACCAGAAACTTAACTGGACCAACCACATAAATACTGTGGCCACAAGAGCAGGTCAGAGGCTGGGTATTCTGCGGCGAGTGTCTCACATCCTGACTCCCCAAAGCCTTTCCACCATCTACAAGGCACAAGTCAGGAGTGTGATGAAATACTCTCCACTTGCCTGGATGAATGCAGCTCCAACAACACTCAAGAAGCTCGACACCATCCAGGACAAAGCAGCCCTCTTGATTGGCACCCCATCCACCACCGGCGCACCGTGACTGCAGTGTGTACCATCTACAAGATTACATCCTTTCCTGATATGTATACCCTCGCATTTCTGGTATCATCCTTGTAAATCTTCTCTGCACCCTCTCCAGTGCCTCTATATCCTTTTTGTAATATGGCGACCATAACTGTACACAGTACTCTGAGTGTGGTCTAACCAAGATTCGATACAGGTTTAGTGTAACTTCCCTACTTTTCAATTCTATGGGGGAGAAATTCAGTATCGCCCCATTTGGGGCGCTAATTATCGCCTCCGACTGCAAACTTGACTTTTATCGTCCCTGGAGGTGATTGGAGCGCTAAATCAGGCGCTACACATCTGTCTTGAGACGTAAAGGACGAGGAGTGAGGCGCTAACTCAGAGCGCTGGCGAAGCTCATGTGATGTCAGTCAGCAATGGAACACAGACACAATGGCGCCGGCCAGTTCTTGATCTTGCTTTCCATCCACATCCTTCTCATTGCAGCCTTGAATCTCGGCCTGGAGAGACCTGTACATCAAATCTGCTGGAAAGAACAATGGAGAGAACCAGGGAAAGAGCTCAGAGTGCAGCCCCCAAAGTCTCTTCTAAATCGATACAAGGAAGGGCAAATCAAAATGAACCTGCAAAGTGCTGCTCAGTACCCATAACTCCTTCACACAGCGTTGAATCTCTCTAGAAGTCTCTCTCTTTCTCTCTCAGAATGCGTGGTTCAAAAATGTCGCCAACAAAAAAAGGCAGGAAGCAGTCGCCTTTAAACAGCGCTCCCCCAGTCCCTTCCTGACTGCAAAACGCTCCCCTCAACCTGTCGTTGCTAGCGGCAGGCGGTAAGGCAGGGGGCGCCACTCAATATCCGCACCGGGGCACTACCGGGGCGTTGCACACTCGCCTGACGTCACGATCTACCGGCGCAGGAGATCGTGGCGGTAGTGTTTAGCGCCACCGCAAAATGCCTAGTTAATTTTGCGAGCGGTGCAAACATCGTCGCGCCCGGGCGCCAGTTGCTTTGCGCCCCATTCGCGCCCTCTTAAGTCGCTAACAGGAGGCGCAACCAACTGAATTTTTCCCCCCATATCTCTAAAAATAAACCCTAGTGCTTGGTTTGCTTTTATGGCCTTGCTAACCTGTGTCGCAACTTTTAATGATTTGTGTATTTGTATTCCAAGGTCCCTTTGTTCCTCTACCCCACCTAGACTCGCACCCTCCAAGTGATAAGTGACCTCCCTATTCTTCCTACCAAAATGTAATACCTCACATTTATCTGTGTTGAACTTCACTGCAGGAACTCTCCAAGGCTTCTTCGACAGCACCTCCCAAACCCACGACCACTCCATCCTTCTCCAACGCCTCTCCACCGTCGTCCAGCTGGGAGGGACTGCACTCGCCTGGTTCAATTCTTATTTATCTAATCGTAGCCAGAGAATCACCTGCAATGGCTTCTCTTCCCGCTCCCGCATCGTTACCTCTGGTGTCCCCCAAGGATCTATCCTTGGCCCCCTCCTATTTCTCATCTACATGCTGCCCCTTGGCGACATCATCTGAAAACACAGCGTCAGTTTCCACATGTACGCTGACGACATCCAGCTCTACCTCACCACCACTTCTCTCGACCCCTCCACGGTCTCTAAATTGTCAGACTGCTTGTCCGACATACAGTTCTGGATGAGCAGAAATTTTCTCCAATTAAATATTGGGAAGACCGAAGCTATTGATTTCAGTCCCTGCCACAAACTCCGTTCCCTAGCCACAGACTACATCCCTCTCCCTAACATCTGTCTGAGGCTGAACCACACTGTTCGCAAGCTTGGTGACATATTTGACCCTGAAATGAGCTACCGACCACACATCCACGGCATAACTAAGACCATCTATTTCCATCTCCGTAACATCGCCCGTCTCTGCCCTTGCCTCAGCTCATCCACTGCGGAAACCCTCATCCATGCCTTTGTTACCTCTAGACTTGACTATTCCAACGCACTCCTGGCTGGCCTCCCACGTTCTACCCTACATAAACCTGAGGTCATCCAAAACTCGGCTGCCCATGTCCTAACTCGCACCAAGTCCCGTTCACCCATCACCCCTGTGCTCGCTGACCTACACTGGCTCCCGGTTAAGCAACGCCTCAATTTCAAAATTCTCATCCTTGCTTTCAAATCCCTCCATGGCCTCGCCCCTCCCTTTCTCTGTAATCTCCTTCAGCCCCACAACCGCCGCCACCCCCCCCCCCCCACCCCCGAGATATCTGCACTCTGCTAATTCTGCCCTCTTGAGCATCCCTGATTATAATCGCTCCTGCTGCTCCCACCTGACGAAGGAGCAGCAGCTCCGAAAGCTTGTGCTTTCAAATAAAACTGTTGAACTATAACCTGGTGTTGTGCGACTTCTCACTTTTGTCCACCCCAGTCCAACACAAGTGAGAAGTCGCACAACACCAGGTTATAGTTCAACAGTGGAAGGGGAAACGTGAGAGAAGAAGAAGAGGATGAAGAGGAGTGAACAGGGGGCAATGGTGGATGAGCAATTTCCCAGCAGGTGGTGGGGGGGAGGAGAATTTGCTTCTCAATGTCATATAACGTTACGATCTCAGCATCACCGACAAGTGCAGTACATTTGAAACCTTGAGACCACTCACCATTTTAAATATAAAATAGATTGAGAAGAGCATTTCTCAAAAGCCTTATTGCTACCCAGCTTTGTGGCAAACTAACTAGCATAAGTGGCATTAATGGTATTCAAATTAAATGGACGGGTAACAGATTTGTAGATGTAGTTTAGTCTGGAAAAAGGTGAGGTAATGCTCAGTGGCACCAGAAAAATATGTGCACTCAACGGATGAGGGTCTATTGGCAAAGATGGGGGGAAATTTGGATGTAATTATCAACTATTAGCTGAAAGTCAGTGCCTGACTGTTCCAAACAAGACTATCCATATACTGGGATACATCTGTAGCTGAAACAGGTTAGTCTAACCCGTAGAACTGAGCAATGAGGCCACATTTGGAATACACTTTGCCCTTTGAGACATCTTACCGGCATAGTCAATTGATGCACTGGAGAGGATTCAAAGAAGGATGATTCTAGGAATTAGTACTAAGTTATGGAAAAAAGCTCACCACACGATTTGGTTTGCAGTGGAGAGAAATTGAGAGGGAGCTAGGAACTGAGTCTTTAAAATGCATGAATAATATAGATGCAAATCAGGTCATTTAACTTAAATAAACAGTCATCAGAGGACCAGAAGTTGTTGGCAAAAGACATTTTTCAACATTTGAAGAGTAGACATGTGGAACAGACTTTGTCAAACTTAGTAAGAGAGATATTACTTTCAAAAAGGGGCTGGATGAATATCTGACAATGAAAAGGACCGAAAGACCAGATTGGTGCTGGATGCTAGACACATGCAGAAACTCCTCACCAGATTTGAGATCAAGCTACTGAGGAATCTATATGCACTTGTAAGGTTTCTGTTTGCCCAATTTGAAGTGCACACTCTTCCCATAGAGACACACCCCACCTAGAGAGCTTTAGTGCAATTTAGCAGAGTCAAGGCTTAGCAACACTGAAGTTGCGCACAAGATGCACTGCAGCAACTCGTCAAGGCTTCTTCGACAGTACCTCCCAAACCCGCAACATCTACAAGGACAAGGGCAGCAGGCGCATGGGAACACCACCACCTCCAGGATCCCCTCCAAGTCACACACCATCCTGACTTGGAAATATATCACTATTCCTTCATCGTCGCTGGGTCAAAATCCTGGCACTCCCTCCCTAACAGCACTGTGGGAGTACCTTCACCACACGGACTGCAGCGGTTCAAGAAGTGGGCTCACCACCACCTTCTCAAGGGCAATTTGGGATGGGTAATAAATGCTGGCCTTGCCAGCAACGCCCACATCTAATGGATGGAGTTTAACCAGCTAAAGCCATGCAGCTTACTGGAGAGGTTTCCTGCTGCTTGGTCCTCCAGGATGACCCTACTTGATGGGATGTTGACTTGCATGCGTTATCTGGAGCGAAGTGGGAGGAATCCCATCCCTCGAACTGTCCAGGTTCCAAATGAGCCAGACTGCCTGGTCCAGCCTCGACCAAGCTCTGGGATATGTTGGACTGGGCTTGTTCAGGTACTGAGTTACCGAGTCTACCGCAGAAAATTGTCACGGTTCCGAGTTGCCTTCGTCACCTTGGAGCTACCTTGACCCGAAGAGACCAAACATGGCCCTCCTCAAGGAAGACAGTCAATAGCTAGATCAAATCCTATGTAAAGCATTAGCGGCTACAAATTGAGTAGCGCCCTACTTTTAGCGCCCCAGAAACATTAGCGCCCCCGCGCCGGAAATTGAGTGGTTGCACCCCAAGTGGGAAGCGGGGCACTACTGGAAGCACCCCACATCAATCTTGGGGCGTTGCGAGTCAATTTCATGGTGCTACGTGCTGCAGCGCACGCGCCACGGTATTGCAGGCCTTCCTCCCCTTCTTAAAGGGGAGGGGCCTTGCACAGCGCGACCCTGGGCCCAGTTGGGCCCCCGGGGATCGGGAGTGCCAGCAAAAGAGCCCGGCACTCAAGAGAAGTGCCGGGCTCTTGGAGCGCAGCCGACACTCCGCGGGGGGGGGGGGGGGGGGTGGGGGGTGGGGAGCGGTTCAGGAGGCCGGGGACGGGAGCGCAGGCAGGTGGCCAGCAACAAAAATGGCCACCCTGCACCACGCCTTTAAATAGTCACAGAGCGTCCGGCGATAAGTCAGGGGGCGCTCCCGAAGATCACGGCCGGGGCGCAAGCGGGGCACTGCGCACGGCGATGATGTCATCGCCAGCGGTGCAGCGCCGCAGGGCGCTACCGGTTAGCGCCACCACTAACCTCCCGCTGAATTTCGCGGGAGGCGTCGCGCCCGGGCACTAGTTGCTTTGCGCTCCGTTAGCGCCCTCTTAGGGTCTCTAGGCCTGGTGGGAACATGTAAATATTGGGCCGGAAGTTGCTGGGAAAAATAAGGGCGTCTGAACGGCGCACGCCATTATCAATGTGCAAATCGGCCAGCAAGTTCCGAGGATTAAGAGATATGCCATGAGCTGTGAATTTCCAGAACATGTTGATCGATTTACGCCGCTCCGCCGTTTGCTTTGCACAAACAGCATCTCGTCCTTAGCCTCCCCGTTATTTTTAAGAACTTGCTGCATTTGCACATTAATTGCCCATTAAACTCACCACGGAAAGTCAAGTCTGGTAATTAACAGCGCAAGTACCTTTTTAACGACGTGATAATTGTTAATGACTGCCAATAAATCTCTCCGGCCCAGAAAGTGAACAATTAAAAGTGTGGTGACTCATTCCTTTGGGTAGTGAATTGTTATTGGAGATTTTAAAAATGTAAAATTAAAAAAAAAATTCTTGCTCTCCCTATCTGTCTCTTTTTTTTTCTCTCTCTTGATCCAATCTTTCTTTCTCTCTCTTTCTTTTTCTATACCTGATGATATGACTCTAATTCACCCATCTCTGTCATTCTTCTGTTTATTTCTCAGTTAATAACAAATCTCATTGGTTAAGGAGTTAGACAGTTGGTCCCACACTGTTCACTAAGATCCCAGATGCCCCACTGTGCCGTTATCAGCTCGCACTTCCAGAAAGTTAGGGTGCAAAAAAATTTTGAGCTAAAGGTACAGGAAAAAGTTTAACAAACAGAAATTGGACCAGAGAGACCAGGAAGATCTCAGGCCTGATGCCCCATCAGTGCTGAGATAGCTGATGGTACTAGCATTGTCCTGACCAACCGTGGCAAATTGTCAGTGATTCCCATTCCTAATTGTTATCTAGTGACCCCTGCTGGAACATTTAGGCATCAACAGTGGTGCAAGAACAGGAATAGACTTGGCTGTTTCCCTCCAATTGCAAATATCTGGTAATACTCACTACCAAGGCTCATACCTGAGAAATGGCCACTTGAGTAAGGTACAGGAGGCTGCCGGCACCTGTGAAACTGTACCCAACAAAGAGCTGATGCCTTCAGGAGAGAGATAGAGAGAGGAGAAAATTGGCAAGAGAAAAAAAATTGGTGCTTCATAAACTTTAAAAAAATGATTTAATGAAAAACATTATAACATGCAGAAGTATATAAAATATTGACAACATTATAATCTTAATACAATATTCTAAAAATGTCATCAAAAATGTGACATTTGTATCCTGTATATATTAGAATACTGATAAAGGCAATAAAATATCACACTTGTTTGAAACATACTGACAAGTCAGCACTGATTATGTTAAAGGTAAGGTCTCAGTTCAAGGGGTTACTATAAAGGAACTTTTTGCAATAAAGTGTTTTCTTATAGGGAGAGTCTGAACCACATTTGTTAAAGCACAAAATATGGGAACAAAGAAGTGAGGGTAAAGACCAGTACCTGCACCGTTTAACAGTTAGGATTTTGTTGCAGTTTTAATTAACTTCCCTTTTATATTATTCTTGGTATGAAGAAAATAAGACCACAGGTTATTACTAAAAAAAAAATGCAAATTTTCATATCCTGATAATGTTTACAGTTGCATAGTAACCAGTAGGTTAAGTTCCATTCCTAATACTTTCTCAGTGCACAATGCAGTCTTGGCACTTTCAGTCGTCTCTTGGAACAAAGCTGTCTCTTTGCCGAGCACCTGCTTGGTTGAAAAGCAAAACAATCAAAATGTTATTTCCCATGATTAATAGTTTCATAAAATTACATTACAAATCAGACCAAAGTCTAAATTAAACACTGTTATTGAAAACACAGATTGCCTGTCCTGTGTGTGATGTTTAGAACCTTTCTGATCCCCAATAGCCAACATTTTGATTAAGTAGGCAGCTTCCATAAAGAGCATTCATAAAGAGTGTGGGCTCGATTTTGCCAGGCCCGAGGAGGCGGGAATGGAGGTGTGTTAAAATTGCAAAAAATGGCGGGCGGGCCCGACCCCGCCTCCGAGCAATTTTCCCAAATGCGTGGTTTGTGATCCCGTCTCCGTCCCGCCTCCAAGAGGTGGGATAGGCCCTTAAGAACCACTTAATTGCCTGTATAATCCTATTTTGAGAGGCCTTTCTGATTTTAACACTTTGACGTGATGCACGCCTCTTCTGAAACACGACGGTGCAACCTGGCGGTAGCACACTTGGATTGTCGACTATCAGCTGCAGGTCTACCATTAAAAAAGGCGATATGATGAGGAGGGGGAGGAGAAGAAGAAGAAATCTGGGAGCAGACTTCGGTCTCCTGCTGCTCATTTTGCCTCCAGGTCCCTCTCACAGCAAAGGCCAAAAGGTTCCCAGTCTTTGCAGACCTTAAATGCAGCAGCAATGATGACATCATCAGAGGCGACTTTCAGACTGAAAACACTAATTGGGTCATGGGTTCCCACATGCTGGAACTCAATTGCCCAATTAGGGGAAAATTCAATAATTCTCCCACATCCAATTGGAGTCGGGTGGCTAACACGAAAAGTGGATGACACGACCCCAGCCCGCCCCAATGACAAAATCGAGCCGTGTGTGTGTATCTGCATGTGTGTCTCTGTGTTTTCCCCCCAAACCTAATGATAGCTTTGACTTCAAACTGTAACCCAATCATTATCAGTTGTTGGGCAGCATTACAAATCGACTTTTGAAATTTACATTACATTACATTGAATTACAGCACAGAAACAGGCCATTCGGCCCAACTGGTCTCTGCCGGCTTTTAAACTCCACACAAGCCTCCTCCCACCCCTCTTCATCCAACCCTATCAGTATATCCTTCTATTATTGCTCCCTCGTGTGCTTATCTAGCTTCCCCTTAAATGCATCTTTGCTATTTGCCTCAGCATCTCCTTAAAACACAGACTGAACTCAAACCCACATCTTGTCTAATCATATATCTAAATGCAATCTGCATTCAAAGTGAGGAATAGTAATAAACTATTCCAACAGCACTATATTTTATTGTAAGGTAAATGAACATTTGTTTACTGGAATCCATGCAATCATGTACAAATGTCATCTTTTTGTCCTCATTTGCTTTCAAACATTTTTATCTACAGAGACTGCTCATTATAGCAGTTGCCATGGTAGATTCAGTGAATGCACTAAAGCTGGAGTGTGATGACATTAGTGCTGGCAGAGCTTTTAACATGAAAAAAAGCTGGAAAGGAACGATGCTACTGCAGGTTGAGGGGTTGATGATCGCAGTGAGTCTGTGTGGACTGAAGTATAACACAGTAAGTGCTTGTTAAAGGTAAAGGGATGATGGGAGCTGCCACAGGCAGTGATGGCTGCTGTAATAAGAAGAAGTGGTCTTCAAAAACACACACTCAAAAAAAAAAAGGGGTTGGTTTCTTTCCTTCTCTCTTGCTTCCGAGTTAGAAGATTGCATATCCCAAGGGGCTTCCTAACCTCAGAACTTGCTTTGCTACAACTTCAATTGCAGCAGCAAGCAATAATACTGGAGAAATGTCTCATTAAATAAATATTAATATGCAAAAATGACCCCCCTCCACAACAATGGAAACTAATGCAGGGAGCAAAACGCAACTAGACATCAATGGTTTTTTCCAAAACCCCACACAATTTTATGAAAGAAATGGAAACATTGTCATCGGAGTCTTTTCACTTGCCTGGCAATCCACAATTATCCAGCCACTGCTACTGTCCCCCCTTAGCCCACTGCTGTTCTCACAATAAATAGTACCACCTTGTCTGGGATCAGTCAATTGGCTCTTATTGTCCCAGTTCAAAGTGGGACGCAAGTAGCAAGATGCCATGATCTTGTCCGTCGAGCTTTAAAACACACCTCCCCCTCCCAATCCTCTGGCTACGATGGAAATTTTAATCCTGGGATTTAATTTAAAGGTAACATTTTTAATACACTTCCCATGGAAAAATGGTCAGGAATACCAAAACGTGGCAGAGCCTTTTAACTCACTTCCCCCTATGCGGGCATTCTTATCTCAGGGCATGCCGGGTAATTCTCCTGCACCATTCAATATTCACCTGGCATTGTGCAGCCGTCACTGTACATTACTAGTGGCCTGTTCACTCATCTGTGTATTCAATTCACTTTGGTAGAACAGGCGCTCATTTCATCAATGAAAAGTACCAAACTCTCATTGTACATGCTTATATCAAACGACACATGCTCTTAATGCTGTACCTTGACGGGGTCCGTTTTGTGTTTTTTTTCGCACATTGCAAAAACTTCTCTAGGCTGTTTAGGGTTGAAACTTTTCCTCTGTCATACAGCAACACCTAAAGATAAACAGGGTAAATGCCATTAATATCGACTGCTTCATGAGGTTGGCTGCAGGTACCTATTACCTGCAGGTATTTATTGGTTACGATTCACTTGTTGTAACATGAGCTAAAGCAGCAAGGCAGAGAAAAGGTTTCTCAATGTAAGTGGGAGATGATGATAGTGGATACCTGGAGTATCAATAGCATGGTCTTTTTCAGCTATGCAGGAGATCAGAGAGCCATTCAGGACCGTATAGGGGCCAGTGGAGGATTCCTCAGGGCAGATTCAGGTGGACTCTCAGGACACGGCTGAGGTTTTGAATGGCTACTTTTGTAAGTTCACACATGATCTTATTTCCTGATAGCAGGCCAGTCAGGAACTGAATGAGAGCACAAGATCTGACCCCAGTTTTAATGACGGGTTGCACTTGAAACATTGGGCCGAAAATTGATCCCGGGACGCGAGAGTACGCACTGCATACTCTCGCGTATTCCCACTCCAATTGCCGGTTTTCTGCATGCCCTGCGCATGCGCTGAAAACCGGCAATTGCTCTTCCGAAAAGGGGGCGGGGCCGGAGTGCATCGCGTGCGCGCTACAGGCTGCGCGCACGCTGTGCACTTCATGCTTTGGACGCGCAGGTAAGTACTGAAGATTTTGGAAATGTAAAAAGGAGGAGTAAGACCCGCTTTTAAGAAGGTAAGTAGTGAATTAAGTATTTTTTTGAATTTTTTTTTTACAGGTATATCTTTTTTATAGACTTTAAAGACAGGTAAGTTTATTTTTATAACTTTTTAAAAGATTTTAAATTTTTTCAAAAATTTAATTTTTTATTTAAAATGGTTAATTTAATTAACTATACTTATTTTATTAATGTGATGGTTTTTTTTTTAAATTTAATTGAGGTTTAGCTGTTATTTTGGGGGGGTGTAAGATTCATAAGTCTCTCAGCCATGCTGTGAGACTTATGAATGGAAGATGGTGTGCTGCCATTGGCTCTAACTGAGTCACGTGATCCCACAGCTCGCACGAATTAACTACGCCGCTGGGATACGCAAGCCCAGCACAGCTGATGTCTGGAACATCAATTTCGTGCGAGCTGGATCAGAAAAAGCATAAGCGAGGTGAGACATCGCGGGAAAGGCTTACCCCCGCGGGAACAGAGCGAGATCAATTTCTGGGCCATTAACTTTTCCCTTTCCGATGTCAATGAGCGTGCTGTGCATTTCCAGTCTTTTTTTGATGCTGTTTCAGATTTATAGCATTCAGTTTTTCTATGTTATTTCTTGTAGTATTTTGGTATTTAAACAAACCAACAATAGTTTGTTTCATGCGCACAAGCGAAACAGAGTGATATAAAAGCAACATTAACCTGGAGGATAACATTAAGTTAGATGATTACACAACTGTTTGATCTCATTCAGCAGAGCACTGCTGTGCAGACACATCAGTTTTAAGTAGAACTAAATGAGCCAGTGCCAAAATGAAAGACGTGCCATAAAACGTACTGTGATTGACTACAGACAATAGTTTCTAGGAGTTAATTGACTTACATAAACTGGATAATGTATGCTGCTAAAACTGAAATGAAACAGATTACTGCCCCTTGCATTCATCTGTATTTAACAAAGCTTCTATACACAGTGGGGGGGTCGGGGGGTCATGACCTCTCCCACCCCACCCCCAATCATTTTGAGCTCGGCCAAAGCAGCTTTGGAACATCGCCTCCTTTTCACTCCCGGGGAACTTTGGTAACCCAGCTTCAGCCATCGGGTTCAGCCTGCAGGTAGGAGCGGTTCCCGGCCCAGCCTTCCGACTAGGAGTCCCATTGCTTTTTTTTGGTCCTGATCCAGCATAGTGCCTGTATTTACTCCTCTAAAGCAAACATACCGCCTGGCTGCTCCTCTTCTGGTGTAAGTCAGCCTGATGACTGTGGCTCCTCCAGTTTGTGCCAGTTTGTATGAATGACATGGCCATCTGCTTCTGATGCGGAGATGCCGGTGTTGGACTGGGGTGGACAAAATTGAGAGGTCGCACAACACCAGGTTATAGTCCAACAGTTTTATTTGAAATCACAAGCTTTCGGAGCTATCGATTTGCTCCTTCCTCAGGTGAAGTTCACCTGAGGAAGGAGCAAATCGATAGCTCCGAAAGCTTGTGATTTCAAATAAAACTGTTGGACTATAACCTGGTGTTGTGCGACCTCTCAATCTGCTTCTGGCCATCCTACTTCTCCCAGACCAGTGTTGTATAATCACTAGCCGTATGTGGCTCATTGGGAATCCAAATGTGGCTAATTGCATTTTTGATGAGTAAATAAGAAATAAGTAATAGACTGTCATTGGGCATGTGATCTCAATACTCATTCACACGGCGTGTTCACGTATACTTCAATCATTTTGTCCTTTTGTTGGTTAAATGGTAAGGCAAAAAGCAGAGTGTGCGAGTGTTTTCTGGTTGTTGTGTGTGCGGATAGACTTCCATTTTCAGTTTTTATTTCAGATTTCCAAGATTTGCGTTTTTTTTTCCATTCTAGAATTTCACCCTATACCTTTAACTCAAAGACATGACTTTTCCTAATCCCCTCGTGCATTTCCTATAATCTCATCATTATCTTCTCCGAAGTACTTTTTGCTCCAAATATATTAAACTTTGTGAAAGGCTGGGGCTAAGTAATACCTCCATGCTGTGCAACTTTTAATTTCATGCTTTAGAAATCCAAGCAGCAAGGTAAAAGACGTTTTACAAAAATGCATATTTCTATTGAGAGAACTGCTTGCTTCCACAAAGTACTTTCAACGTGGCTGCACATCAAGGCAGATATGCCAAAAGTACATTAATTCGCTGCAAATTCTAATTAACAATTAAGCTTTTCTCCACAATGTAAATGCAGCTAATAACAAATAAAGTCAGCAATGCTTGAAGCAAAAGTGTTAAATACTATATTTTGGCCAATTTAAGAAAGAGGCAAAATGGCTATTTAGCCAATCAAAGCTCATCCCTCTGTTATCCCACTGTACCCAGCCTTGCTTCTAACTGCATTTTGAATGCCCCTAATATCTCTGATTATCATATTAATGCCACTAATTCTGTTCATTTTAACATGCTGCATCCATTTCAACTGTCACAACATTTAATCCACCAGCTGGGATCAAAATACAGTTGGGCTATACAGGTTAGGCGCGGGGTGAAAACTGTTCTGGGGGTCAAAGGTTAAGAACATAGAACCAGGAGTAGGCCATTTGGTCCATCAACTTCGTTCGTCATGACTGTTCCATCTCTTTAATGCAGAGTCCTTGCCCGCTCTCCATATTCTTTAATATGTTTAATTCCTAAGTACTTATCTATCTCCCTTTTAAACGTCTCAATTGATTTCACTTGCAAAGCCTTCTGGGGCAGTTCGCGCCACATTCTTGCGACCCTTTGAGTGAAGATTTTTTTGTTCTGAGTTTGTTTAGCTTTCATTTTAAGACGGCTTCCCTTTGTTCTGGTTTCCCTTACTACAGAGTAGAAATTTTCTCTATCACCTCATCAATTCCCTTTATTATTTTAAACACCTCAGTCAGACCACCCCTTAACCTTTT
Source organism: Squalus acanthias (assembly GCA_030390025.1). NCBI lineage: Eukaryota > Metazoa > Chordata > Chondrichthyes > Squaliformes > Squalidae > Squalus > Squalus acanthias. The sequence goes on along the minus strand of JASTWF010000332.1, from coordinate 484,108 downwards.
CATCTCTATCCAGTAAAACCCAATTTTACCCAGTATCTCATCATTCATCTCAAGTATCGCCCATTGAATTGTCACTGGCCTCCCTCAAAGGCCAGTATATCCTGCCTAAGGTGAGGTATTCTATACTTTTGCAATGAAGACCAACCTTCCATTTGCCCTTTAGTCTACTTTTTGCACCTGCATGCCAACTTTGAAAGACTAACATATCAGGACCCCAGAATCACTTTGTTCATCTTCAATTCTAAGTGCTTCCCCACTGGACTGTATTCCCACCAGCCATACTACGTCCAAAGTGTCCTGCTTCATATTTTATTACATTAAATGATGGCATCTGCCATCATTCCACCCACTTGCTTAATATTTGGTGTGTTCTTTTGCAGCTTTCTGTACTTTTTTTCGCAATTCAGTCGACCTCTTACGCAGTATCATCTGCAAACTTGGAAATACTGTCGTCTATTTCCAAATCCAGGTCACTTGTATGTAGAGTGAAAAGCTGGAGTCCTTGACATTTTTCACCACCTATCAATCCAAAAGTGCCCCCTTTATCCCAATTCTCTACCTCCTACTTCATGCAACATAAAGAACCAACACCTCATCACTGAGCCAACAGCAGAGGCCCCTGGCTTCGACCTCCCTCGAAGATAGTGGACAGCGCTCAACCCAATCCGCACAGGGCAGAGACGATGCGGCCACCTGCTCCACAAGTGGAAGATGAGGGATAACCAAAAGTGTGAATGTGGCCACGAATCCCAGACCATGGAACACATCACATCAACCTGCCCACTGAGATCTATTGGGGGAGGCACTTCATTTCTCCACTCGGCATCTCAGGAGGCCATCGAATGGATCGCCAAACTAGACATCCCATTATAAGCTTTTCCCCCTCATATGAAACAACAACAACCTCCTACTTCCCAACCAGTTTGCGATCTGTGCCTGAAGGTTGCCTCCGTGTCTCAATTTTAGCTACTGATCTCTTGCGTGGAACTTTACCAAATGGTGCCATTTTGTTTGCTTTGAATATATCTGCAAACCTGCTCCTGTAACCTAGCGAGGGAGCTGCCAGACATTGTGCTTTGTGAGCTAATGTCCAAAAAATGTGTGGTGTGCATTGGTGGTTTGTACTGCAGAATAAAGTAACACATTGAAGGAATCAAAGCACGAAAAATGAGGAGCACATTGGCTCCCACTACAAGCTCAATAATATTTTACATTGCATCTCCTCGACCACTTAACATCTCACAAATACTCTGTTCAGAGGCGAGTTTGGGAAAGGACGCTTATTTTTAAATTATACATATTTAACTATACAACATGTTTGTCATTCTATAGGTCTCCTTTTTTGCATATAGTATAATTACCTGACAATAGACAGAAGCTCTAGGAACAGAGGAAGGAACATAGTAACAGGAGTAGGCCATTCAGCCCCTCGAGCCTGTTCTGCCATTCAATTAGATCATGGTTGATCTGTATCTTAACTCTAGCTACCTGCCTTAATACCCTTGCCGAGCAAAAATCTATCAATCTCAGTTTTTAAATTTGTAACTGAACCCCAGCCTCAACAGCTTTTTGGGGGAGAGTTCCAGATTTCCACTACCCTTTGTGTGAAGAAGTGCTTCCTGTCATTACCCCTGAGCTGCCTAGCTCTAATTTTAAGGTTATGCCCCCTTGTTCTGGGCTCTCTTACCAGGGGAAATCGTTTCTCGCTATCTACCCTATCATTTCCTTTAATCATCTTAAAACCTCAATTAGATCACCCCTTAATCTTCTATATTCGAGGGAATACAAGCCTAGTCTACAGAACCTGTCCTCGTAATTTAACCCTTTTATCCCTGGTATCATTCTGGTGAATCTGCACTGCACCCTATCCAAGGCCAATACATCATTCCTGAGGTGCGGTGCCCAGAACCTATTGCAGGACTCCAGATGGGGTCTAACTAGAGCTCGGCACAACCGTAACACAACTTCCACCCCTTTGTATTCAGCCCTCTTGAAATAAAGGCCAACATTCCAATAGCCTTTTTAATTATTTTTTGTACCTGTCTACTAGCTTTTAGTGATTTCTGGAATTAGAGCCATAAATCTCTCTGCTCATCCATGGTTCCTAGCTTCTTGCCATTTAGAAAATATTCTGATCTGTCTTTGAGGTCCAGATTGGATGATCCCACACTTCCCACATTGAACTCCATCTGCCACAGTTTTGCCCACTCACTTATTCTATCAATGTCCCTTTGCAACTTTCTGCTCCCATCTACACTGCTTAGTGTTCCACCTAACTTAGTGTCGTCAGCAAACTTAGATCTACAGCTCTCTATTCCTTCCTCCAAGTCATTTATAAATATCGTCAAAAGCTCTGGCCCCAGTACAGAGCCCTGGGGGACACCAGTAGTCACAGCCTGCCAATGAGTACATCTCCATGTGGAGAGTACTTTCTTACAATTTTCCTCTGTACTCTGACCTCTGACAGGTTAGCTTAATGGCCTAACTAACTCTGATAAACAAGAAAATGTATTTCTCAATCCTGAGTATTGGATTTGCCCAGATTGTTAAAATTCCATTATGAAGTTTCTGCCCCACTTGCGACAGGCCCCTTTGGATATGGAAATTGGGGTCCATTAACGTAAAGAGGACCCCGATTGCTATTTTAGGTAGGATCTGGTCGGAGTCTGCGGGAGCCACTTTGCCGTCAGAAATGGCAGCGGATCAGCGCCCACAAAAATAAACTGGGCCGCTATCACCCCCGGGACAACCCCCAACCCTCCGCGTGACTTACCTTGCTGGCATCTCCAGCCCGATTTCCTTTGCCAATTCCGGCGTGCTGGGTCGGAGTGCCTGCAGATCGCCTGGCGAAATGTAAATGTGGCTGGGGCCTTAAAATCATGGGGCTGGATCCGCCTCAATGTCACTGGAATGGGCGGCCGACCAGCTCACTCCACCGGTCAATCGCCCGAAAGTCAAAACAGCCCAAATAATAAAACAGTCTGAGGCTTTTCTAAACGGAGTACTAATCTAAAGGTAAATTGAGACAACACAAATTCTGTGTGATTACAGTCCCCACCGATTATTGCGGGTGGGTTGGCATTAACGCGATTTGCCCGTTATATAAGGGGGACGGTTGCTTCTTACTGAGGGCCGATTAACAGACTCAAATATAAGTAGCCAAGGTAATCGCACCTTAATGAGGTGCGAAGAGTTTATTGAACAGCTGCCAGAAGACCGGAGTTTGCCTGAAATCAGCAGAGTTTTTAAATCGGTAAGTACAAGGGTTTGAGTAATTAAGGTACTCACACCTTAACGACTTGCAAATAGATTACGGAACAGGGGAGTCTTCCCAAACTAACCGCGCTCAACAGGTTGCCTTTCTAATTGACTTCTATGGTGATAGTAAATGGTTACCCGCTATAAACGTGGGCAGTATAAGTGATGGAGATTGTCATGCATTTAGGTTTCCAGAGACATTAGGGGGGCGATTTTCCCAATGGAGGAGGGTTGGAGGCGGGTTTCGGTTTGGGTGGGTTCCAAACCCGCCTCCACTGTCAGGTGGGAAAAATTTGCGATTTTTCCCGAATTGGCCAGTTGATTTCAGAGGTGTGGGTTCCCCTGGGCCAATGAGTCTTTTGGGACTGAAACTCGCCTCTGCTGACGTCACTTATCCAGCTTCATTTAAGGGCTGCTTGCTGCGTTGGCTCATTCCACTGGATTTTGGTCGATGCTGCACCACCTCCAAACTTTTATCTCCTTGAAGAATGGCCAGCTCCAAGGCAAGGGCCTCCCCGAGGTTCTCGGATGAGGTGCTGGGTATGCTGGTTGAGGGGGCGAGAGCTAGCAGGGAGGTGCTCTTCCTCTCATCTGGGAGGAAGAGGCCTCCCAAAGAAACCAAGGCTGTGTGGGTCCAGCTGGCAAGGGATATAACCTCCAGATCTGTGTGCAGATTGGGTGATTGTTTCTGTTTATTGATGAAATGCCATCCCTGTGTGAATGTTTTAAAATTAGGTGATGGCAAACTGTTGGCGTGATGGCATCTGTTATTTTGGCTGAGGCAGCTCCACATTGCAGGCTCCGCGACACTTGCGTGGTCAGGTTGGTGGTCAGAGTGAAAGGAGGCCAGAGAGTCATGTCCATTGTCTATCATGTGTTAAGAAGGAGCCAAGCACATGTGCCACAATGGGCAACCTATGCAAATCTGGCCAGGATGAGGACAATCCTTGCATCACGGGCAGCCATGTGCTCGCGTGCTGCCGCTGCTGCTGGTCGATACGCCGCCGCTCGGTCCTCCTCCTCCTTCTCCTCATCTGAGGAGGCTATGAACTGAGCCACTTGCTCATCAGGAAGCTGCAAGCCGTGACGCTGTGCCATGCTGTGCAGTGCACAGCAGACCACGACCATTCTGGAGACCCTGGCTGCTGAATACTGCAGGGCTACATCTGATCTGTCAAGGCATCGGAATCGCATCTTCAGCAAGCCAATGGTTTGCTCGATGATGGACCTGGTCGAAATGTGGCTGGCGTTGTGGCGCTCCTCAGCCTCATTAGCTGGCCTCCTGATCGGCGTCATTAGCCACTTCTTCAGGGGGTAGCCCTTGTCACCAAGGAGCCATCCGTTAAGTTGGTTTGGCGGATTGAAGAGCGGAGGAACACTAGAGTTCCGCAGGATGAACGAGTTATGGCCACTACCACAGAACTTGGTACAAACCTGCAAAATCTCCTTCTTCTGGTTACACACCAGCTGTACGTTGAGGAGTGGAAGCCCTTGCGGTTGACAAAGATAGCTGGGTTTTGATGGGGTGCCCTAAGGGCCACATGTGTGCAGTCTATGACGCCCTGCACCATTGGCAAGCCTGCCATATTTGCAAAGCCAACCGAACGCGCAGTTATACTTGCTTGATCCCTTGAGAAGTGGATGTAATTGTGCGCCTTTGCGAAAAGGGCATCGGTAACCTCTGACTGGGAGATGCCGCTGATGTCTGCTGATGATCCCTGGAAGGAGCCTGAGGAAAAAAAGTTGAGTGCGGTGGTGACTTTGACAGCCACTGGTAAGGGGTGTCCACCCGCTCCTCTGGGCTCCAGGTGTTGGTGCAGCAGTGCGCAGATGTCTCCGACAACCTGTTGCGAAACTCTCAGCCTCCTTTGGTATTGCTGCTCAGTCATGTTGAGGTAGCTCATCCTCTCTCTGTAAACCCTGAGAGGGGGGTATCTCCTGCGGCGACGTGCTTCCATGTGCTGGCGCCTTCTGCCCTGTGCAGCATCAGGTGGGTGAGCAGGAGGTTGGTGTTTCTGCTGCTGTTGCTGCTGAACTGCCTGGTTCTGCTGCTGCGATGGCTGCTCCTCATCCGAATCTGAGGTCCATGGTGAAAGGAAATAAATGGCTCCCATGCTGCTGGCAAATACCTCCGTTGGGGAAGCGCTCAGTCTAAGCGGGGAGAGGGTCTTCCAAGGAGGTCCCACAGTTGAGAGATAGAAGCTGCAGCACCTCCAACTTCTGTAGGCCTGCTAAAAGTACTGAAAGACCTGTGGAACAAAAGTTCTGCTACCTGCAACTGCTCCCTGATGAAAGCTCCGTTTTAATGGTGGAGCTGCAGCTGTGAGGAGGCCACCCACTTGTCAACCCGCCAGGATTAGCTGGCGTGGTTTAGGAGGGTCGTGGAACACGCTGAAAATGTGGTAAAATAACAAAGGCCTGTCAAAATAGGATTATAGAGGCCCTTAACTATTATTTAAGGGTCTTAACTACCTCTCCCAACTGATGGAGGCGGGACCGAATCACACCCATGAAACCCGTCTCCGGCAAAATTGCGCAGAGGCGGGTTGGAGGTAGGTTCCGAACCCGCCCTTACTTTTGGCGATTTTGCCAACTGTCCCGCCTCCAAACCCGCCTCCTCAGGGCTGGGAAAATCGCCCCCCATGTTTCAGGCCTTCCACTCCTTTGCATTGGTCCTATGTACATTCATTAACTTCCACTGACAGGACAGCTTGGCTGGGATTGCTGTTCTTACCTTTAAATCTGTTTCACCCTGTGGCTGTAGAACAAATATCCTTCCCTTTTCAAGACTCTCAGCTGTAACCTTTTTCTAAAAGAAGCAAAACACAATGTCAGATTTTTAAGACTTGAGCTACACATCCTCCAAGTAATGCAGTGATAATGTTTAAGGTTTCAACAAAATGTTGTCTTTGAAAACAAACTTTACCCCCATTCTACAGAATATCCTAAAATTATAATAATGTATGTACATTTTGTGCGTCTGTGCCAAATGAGCAACTCTTCAATGAAATAGTGTCAGATTTTGCCAGATATTTAGACAATGACCAATACTATTGGAACAGCCTGGATCTGCAAAGGCTGGTTGCAATAAAAATGTATGTTTTTACAGGACAAGTGCAATGAAATCGTGTTGATTGTAAAACATTCCTTTTAGTCTCCCCTCCATTTTGAGAGAATCTTCCCATATAAAACAGTCCCCTCCCCCTCCATTTTAAACACACACTGTGCATGACCTTCCTTCCAGGAACAAAACTGATAAAAGTGTAAGGCAACAAAAGTGCAGTACTCGATTCTTTCTTAAATAAAAACAGAAAATGCTGGAAATACTCAGGCAACATCCGTGGAGAAAGAAACAAAGTTAATGTTTCAGGTCGGTGACCTTTCATTCTCTCTGTTCGTTTCGATTCTTTCTGTTCATTTACTAAACAAAATTGGATGAAAATGCAAAGTCTGACAGGAATATGATGTAGAGATGCCGGTGTTGGACTGGGGTGGACAAATGTGAGAAGTGGCACAACACCAGGTTATAGTCCAACAGTTTTATTTGAAATCACAAGCTTTCAGAGCGCTGCTCCTTCGTCAGGTGAAGGAAGTGACGTCACTTCACCTGACGAAGGAGCAGCGCTCCGAAAGCTTGTGATTTCAAATAAAACTGTTGGACTATAACCTGGTGTTGTGCCACTTCTCACATTTGACAGGAATATGTTGATGAACATCCCAGACCGCAAATTGAAAAGAGTACATGACAGGAGATTTAACTGTTGCATCGTTGAAAATGACTGCTTGAAAGACTTGAGAGGAAATCACATATTTGGGAATCAAAAATACCAAAATGTACAAGTAAAATATCTAAAAATACCAACAGTACTCTATTTTCTCTTTTTACAGTGAAAGTTTCACATTAAAAAAATTACAACGGTAAGTATCGATGAGAGAGGCAATGCGCTCATCCATCAATAGAAACTTGCGGTACTCCCATCACATCATCTGCACAACTGCAACTGGAGAGCAATTTTCCAAGAGCTGATGACATTGTGTTACATGCTTCCTGACGTCACATTCTTGGAATGTGAAGTAAACATGATTACCTGTCAAGCTGTAAAGTGACAGGCCTCAGCGTGCAGTGTAGACAGAAAAAGAACAAATGGCCTGTGGCTGAGCTGATCAAGATTGGTTATTGATCATTTGTGAGATCCAAAGAATGGCCTTAATATTTAGGGAAATAAGAGTAATTTTGTAATGACTCAATACTTAGTGGTCAAACATCCGTCTATTATTAGACACTAAAATTACAGTGGAAAATTTTAATCTCACATTTATTGGACACAGAGCAAAAGGGGCCACAGAGGATTAGTCAAAAGTGAAATCAGAATGTTTCCACAACTTATTGGCCAGACTATATGGTTCTGTGGGTAATGTCAGTGTAATCGGGAAAACAGTGTTCCAAAGCCGCCTTGTTTTCTACCAGCAGTTTATCTTTTGTCTAAACACTGTCACCTAGTGGCATATTCTGGACAAAAGGTTTCTTTTTGCTTTAATCAGATTAAATGCTACAATTTTTTCCTAATACAGAGAGTATACATTCATTACTTAAAATACACACCAATGTTGTATTTATGCTAGATAGATGAGAGGACTCACGGGAGTCTTCTTACAAAAAGGTTAAAGAGAAATGTAAGGATAGAAAGTTGGCTAATGGACACAAAACAAAGGATTAAGGTTAATGGGTGCCAATCAGATAGGAGAAAGGTTGGATATAGTGAAGCCAGACAGTCGATTTGTCTCGCAATATATCGATAATATATTAAAAAATCTGATGTCTGCAGGTACTTCCTGTCTACAAAAATGAACTTCCTGCTGTCACGTTTTTGTCACACTGCTGTGTCAACTGTTTATTATAAATTCATGTCTCCACATTTATAATGGAAACTGCCTATGTAAACTTGTCACACTGTAATTACAGTTCACTGCCAGCAGTGGCACTTTAGGACCTCAGTTTTGCATCTTTCAGCTTCTCAGTCTGTACTGTACTGTAGAAAAAGTCCTAATGCTGCTACCAACTCTGCTTTATAAAATCTAAGTATGATATAAAAATAAGAACAGAATGTATGAATTTAAAATGAGGACTGAATCACTTCTGCAAGTACTGGTCCAATTATCCCCCGCCTTTTAACCACACTTCACCTGATGACTACACTTTGACTTGAATCCTTGTGTGGAAGATCGGCTAACATAGTGGATTTGGACTTGGGAACAATGGGAATTTAGTGACAACACAATAGTAGGGGTTTTCGCAAACAGCGAGGAGGATTTTAGACAGGTTAGTGTAATGGGTAGACAGGTGGAACATGCACATTAAACACGTTAGGAAGATAAAAAGAGTAATGTGAGTATCTGCTTAATGGAAAGGTGCTGAAGGGTGTGGGTGAACAGAGTGACCTAGGATTCAAATACATATTCCTCGAAAGTGGAAGTATAGGTAGAGAAAGCAACAAACAGGCCAATGACAATTTGGGTTTTATAAATAGGGAAATAGAGTTCAAAAGCAAAGAAGTAACGATAAACTTGTACAAAGCAATGTTTAGTTAGAGTACTGTGTGCACTTTTGGCTACGCCATTATAGAAAAGGGCATTAAATCTATAGAGAGTGAACAGCGTAGATTGATCAGGATGACACCAGGGATGAGAAACTATAGTTGTGAGGTGAGAATTGAGATACTGGAACAATTTCCAATGGAGCAGAGAAGGCAATGAAGAGATTTAATTGTAGTTTTTAAAATTATGGAAGGATTTGATACCGTGAATAGGAGACGTCTAGCTCCCTGGTTGTGGGGAATGGGAGGTCAGTGAAGGGGAGTAATCAATTTGAAATAGTCAGTGAGAGACTGAAGTGAGAGGTTAGGAGAAGGTTCTTTATGCAGAATTACTAGAACATGGATTACTTTGCCACAGGGAGTGATTGAGGCAGAAATTGTTGTATCTTCTAAGGGAAAAGCAGACAAACATTTGAAGATACAGAGCAATGAGGACAGATTAGGGCAGTGGACTGCTTTGGAGTGCCCTATTGAAGAGCCAGCACAGGAACGATGGGCTGAACGGCCTCCTTCTGCACTTTGAACTTCTGGAGCTCTAAGAAGTTCCCACTTGCATTTGCAATCAAAATGCATTTTCTATGAATAATGCTGTGCCTCTGGAGTATGAGAGGCTATGAATATTGTCTGGTGAATACATGTACATTCACCTGAACTACCTATTGCAGTAAACAACATTTGAAGTGATAAGCCACATCTTATAAACAGATACTAAAAATAAGAAACTTTCTTACGATTTAAAATGCAATGGATCTCCTTATCTGTCACCGTTAGTTCTTTGTGTTCAGAATATCAAGCGATTTCTATACATTACCTCATTAAGTCTGGTCATCAATCTAATGCGTATGCCTGCTTCCCAAAACTTTCTTGCCAACTTAAAACAGATTTCCGCACTTGTGTCAGGAGTGCAATGAATACAGATTTTGTCCGTCCTGTCAGGTTTCTGTGCATAACACGAGAAAAACTTATTTGTACATCTGCAATAAAATTACGCAATTCTTTTTGGTATTTTCATAGCAGAACATAGTCAGGGGGTAAACTAAATGACATCAGTCATCGATTTGTACCATGTTTATAACTTGTAGCCAAGATCAGCAGTGCCAAATCTCATTAAGCGACATTTACTAAGTCATAGAAATCTTGGCTTCAGTCTGGACAATCAGACTGAGGCTCAATCTTCAGATACAACTTTAAGCAAAGGAAAAACGAAAAGGGAAATTTACGCTATGGATCCCTAGAGGCAACTGCAGGCTCTGAATGGATTACTTTGCCATAGAATGGATTACTTTGCTTTGAGGCAGAAATTGTTTTATCTCCTAACGGAAAAGTTTTTGGACTGACTCATCATCAATAGAAACACCCCCCCTCCCCCCACCCACCCCCGCCAAAAAGCCAAGATTTTTTCAACATTGTCTGCGTTTTCTCAGATTCTGGGATTCTTGTCTCTTGCCTTTTACCTTTGCCTTTGCGTCTGCTTCTACCAGTTTCTGGAGGTCGATGTTCAGGCCGGCAGCAGACAGCTCGGGCAACTCCCCAAAGGACACATCAAAACTTCGGAGCTACAGCATTGTGGCAGACAAGTAAATCAGACTGTGCCATTCTTGTTCAAATAATCATCTTATATAAAACAAATAGCAGAGGTGATTGTACTCTTTCATTTCTCCAGACCCTATCATTACTTATTAATTATGACTTCATTTTGAATTTTTTAAACGGCTGATTTAACGCTTCCCTAACACCTTTGAGGCTTTAAGATGATTAATGGAATTCATCGGGTAGACAGAAAGAAACTACTGCCTCTGGTGGGGAAGTCCAGAACAAGGGGGCATTGCCTTAAAATTAGAGCCAGGCCATTCAGGGGTGATGTCAGGAAGCACTTCTTCACACAAAGGGTAGTGGAAATCTGGAACTCTCTCCCCCAAAAAGCTGCTGAGGCTCGGGGTCAATTGAAAAATTCGAAATTGAGATTAATAGATTTTTGTTCGGTAAAGGTATTAAGGGATAATAAACCAAGGCAGGTAAATGGAGTTAAAATACAGATCAGCCATGACCTAACTGAATGGCGGAACAGGCTCGAGGGGCTGAGTGGCCTACTCCTGTTCCTATGTTCCTAATCCAGCCCTCTGCCTTTTCCAGATTAGCTCGAGTAGCGAGGGCTCGACATTCCTCTTTTTGTTAAAAATGGAAGAATTGCATGTTCTTCTGCAAAAATCAGTGACCTGCTATTAAAATCACCTGTTCAAACAGGCAACTTGAGAGAATGAAATGTTTTCTGCGGCAATGAACAAGTGGCAGCCAGTGAGTATTCGCCAGTAATAATGATCCTTTAATGCTTCTCAAGCAGCTAATGGGCAAGTTAACTGGTTGAAAGTGTCAAAAGGTTCAGAAATATAAACAGCGGCAGAGCTGGGAGATGCTCAACTCCAAAGGGGGAAAAAAATTGGTTTAAGACCAAGGTCCAGCAAATGCTGGGAACAGACCAACGCAAGCACAACCACAGTCCTCAGAGTGCAAAGACTGTGGGAATGATGGCAGCACACGAGACACATGGTGGCTGATGTCTCCAAGATTCAGCAGACGTGGCTGGAGGTCTGTAAAAATAAGACGTAGGATCGGCAAGTTACTGTTGGGACTCCACTTACCTCAAAAAGCGCCATTTTCATTCTTTTTATGCAATCATATAATTTTACTGCACTGAAGGAGTCCATTCAGTCCAAAGTAGCTGTGCTGGCCCTCAACGAGCTATCCGTTCAATCCCATTCCCCTGCCCTTTCTCCATACCGTTTTAAAATTTTTCTTATTCAAGTATTTCTTTGCTTCCCTTTTAAGTTATTCTGGATTCTCCTTTTACCAGTGTTTCTGGCAGGGCATTCCATGTTCTAAGGGCCTTGTGCATTAAAACAAATTCCTCCTAAGTCTCCCTTTGTTCTTTTGCTGATTTATGCTCTCTAGTTATCATTGCACTGACCAGTGGAAATTCTCCCTTAGTTTTCATAGTATAATTATAATAACAGTGACTGCTGCCAACGAACCGGAAGCTGCGCAGAAACATTCTGCGCATAAATGTCAACTTTCTTTAATCCGCAATTCAACATAAGAAACACCAATTCAACCTAAGAAACACCAATTCAACCTAAGAAACACCAATTCAACATAAGCCGATAGAAACACCAAATCAAATTTTAATTTTAATTTTCTTTTCGGCTCAGTTCGGCAGCGCATAAATGTTAACTTTCTCTCTCGGCTCAGCTCGGCAAGCGCGATCTCTTTTCCCCACCCCCTCCCTATTGTTGGTAATATTTAACATTAAACCATCATCAGCCATGTCTATTATGACTTAAATCTAAAGCTCGGTGGATGCTGATTGTTGATAAACTCCAGGAGCTTTCGCTTCTCAAGCCCACCAGCTTCACGTGAGGAACCTGGAGCCGAGCCGGACCCCACCATCTAATCACCACATCGGCGATCAGAAACCCGTTAGAAATTACTGCAAACCGCGAGTATCTTTACTTCTAATAATTACAAAGATGATTTATTTCACGAACAAACCACATTAATATATCAGAGTGACTGCTGCCTATGAAGTCCGGCAAGAACAACCAAGAAACCATTGGAACTGCGCATGTGCAACTACTTTATGTCGTTGGCAGAAGTTGCGTCCTTATAATAATAAACACCCTATCAGATCTCTTAAATTTCCCTGCTTTAACATAAAGAACCTGAGTTTCTCTCCTCATAACTAAAGCCTCTGATCCCAGGGATCATCTTCACAAATTGTTTGTCAATCATTGGTTTTAAACCTCTAACAGGCCTCAATGTGCTGTAGTTACAAAAGAAAAATGAACAAAGCAGAGAAGCACAAAAGGTAGTGAGTATCCATTTGAGTGCCAGTCTCCTGGGACACTTATTCATGTGTAAAAGTGCCTGCTGTTGCAGATATGCTACTGCCTGGGTTAGTCACTGATGTGAGCGGAGTGTACTATTCATTTCTCTTGCTGCTATGGCATTACTTCAAAATCTTCTGCTTCATTAAGCTCAAAAGAACTCCAGGTCCAATCTAAGGTATAATTCTCAATTTTCAATGTTGCCCTGCATTGTTAATTGGCCTACTTTAGGAACAGGAGTAGGCCATTCAGCCCCTTGAGCCTGCTAATTAGATCGTGGCTGATTTGTACCTCAACTCCATTTGTCCGCGTTTGCGCCATATCTCTTGATACCCTTACCTAACAAAAATATAGCGCTCTCAGTCTTGAAAGCTCAAATTCACCCAGCATCCACAGCCTTTTGGGGGAGTGAACTGCAGATATCTACTACCTTTTGTGTGAAAAAGTGTTTCCTGATTTCGCTCTTGAACGGCCTGGCTCTAATTTTAAGGTTATGTCCCCTCATTCTTGATTCTCCCACCAGAGGAAATAGTGTCTCTCTATCTACCCTATCAACTCCTTTAATCATCTTAAACACCTCAATTAGATCACCCCTTAATCTTCTATATTCAAGGGAATACAAGCCTAGTCTATGCAACCTGCCCTCACAATTTAACCCTTTTAGCCCCGGTATCATTCTGGTGAATCTGCGCTGCGCCCCCCCAAGGCCAATATATCCTTCCTGAGGTGCGGTGCCCAGAACTGAATGCAGTACTCCAGATGTGGTCTAACCAGAGCTTTATATAAATGTAGCACAACTTACAGCCCTTTGTACTCCAGCCCCCTTGCGATAAAGGCTAGCATTCCATTAGCTTTCGACACTCAAGGGAATACAAGCCAAGTTTATGCAACCTCTCCTCATAATTTCCCCCCACTAGTTTAGAGTGAGAGGAATGCTTAGAACAGAGTTAAACATGAATGAATCGTCTGTTGCCACTTTCAACCAATATTTTGCGTCTACGTTTTGGCTAAGTTTGGGGAGGGTACAGGATATGCACCGTACCACGTATCTGAAAACCAGAAGGTTGGCTGGATTGTGGAGCTGCAGTTCTAAAAGTACAAAAGGGCTTGAACTTAATTTAAAGACTAAACACACAAAAGCAGAGCGAACTATCAAAGTGCCTATCTTCTTTCAGAAAGAGTTCTTAAACATCTTACTAGTTTTGTATACTGCCCTCCGAACACCAGAAAGCCAGATCCAGCTGCATTGTACAAAGCAAAAAGCAATCCTTCGTAATGCTTCAGGTTTATTTCTTCTGTACCACGTAAACTTCCTACCTGTAGTAAAGTAGAAAAGGAGGAAGATAGTCAGTACACAGTATCTTCCTACTTGTCCCATCTAATAGTAATGAAATTTTTTTCCAAAGTGAAGTTTGTGTGATAAGGAATGATTGTCCTCTCTTAAACCTGGGGAACACCAATTTCCGAGGTGCAGTGAAGAGGAAAAGAGGGTGGGATACATTACGCCGGTTTTCCGCCCCCACTGCTGGGAATTCCTGGAATAGACCCATGCACACAGTTAGCATTTTAAAATGAGACAAGATGGGCTGTTCCCGGCCTTCTGTCTCATGTTCCTGGTCTCTCGCATCACTTACCTGGGAGTATGATGGTCGGACACCTGTCACAAGTGCTTGCACTGGGGCCCCAACAGACCAGAAGGCCTCTGGGAGGTGGCAGCCCAAAGATCAATGGTTTCTCTCTTCTCCTCCCCCTTAGAAGATCTTTGAGTTTTGCGGCCTTCTTTCCAACAGCAGCCCCAATGCTGCACTCCTCATTTCTTGCTCTGCTTTCTGGCACTGGGTGCAGTCAGGGGAAGGCGGTCCCGCATGACCCCATCCTCTGACAGCTGCAGGCCGCCTTAGGCTTGCTGCACCTGCCCACAGCAACGGTGCAAAGCAAGCACATTTCCTGTGAGAAAGGATTGCCCTTAGCGCGGCAATACATGAAAGACCTGGTGGGTGATGTCTCCCAGACTCAGTGGAGTTATAGAAGTCTCATGAGTATGTTATAATGCCCGAAGATAAACTGCAGTGTCATTGCACACTTGAGGCCACTTGTATGACATAAGGGGCAATAGCTTCACTTATACCATGGAAACTAGAGTGAGTGCTCACTGTAATGTTCCTTCAGATGTAAAGCTACATGACCCTATGTTTTTATATAAGTTTAATGTAAGATAATGATAACGGTGAGTGTTTCACCTCCTGACTCCCCAAAGCCTTTCCACCATCTACAAGGCACAAGTCAGGAGTGTGATGGAATACTCTCCACTTGCCTGGATGAGTGCAGTTCCAACAACACTCATGAAGCTCGACACCATCCAGGACAAAGCAGCCCGTTTGATTGGCACCTCATCCACCACCTTAAACATTCACTCCACAAACCTCCACCACCGGCGTACCGTGGCTGCAGTGTGTACCATCTACAAGATGCACTGCAGCAACTCGCCAAGGCTTCTTCGGCAGCACCTCCCAAACCCGCGACCTCTACCACCTAGAAGGACAAGGGCAGCAGGCGCATGGGAACAGCACCACCTCCAAGTTCCCCTCCAAGTCACCATCCTGACTTAGAAGTATATCGCCAATCCTTCATCGTCGCTGGGTCAAAATCCTGGAACTCCCTCCCTAACAGCACTGTGGGAGTACCTTCACCACACGGACTGCAGCGGTTCAAGGCGGCGGCTCACCACCACCTTCGAGGGCAATTAGGGATGGGCAATAAATGCTGGCCTTGGCAGCGACACCCAGATCCCATAAGCAAATTTTAAAAAGCGTAAAACAGCATCAAGCTCGCTGTGTTATTGTATGGATTTACTTTTAGAGCAGTTATGCGGGGAGATTAAGTGTATCGGTTCGAAATTCCTCCGTGTATTTGAATTTGGCATAATTATTACAAATCATGCTATTTTCATGGCAATTTTAATTACACTGATTTCTTCTTCAAATTAGGAAATGCAGTTTAATTACCTATTAAAATTAATTGCAGACAAAAGTTTGACTCATCAAAACTTAGACAACTCATCAAAAGAGTACAATTATGCAAACAAATTACAGCACAACTCCAGCACCTTAGTGCTCAGTTGTAAAGATTACATGACAAGCAGCACTGTGGAGCTCGATCGCATGTTCACCATACTCTCCCAGTTGTACATTTCAAGTAGAATACTGGAGCGTCATTAAAGAACTCCCTTTAGTCGTGCTCCTCACCAGGATTAAACTACTGTATTACATCAAGATTGACCACTGCGACAGTACAGAAAATCAAACCTCATATTTAATGTTGTGCAGTCATTTTTGCAATTAGTAAAAGAAAAACAAATCCAGATAAACCTTTGCTGAAACTTCAAAAGAGAGCTGTTGGAAAAATCCGGGTCTGTGTTGAACTGCTGTACCCAAGTGAGGTGGCCCTGCGTCACGTCAAAAAAGGTCCGCTGGTACAAGGAGGTTTGCCAGCGCCGCCGCTGTGCCTGCCAACTCGAATCCTTTCACCATCAGACTGGTTTCCTGGCTCACAGCTTCCGTCACAGAAACAATCCCCTCAGCATGGACAGGCTTCACTGTGGATCATTTCCAACCCCCTTTCACCTCTTCCAGTTGTTCTCTTTGCTCAAATGTGCTGGCTTTGTTTCAGTTTGCTCAACAACCTTTCCTTTTGAGCAGCGGCTTGAGCTTCCCGCTCCGGGCTCTGTTTCAGAGCCACAGCCGCTCAAATAGATGAAGGAGAAACTTAATAAACTGGGGAGATCGGTGGTGGCAAGCTTATGAATGAAGCATTTCAACTTGATGAGGTTTATAGACATCATCTGTCGCTGCTAATGCTGTCCAGGATGAGTCTTCCATTTCCAGATTTCAACAAGCACAACTCGTGTGTGAATTAAAGAAAGAAAGACTTGCATTTGCATAGCGCCTTCCACAACCTCAGGACATCCCAAAGCGCTTTACAACCAATCAAGTACGTTTGAAGTGAAGTCACTGTTGTAATGTAGGAAACGCAGCAGCCAATGTGATAATGACCAGATAATCTGTTTTAGTGATGTTGCTTGAGGCCAGGAAACTAGGGATAACTCCCCTGTTCTTCTTTGAATAGTGCCGTGGGATCTTTTACATCCACCTGAGAGGGCAGACGGGGCCTCAGTTTAACGTTTCATCCAAAAGACAGCACCTCCAACAGGGCAGCACTCCCTCAGCACTGCACTGGAGTGTCAGCCTAGATTTTTGCGCTCCAGTCTCTGGAGGGGGATTTGAACCCACAACCTTCTGACTCAGAGGGTTATTTTTGATTATCCCATCACCTTGGTTTCTCTTGCCGAGCACCTCTTGTTTCAAGAAGACAACTGGACGCGAGTGGCGGGTTTCCCTCTTAATTAACCGTGGTGTAAATGTCTTCCAGCCATGCGAACCTGTCCAGTAATTGCCTGTTTATTGCCCAGTCCAACAGTGTTACACTCCCGTGGAGATTTTCTG
Source organism: Squalus acanthias (assembly GCA_030390025.1). Classification (NCBI taxonomy): domain Eukaryota; kingdom Metazoa; phylum Chordata; class Chondrichthyes; order Squaliformes; family Squalidae; genus Squalus; species Squalus acanthias. The sequence continues at coordinate 466,873 of JASTWF010000332.1, read as the reverse complement.
CGGTTAGGCTGGGGGTGAATTCTGGGTGACTTTCAGCTGGAAGAGAGATCAGCTGTGTGATTGTCTCTCTGCCGAGGTGTGATAAAGGGCAGTTAGAAAGATTAACTGTAGTCGTCTGGCATTGTTCTCTGACTATATATGCTGTGCCCATATGTATTTCTTCACTTCACCTGATGAAGGAGCAGAGCTCCGAAAGCTTGTGATTTCAAATAAAGCTGTTGGACAATAACCTGGTGTTGTGCGACTTCTCACTTTTGTCCACCCCAGTCCAACACCGGCATCTCCGCATCACTGTCAAAGGAGCAGACGTCGGGAAGTGAACGGGAATGGCATCGAACGTGTGGCAGAAGCCAAGCAGCAGGGTGGGACTTGGGGTTAAGGTGGATGTGTGGGGAGAGAAAGGGGAGCAGGAGTGAGCTGCAGGCAAGGGTGCAGATCCATCACAGAGGGCAGGGTCTGGGTATCGAGTGAGGGGGGAGGGGGCTCGCCCAGAGAAGGAACATCACGTGGTGCTGGAGGCAGACATTAAGCAGGTAAGTCACAACGGAGCTCATTTTTAAAATTGGACTCTGGGCTGTAAGTAGAAAACTCTCATGAGGACTGAAAAATGGTGAAAAGTTTTTATGTATTTTACAATTGACACAGTGGGAAAACTAACCAATCAGACAGCTCAGGTGGGAGACGTCAGTCAGACAGGGACCCCCGTGTGGCCGGCGCCGGGACCTCAGTGTGACCGGCGCCGGGACCTCAGTGTGGCCGGCGCCGGGACCCCCGTGTGGCCGGCGCCGGGACCCCCGTGTGGCCGGCGCCGGGACCCCCGTGTGGCAGGCGCCGGGACCCCCGTGTGGCAGGCGCCGGGACCCCCGTGTGGCAGGCGCCGGGACCCCCGTGTGGCAGGCGCCGGGACCCCCGTGTGGCAGGCGCCGGGACCCCCGTGTGGCAGGCGCCGGGACCCCCGTGTGGCAGGCGCCGGGACCCCGTGTGGCAGGCGCCGGGACCCCCGTGTGGCAGGCGCCGGGACCCCCGTGTGGCAGGCGCCGGGACCCCCGTGTGGCCGGCGCCGGGACCCCCGTGTGGCCGGCGCCGGGACCCCCGTGTGGCCGGCGCCGGGACCCCCGTGTGGCCGGCGCCGGGACCCCCGTGTGGCCGGCGCCGGGACCCCCGTGTGGCCGGCGCCGGGACCCCCGTGTGGCAGGCGCCGGGACCCCCGTGTGGCAGGCGCCGGGACCCCCGTGTGGCAGGCGCCGGGACCCCCGTGTGACAGGCGCCGGGACCCCCGTGTGACAGGCGCCGGGACCCCCGTGTGACAGGCGCCGGGACCCCCGTGTGACAGGCGCCGGGACCCCCGTGTGACAGGCGCCGGGACCCCCGTGTGGCAGGCGCCGGGACCCCCGTGTGGCAGGCGCCGGGACCCCCGTGTGGCAGGCGCCGGGACCCCCGTGTGGCAGGCGCCGGGACCCCCGTGTGGCAGGCGCCGGGACCCCCGTGTGGCAGGCGCCGGGACCCCCGTGTGACAGGCGCCGGGACCCCCGTGTGACAGGCGCCGGGACCCCCGTGTGGCAGGCGCCGGGACCCCCGTGTGGCAGGCGCCGGGACCCCAGTGTGACCGGCGCCGGGACCCCAGTGTGGCCGGCGCCGGGACCCCCGTGTGGCCGGCACCGGGACCCCCGTGTGACAGGCACCGGGACCTCAGTGTGGCCGGCACCGGGACCCCCGTGTGACAGGCACCGGGACCTCAGTGTGGCAGGCACCGGTGTCGTAAGAATGAGCCTTACGCGTGGTGAACTTAAAGTAAGCTTTAATCAACTAAAAAGGTGCTACATACAAAAGAGGTCTTACTCTATGCCTCTCCAGGATCCAACTGATCAGTCCAGTATTTATCCTGGACTAATCACAGGAAGTGATGCAATAAAGTTCGAGTCACAGGAAGCTGTATTGTGTTACCACATTCTCCCCCCGCAAAAGATTAGGAGGCCGGGATGCTCCATCCATTTCGTAGCCGCCGGACGAGGGAGAGCCCCACCCGTTTGGGTTCTCGTAGCGGTAGAGGGCCCCTAGCCCGTTTACCCGCCGCGGGCCGTGGACCAGAGTCCGAGTGATCCAGCCCGCTCTGTGAGGGGTCAGGACGATCCTGACTGTGTACTGGTGCCCGAACGGGTGTCGGGCAGGGCTGTGGCAGATCCGTTTCCGAGCATACGGTACGGGGTGGATCGTGGCTGCGCGTGCGAGCCCCGACGGGCTCATAGTCAGTCTGCCCCAGGTCGGCACGCTGGAGTGAGATACCAGCCGGCGTCAGATCCAGATCGTGATGAGAGGCACCTGGCGAGCCCAGAGATGTGCCTGGTACAATATCATCCCCTGGTGTCCCTCTATGTTTCGGCGGGCAGGGAGCCAGATCCCGCAATGACACGGTAGATTCCCGACCGTCAGGATACCGAATATAGGCGTAGGTAGGGTTGACGTCAGTGAGCTCAACCTCATCTACCAGGGGGTCATTCTTAGACGCCCGGACATATCTTCGGAGTAGCACTGGTCCCGCTGCAGTCAGCCACGACGGGAGAGATATCCCATAGGATGAGCGACGCTGAAATCGGAAGAACCGTTCATGAGGCGTCGTATTTGTGGCGGTCGAAAGGAGGGACTGTGTGGAGTGTAATGCGTCTGGAAGTACTGCTTCCCATTGCTGGTTGGGTAGGCCCCGAGATCTCAAAGCCAGACGTACCGCATTCCAGATGATAGCGTTAAAACGCTCGACTTGCCCATTCCCGACCGGATGATAAGGCGTCGTTCTGCTGGCAGCAATACCCCGTTCCGAGAGATAGGCCTTGAGTTCTCCTGACATAAAAGAAGGGCCCCAATCCGAATGAACATAGGATGCCATGCCACAGAAAGCAAATACCTGCTCAAGGCAGCTGATAACCGTGGTCGTCAACATATTGGGGCAGGGAAAGGCAAACGGAAAACGGGAATACTCATCGACCATGGTCAATAGATAAGTGTTGCGAGTTGAAGAGGGCAACGGCCCCTTAAAATCGATGCTAAGCCGTTGCATTGGCTGGGTTGCATGTATGAGTATACCACCCGAGGTGCGGAAAAACTGAGGTTTCAATTCCGCACAGACTCTGCAGTCCGAGCACATCTTCTTTACATCCCCGGTAGAGAATGGGAGATTTCGGGACCGCACGAAGTGTAGCATGCGAGTAACGCCCGGATGACACAACCCATCATGGATGTCTACGAGCGTAGAGGGTGCCATGGCGGAGCAGAATGCTCGTGTGAGGGTATCCGGAGCCACATTCTCCTTGCCAGGTCGATAGTGGATGGTGTAACCAAAAGAGGCCAATTCCAGCCGCCAAAGTTGGATTTTATTATTTTTAATTTTGGTCCGTTTTCGATTATCGAGCATGAAGGCGACCGATCGCTGGTCCGTGATTAAGGTAAAGTGCTGGCGAGCTAGGAGATGAGTCCACTTCCGTACTGCCTCTATGATGGCTGTAGCTTCTTTCTCGACTGGAGGATAATGTAGCTCAGCCCCTTGAAAAGTCCTGGACAAAAATGCCACCGGACGACCTTCCTGATTCAGAGTGGCCGAGATCGCCACCTCCGAGGCATCACACTCAACAACAAAAGGAAGACTCTCATCGATGGAGTGAAGAGCCGCTTTCTCCAACTGTTTTTTCAGGAGGTTAAAGGCTGCAACAGCCGCTGTGTCTAGTGGGAATGTGCTGGCCTTCAGTAGAGGTTGGATTCGGTCCGAGAAGTTAGGAATCCATTTAGCATAGTATGCAAACAGGCCGAGGGCCCGGCGCAAGGAGGCCGGATTCTTAGGTGGCGGGAGCTCTTGGAGTGGGCGAAGCCTTTCAGGGTCAGGTTTAATGATGCCATTGCCCACACAATAGCCAAGGATGTTGATGGTTGGTTGTGACTCAATGGATTTAGCCGCATTTAATGTCAAATTACGGTGCTGGAGTGCATCCCAAAATCGTTGGAGATTGGCGTCATGTTCCCGCTGATTGCGACCTGCGACAGTAATATTGTCCAGATAAGGAAACGTATCCTTCAAGTCTTCCTGTTTGACCAGGTCATCCATTGCTCGCTGGAAGACAGCCACTCCATTAGTGACCCCAAAGGGGAGGCGACGAAATTGATACAGCCGTCCATTGGCTTCAAAGGCCGTATACTGCTTGTCTGAGACCTTCAAGGGTACCTGATGATAGGCACTTTTCAGATCATATGTTGAGAACACCGTGTACTCAGCCAGTTTATTAACCATATCATCGATGCGCAGCAATGGGTATGCGTCCAAGTCCGTATATTGATTGATGGTCTGTGAATAGTCAATGCACAGCCGTTTCTTGTGAGGTTGTAGAGGGTTCTTAACAATAACGACCTGGGCGCGCCATGGCGACGAACAAGGCTCGATGATATCCTCTGCTAAAAGCCGAGAAATCTCAGCCGCAATAAAAGACTGGTCTTCCTGACTGAAACGTCGTGACTTTGTTATAATCGGTTTGCATCGAGGAGGGATACTGGTAAACAGTGAGGGTTCATCCAGTGAAGCTGCTGACAATGCACAGAACGGTAATCGAGGTCGTATATTAGAAATAGTGAGTTCAGGTTTGGATCCGCCGAACTCAATGGTGAGCTTCTTATGCTGCTTTTGAAAATCCAGCCCTAAGATAAGATCACTACATAAGTCCTTGAGCACCGAAAGCCGGGTGGAGGGATACCTGTGACCATTAAGTGTTATTTCAACCATACAAAAGCCAGAAATTCTGGTATTAAGTGATGACTGAGCCATCGCAATTGCCTGGTCCGATGGGAAAACATGTAGCTTTAACTCTGCAACAATCTGTTCCCTAATGAAACTATCAGTGCTACCTGAGTCAATTAAGGCATCTAAAGTATGTCCATTAATTGATGCTTTTGTAGCTGCATGGAATAGGTTCTGAGGACAAGCAGCTGTAATTGGTGTCGTTGCACAAAGAGTGGCTGAAACTCTAGGTGTGTTTCTTCGAGAGAAAACCCGAGAGGAAGCACGATAGATTTTAGCCGGAACATCTTGAAAGGCCCTTACCGGGGCAGTTCGGTAGGACTTAGCTTGATAAGCCCTCGTAGAGGCTCTTGATAGGCAAACCTTTGCAAAATGACCCTTTTTGTTGCAATGACTGCAAAACGCATTGCGAGCAGGGCAGAATTTCCGAGGGTGAAACTCATCACCACAAAAGAAGCATTTCTTAGATTGCCAAGAGGCTGCCACAGTGGGGTCATCATCCTCTTCATCAGTGAAGTCATCAGATTGATCGTCAGGGATAAAGTCCTCCCTAATAGAGTTCACCTGTGGCCTCTTAAATTGCCTGACTGTAGTTAAGGCAGCAGACCGAGGTCTGGGCACTGTATAAAGGTCTGCATTTCTTTTTGCCAGATCTAGAGAGCAAGCCATGTCATAAGCTCTCCGAAGCTCAAGTGTCTTACTTTCCAGTAGACGCTGGCGTATAAATGGGGAGGCAAGCCCGCAGATGAAAGCATCACGGATCATTTCTTCACGGTACAGCTCAGCTGAGGCCGCCTGAAAGTTACAGTCCATACTAAGTCTGCGAAGCTCTTGGAGGAATTTATCAATGGATTCCTCCGGCCCTTGTTGGGCTGTAGCTAGTAGATGTCTGGCATAGACCTCATTCGGTGTCTTAGTGTATCGTCTTTTAAGCATCCGAATTGCCTCCTCGTAACTGCCCCATTCCTCGACATACTGAAATACATTCGGGGTGACACAGTTGATGAGTATCCGCAACTTTGAGTCATCATCAGCCTTGCAATATTCGAGAAAATTGTCAAACGTGCGATACCAGTGTTTCCACACCTTACCGGCTGCTGGGGTGTTTGGGTCCAAGTCAAGACGCGATGGTTTAAGGATGTTTTCCATGATGGGTGATTCCCTGGATCCTTAGTTCCGAGTTCGTCCAAAAAGTTTGAGTGCGAAGTTTTTCAAAGTTGATTAAATTGTCGTAAGAATGAGCCTTACGCGTGGTGAACTTAAAGTAAGCTTTAATCAACTAAAAAGGTGCTACATACAAAAGACGTCTTACTCTATGCCTCTCCAGGATCCAACTAATCAGTCCAGTATTTATCCTGGACTAATCACAGGAAGTGATGCAATAAAGTTCGAGTCACAGGAAGCTGTATTGTGTTACCACAACCGGGACCCCCGTGTGGCCGGCACCGGGACCCCCGTGTGGCCGGCACCGGGACCCCCGTGTGGCCGGCACCGGGACCCCCGTGTGGCCGGCACCGGGACCCCCGTGTGACAGGCACCGGGACCCCCGTGTGACAGGCACCGGGACCCCAGTGTGACAGGCACCGGGACCCCAGTGTGAGAAACACCGGGAGCCCCGTGTGAGAGGCACCGGGAGCCCCGTGTGAGAGGCACCGGGAGCCCAGTGTGGCCGGCACCGGGACCCCCGTGTGGCCGGCACCGGGACCCCCGTGTGGCCGGCACCGGGACCCCCGTGTGGCCGGCACCGGGACCCCCGTGTGGCCGGCACCGGGACCCCCGTGTGGCCGGCACCGGGACCCCCGTGTGACAGGCACCGGGACCCCCGTGTGACAGGCACCGGGACCCCCGTGTGACAGGCACCGGGACCCCCGTGTGACAGGCACCGGGACCCCCGTGTGACAGGCACCGGGACCCCCGTGTGGACAGGCACCGGGACCCCCGTGTGACAGGCACCGGGACCCCCGTGTGACAGGCACCGGGACCCCCGTGTGACAGGCACCGGGACCCCCGTGTGACAGGCACCGGGACCCCCGTGTGACAGGCACCGGGACCCCCGTGTGACAGGCACCGGGACCCCCGTGTGACAGGCACCGGGACCCCCGTGTGACAGGCACCGGGACCCCCGTGTGACAGGCACCGGGACCCCCGTGTGACAGGCACCGGGACCCCCGTGTGACAGGCACCGGGACCCCCGTGTGACAGGCACCGGGACCCCAGTGTGACAGGCACCGGGACCCCCGTGTGACAGGCACCGGGACCCCAGTGTGACAGGCACCGGGACCCCAGTGTGACAGGCACCGGGACCCCAGTGTGACAGGCACCGGGACCCCAGTGTGACAGGCACCGGGACCCCAGTGTGACAGGCACCGGGACCCCAGTGTGACAGGCACCGGGACCCCAGTGTGACAGGCACCGGGACCCCAGTGTGACAGGCACCGGGACCCCAGTGTGACAGGCACCGGGACCCCAGTGTGACAGGCACCGGGACCCCAGTGTGACAGGCACCGGGACCCAAGTGTGACAGGCACCGGGACCCCAGTGTGACAGGCACCGGGACTTCAGTGTGACAGGCACCCGGACCTCAGTGTGACAGACAGATGACATTACAGACACAAAATTTCATTTGATAGATATAAATAAATTCTATATTTGTTGTGGCTATCATTAAGCGCAGAAGACATTTTAAAAGCTCCTTGTTTTTTTAGGTGGAAGTTTATTTCAGCTTTCTCCACGGGATTCTCCCCTATAATTCCTGTTTGTTCTCCAACTCACTCTGCTTAAACACTGGAATTGAAAATAGAGATTATGAGGAAAGCGAATCCCCCAGTCAGTGACTCAGTCGTATTTTAAATTATTTGAAGATAAATTTTAAGAGCACCAGTCTGCTTCCTCACCACTAAGACCAGGTATGAGACTTGAATTACTTTACTCACTTACTGACTACCGTATGTATTTCCATCATAATATTTACAGTGAGCATGCATCGCAAAGCAAGACAGGTAAATGAACAGCACGTCAAACAATTAAAATAGAACATTTTTGGAAGGTTTGTAATTTTGTTTACTGCGTGAAGCAGAAAAGCTGCACAGCTGGAGTTCTACAGCTGACTAAACTGCAAACGAGAAACCATGCAGGAAAAAGGTGTTCGCCAGACTGTGTGTTTTTTTCCACTCTCGGGATGTGGACGCTGCTGGCAATGCTGGCATTTACTGCTAATCCCTAGTTGCCCTGAAGATACCCTTTGCAGTAGTTTGATACAATTGAGTGGTTTGCAGGGCCACTTAAGAATCAACCACGTTGAGGAGTACAAGATGTTACCTTAATGTAATGCTCTTACTTCTTACCTTTACCGTGAAAGCAGAATCCACAAATAGCTTCTGTAGAATTGTCAGTGATTCCCAACACCGAGTGATGCATCCATCAAAGTGTGGATTCAGCTGCAAGAACGTTTCCAGTTGTTGGGACACGGCATCGAATGACAACCCGACACAGGACTAATGAAATGGAATAACAACCACAATGAGAAAAGGTGTATATATTCATGCTGACGGCAATTTTATGTCTAGCCTAATAGTAACAAATGTTAATGGACAATACAAATAGAAAACGCTGGGAAACAGCAGGATCCAGCAGCAGCTGTGAAAAGACAGGCTAATGTGTCGGGTACATAGTTCTGACCAGTTCTAATGAAGGGCTGTAGGAAGAAAAAGGAACAATCAATGTCAGACCACCCTCACCCACCTCCGAGCAGCAGCTTTCAGACTGGCACAAGTGCGAGGCAGGGAGAGAGTCCACAGGGATTCTCAAAGGATAGCCACTCAATTAGCACTGTTCTTATCATTTTTTTAAATATATATATTTATTATATTGAGAATGAGATGTCCCTCAACTCTGGACAAACATGCGACAGAATTGACATTCTCATCCTGCAGAGGATGGGCTTGATACAGAAATTGGCCTTGACATGCCACAGAGTCCTGAGGGGCCTGCATGTAGTGCACAGGGGAAATCTCACCCCCTTTTTCTTTAATAGAGAAACTATTTCCTCTGGTGGCAGAATCCAGAACCTCCAGAACAAGGGGGCATAATCTTAAAATTAGAGCTAGGCCATTCAGGAGCAGAATCGGGAAGCGCTTTTTTCCCACAAAGGGTAGTGGAAATCTGGAACTCGCTCCCCAAAAGGCTGTGGATGCTGGGTCAACTGAGATTTTCAAGACTGAGATCGATAGATTTTTATTAGTAAGTCTATTAAGGGATATGGAACAACGTTGGACAAATGCAGCTGAGGCACAGATCGGCCATTATCTAATTGAATGGCGAAACAGGCTCAAGGGGCTGAATGGGCTCCTCCTGTTCTTATATTCTTTTATTTCAAAAAATACCTTTGGACAGTGATCCTGTGAGCCACATTCTGGACTTCCATTTTTGAAGAGGGTTTCTTCCAACAGTGTGTGACTAATAATCAGCTGTCTGTATTGTTTCTGTTAAGATAACAAATATTTTAAAGCGATTACAGCCTGTTATGAAAAAGGCCAACGTGCAGTCTTACACTTAAAATGTCTCAGATAAAGTATTATTAAAGACAGCTAAAGTACCTTGCTGGTTGCTATCTTTCATCAATCACGGTTATACTTGTGTATTACTGTCTTCTCTTATTAGAATGTATTAAATTGGTACATAGAAGTCAAATGCAAATCCTTTTGCACTATTTAACCTAAAGTATAATGTAACACTCAATTAATTGGGCAGCTCTTTCAAAGAGCCGGCACAGGCACAATGGGCCGAATGGCCTCCTTCTGTGCTGTACGATTCTAGGATTCGATGTGTATGGAGATGTGTTTTTTTACCATTTTGAAATGTAGCCCAAGTAAAGGGATACAAAAGGTTATGGAGTTTACTTTTTCCTGCTGGTGGCTTAATGTTTAATGGCTTAACCTAGTAATGTTTCCTGTGGTAGATTAAAATGGGCTGGTATGCAATTTCTGACTTTCTATGTCACTGAGCAGTAGGCTATCTGAGCAGTTTCGGAGAAGCTCTGCTCCTTGGCAATCCTTTTCCTCCGGAGTCTTACACTCCAGAGAAATGTTGTGAGTCAGCATCAGTGAAATCGCATTCCAGCCACCATAAGTAGATGCTGAATGCGTGGGAGAATCAACCACAAACCCCTGGAATTCTCTCCATAGGCAAAGTAAATACTTTCCATGTCACGACAAATTGAACACAAACGGGAAAATTCAGCATTATATGTGGAAGCACTTTTCCAGCTTCAGGGGTTGAAGACACGCTGTGCGAACTGGTGACGCACAGGCCCATGTGAAGTTCCTTGGTCCTGTGTTTTAGCAAGCCATTAAACTGATTGCATGAAAAGCCACCGTCTGCAATTTTAGAATAAACATATTGATGTATTCGTTACTGATACTGTGCAGAGCAATTCCAATCTCCCGGCTCCAAGGTTCATTGAAATAATTTAACAGCTTCACATGGTCATTCATACCCTCTTTAGACTTGTAAAATGTTATCAGCAGGAAACTATTACAGCAGTAATATTAGCATAACGTCGCTGATGACGTTTCAGTATTGCTTTCACAGAGGAATCCGGTTTTACCACTGTAGACCTCGTGGCAGTACCAAGCCGCCTTGCCTCAAGTGTGAGCTGCCAATGTAAGGTAACAATCGGCACTGTTTTGCTACACATCATATAAAGAAGAAAAAAAGACTTGGATTTCTATAGCGCCTTTCACGACCACCGGACGTCTCAAAGCACTTTACAGCCAATGAAGTACTTTTGAAGTGGAGTCACTGTTGTAATGTGGGAAACGCGGCAGCCAATTTGCGCACAGCAAGGTCCCACAAACAACAATGTGATAATGACCAGATAATCTGTTTTTTTTTGTTATGTTGGTTGAGGGAAAAATATTGGCCAGGACACCGGGGATAACTCCCCTGCTCTTCTTCGAAATAGTGCCATGGGATCTTTTATGTCCACCTGAGAGAGCAGACGGGGCCTCGGTTTAACATCTCATCCAAAAGACGGCAGCTCCGACAGTGCAGCACTCCCTCAGCACCGCACTGGCGTGTTAACCTAGCTTTATGTGCTCAAGTCTCTGGAGTGAGACTTGAACCCACAACCTTCTGACTCAGAGGCGAGTGTGCTACCCACTGAGCCACAGCTGACACTGTATTTCACTGTGCGTACTACTTCCAGGCATTTTGGATAATTTATTTGGATTAGCAAAGCATCCATCCTGTCTGTGTGTGCACTGTAATTTCACAGTGGGTCAAAAAAGACATAAATTATGATGTATATTTGTCTTTTTTTAACAGCACTGAGTACGTTTATATTGCGACATTTCTTTCAATGATATCAGAAAAAGCAAGCAGGAAATAGCATGTCAGACAGTGGAGTGATGACCCACTGTGAAATTACAGTGCACACAGACAGGATGGATGCTTTGCTAATCCAAATAAATTATCCAAAATGCCAGAAAGTAGTACGGACAGTGAAATAATATTTAATCCCCAACGAGAGTCCAATTAAAATTGAAATCCAAGTCACATCCTTACCCCAGCTACAGGATATTTGCTCACAATCTCGGACACAATTTGAATTAACTCTGCAACAGCGAAGATGGAGTCCTGCTCGAGATCGATGATATCAAACGCACAGTGTATTTGATAAGGAAGCCCATTCGGAAGAAACCTTTTCTTCATGCAGTACCTTTACAACAAAATGATGAGAATTCACTTAGCATGCGGCACAGTTCAGACCTATCTTTTCTCATCCATGAGTTTTCAAGACAATCTGCATTTTCATACAGCACGTTCAATATCTATCCAAGTTGTGATTCAGGGTAACTTTTTTTTACCAAAATAAAACAATTATAAATCAGGACCAGATTGCTCTTTGATCCAGGAATTATAGCTGGGATTTTAAACCTCTCTCGCCGGCGAGAATGGTGTGTGGGAGGGGTTAAAATCTGAAAACTTTACCTCCCGGCTCCAACCGGCCGTGTTCTCGACCGCCGTCAGTTTTATGACGGTGAATCAGGCCATCGTCGAGGCTCCCGCTAAAGGCAGGCCCACTTAACATTCAAAATAATATTAACCTGAAGTCTGGGGGAAGTCCTGCACTGTCTGCAGCCCGGCAGTGGAAGCATGGCGGGAGAAGTCGACTGGCCAGAAGAGGCTACGGTCAGTCTTTAAAAAATACTTCTGTTAGAACTCCTTGTGGGCTAAGAGTGCTCCCCGCAGGCCCTGTAAGGAGCTCTTGGGCCTTCCCAGCCACGGCCTCCCCTCGATCTCCAGACCCGGCCTTTCCCCAAATCGCCCTGAAGTCCCCTCCTTTCACTGAGCGCCGGGGACCGTTCCCACGGGTCTCCGGCTGCGGCCTCGTGCAGCCAAATTCCCGCTCCCGCCCGCCGACCAGGTAGTTCGGGCGAGACCCCGGGAACTTTTATGTTAATGAGGCCCTGCGTTCAGATTGTCCGAGTCTCCACGACCCCGGACGCTACGGGTGCGCTGCCCGCTTTGAGGCTCTCGCGCACCGATCCCCATCCCCCCTTGAAAATCGGGGCTTACATCACTGGAGTCTTTGGTGTGTCATTGCTGAGAATGCTCACTTGGCCCACTAAAGACAGGAAATGTAGTGGTTGCTCAAGGCAAGTTAGCTGGCACAGAGCATTCACTCAAACTGGTCATTTCGCCTCCGCAAGACCATTTTCTCATTGCTGAGATGTGATTAGAGCATTCAGGCAATAATTGATGGAGTGAACAAATAAAAGGCTTTTAAGTGTTTTCAGCATCACAGTAACCAATGTATGTAATAGAGAACATTTTGCAATAGAATAAAGTAAAAATTTCTTCCTCCTGCCGAACAATTTGTTTCTGTGTCATTTTGTTATGAAGGAATGACAAGGCACAGAGCAGCCCACGTGCCTGTGTTTCTGTAAAAACATCGTCACACAGCCTCCATTTACCTTTTAATTTCACTTATTTTGTTTTTATGAACAAAACGCACAAAGGGCACCTGTAAACAGAGGGAGACATTAACAGTCAGACGGAATAGTAACCAAACAGGGTTTTGTATTTTTTATGCAATTATTTTGTGCAAGAACAGGTCACGTGCAGAATGTCCTGGCCAATATTTATCCCTCAACTAACACCACTAAAAAACAGATTATCCGGTCATTTATCTCATTACTGTTTGTGGGAGCTTGCTGTGCGCAACTTGGCTGCTGTGTTTCCTACATTACAACAGTGGCTACACTTCAAAAGTACTTCATTGGCTGTAAAGCGCTTTGGGACATCCCGAGGTCGTGAACGGCGCTATATAAATGCAACTTCTTCTTTCTTTCAATGCAGTGTATTACAATACTGTATTAGTGTGCCATATCGTGCAGACATACCTTGTGATCCAGCGTCATTTCATAAATATACCCATCACTGCTTAGCATTGTTGTGACGTCACAGCGACAGGACGTCCCCACACTGAATGGAATAATCTCGGGAATATCCACAGGAGCAGCACCTGGAGCAGAAGAAAATATAACTCTCACACTCACTTCCCCCTCCAGCACCGTTGCTCATTACAGCACAGTTGAGAAAGGAAATCTGTCGCATGAATAATTCCTAATTGTAAAACTACAGCCTGGTGCCCCATGGCGCCAGATCTAACAGCCACAAGCTTTGCAGAAGAGGGTGAAAAGACCGATTGAGGTTTAACTACTTTATGCAGAGGGTGGAAGGATTGCCAAGGAAGGCATCAGGGGGCTGACTCTATCAGCTAATTGAAGAGAGAGTTGGGTAAGTACCAGGGGAACAGAATTACAGAGGGATATCATGGGATACGATATTTACTGGACACTGGGACCAGCCAGATGGAATTCAATGGCCTTTTCCAATCCTTCACATTCTTATGTTCCTGAGTGTGGGGCAGGCCTGGTGGACCAGCTGGTCTTTTTCCTTCCGTCAAATTCATATGCTCGTAAGTAGGTGTGCTGTCGGACTTAAGTCCCCGTGGCAACACATTTATTTAGAATAAATCCATACCACAAAGTGCCTTACTTGACTGGTTTCCCCCCTCATTGGATCTGAACAACAAACATCAGTAAAATAAAACACAGACCGCAACAACAATAGCACAATAGCTAAAACCTTAGAAAATATTAATCGTGCTAAATAAGTCAACAATGTCTCAGCAGGTAGCTCAGTGTTTGGGATAGCTCGCTTGCAAGAACAGACAAGGAGGACAACACACAAGCAGTCTCTTGGCTGTTTTTTTCCCACCAGGAAGATGGCACGCGTGGCTTCCTGCACATGTATGCAGCACGTGTCATCTCTCTGGGAGCGTCACTGTTGAGTTTTTAAGTGAAAGGCATGTGACACTCCTAGTTCCTGCAGGATGCAACAGCGCTGTTAATCTTTTCACTCACCTAACTCAATGCTCTTTAAAAATCTGCTATTTTAATCTATTAAAACATTTATCAAGCAGTTCAGCTCCACAAAGTAGAACCACCCCTATAATTACCTGCATAAATCACTGTGATTATCAGCCCACTGAAGCACACAGGGTACATTCACTCAGGCATCACTACTTGAAACAAGTGAATTTGTAGCAACAGTACTGAGGCTGTGAGAAAGACCAGATTTTAAATGGGGTGGAGGGGAGGGGGGAGGGGGGAGTGGGAGACCCGAAGCAAATGGCGGCACCCAGCAGTTATGAAGGAAGCGCGGCCCTGGCTGATTTTAGCTCAAGGTCCACATTTGAATAATTGATGTCGGTGTCCCGCTTGTAGCCAGCGGGAGTGATGTCAAGGCCGGCGGGCGGGAGCGGGAATGGAGGTAGGCTCCGACTACCGCCGGGGACCTGAGGGAACAGGCCCCGGGACAAGTACTGGAGGGGGGGGGAGGTTTCCCAAACAGTTGCCGGTGCGGGGAGGGAAAGGGAGAGCCGGGTCAAGAGAGGCCCGAGGTTTTTCGCCCTGCTCCTCCAAAGATTCAAACATTTTACTTATCTTGGCCTCTCCTGGCCGCTCTGCTGCATGTCGCCGGGTTTCTCTGGGGAGTTTGACACCGGGCGGTCTCTGCAAAATTCACGCCACGGTACCGATGACACCATCAGGCCGCAACTTTTCCATTTAAATGAGGCCCTCGCCCATCTGCAGCAGGAGTCTCAGCCGACTTCAAAGTCAGTGAAAGCAAGATGTCGCCGGGTGGGAATGGTGCGGCCTCAGGCCGCTTAGAGGATTCAGCCTGATTTTAACCCCTCCCGCGCACCATTCTCACAAGGCCGGGGGGTTAAAATCGACCCCATTGAGACAAGATTTTTGCTGTTTCGGTAGGACTTTACGAACATACAAAAATCAAGGACATGAACCAGCTGATCCATCAAGCCTGTCCCATACTGTAATGGTGCAACCTAGACACACCATAACCCCCGCAGGCTCCCCCCACACACACACACACACACCAAACATGCACTCTCCTGGGAGAGGCAAAAACACAGGTTAAAAAAACAAACTCTAATTCTGGGGAAACGAAATTCTGTGAAATTGCTCTCTGATCCCCAAAGGCAATCAAACAGAGGACCAGAGTGATTGGAAGACCCACCCCCCAATATCCCTACAACCTTCACACGGTGATGTGTGATGTCGGCCGCTGTCAGGAACTTGTCCAGCTGCCTTTTGAATGCGCAGTGAGCCTGTGCTCAGTCTATCAGACAACAACTTGTTCCACAGGTCAAACAAAATACCTCCAGACATCTAACCTAGTTCTATGCTTACGCAATATATTTATGCCACAGGTCCTCCCCATCCTATCTAACTCAAATAGCCTATCCACCTGAACCAAATCTAATCCTTTCACTATTTTGAACAGATTAATCAAATCTCCTCAAGTCTATGCTTTTCTAAAGTAATCCCCACCCCCTACCCGTGTATCTGAGCCTATTGTGGTAACTAAGGACCTGTGTACTAGGTATCAATCTAGTGGCCCTCCACTGAACTTTTTCCAGGGCTTCTATTATAACCCATCATGTGAAGGAATCAAAACTGGACACAGTATTCTCAATGAGCTCTAACCAAGGTCTTATATTACAGTATTGTTGTTTTGTATTTAATCATCTGGTAATACATCCTCACTGTCTGTTTCTTAATTTTTAATTTACAACCAGTGCTCTCTGAGAGCTAAGCATCCATGCTGAACAGCAAGCACCGACAGACTCAATTGTCACAGTTGACTGAACATCGCATTTACTCGTTGATTCTGCATAGATGAAAGGCACACCTCAAACTTACACAACAAAGGTGCAATGTCTTCATGAGTAAGTGCTTGGCAAACCTTTCCTCGTTTGCAAATGCACAATGTGATAATGTAAATTGCGCCAAAAACGCATTATTGAATCATTTTCACCTGGAGTCATTGTAACAAAAATGATGCACTGCTCTCCTCCCATATGAAACCCCCCAAAAAAGTTTGCCAAACACTTTTTCCGAAGATGCTAGCCCTTTAACGAAATCAATAGTTATATAAGACCACGTACCATGCTTTTGAAATATCAGCCTCAGTTCTCTTTCGACAGATCGCCACGACCTGGATGATGAAATGGTAAAGACCCTGTCCATGATCTGAAGTGAAAAATAGGACACAGTTGTGTAATCACTGGTTTGCTGCAGAAACATTTGTGCCCATCTTCCCCTGTGCTCGCTGACCTACATTGGCTCCCGGTTAAGCAGCGCCTCGATTTCAAAATTCTCATCCTTGTTTTCAAATCCCTCCATGGCCTCATCCCTTTCTATTTCTGTAATCTCCTTCAGCCCCACAATCCTAGAGATATCTGCGCTCCTCTAATTCTGCCCTCTTGAGCATCCCTGATTATAATCGCACCATCTTTGGTGGCCGTGCCTTCTGTTGCCTAGGCCCTAATCTCTGGAATTCTCTGCCTAAACCTCTCCGCCTCGCTACCTCTCTTTCCTCCTTTAAGACGCTCCGTAAAACCTACCTCTCTGCCCTAATTTCTCCTTATGTGGCTCGGTGTCAAATTTTTTGTCTTAAAAAACTCCTGTGCAGCGCCTTGGGACGTTTTACTACGTTAAAGGCGCTATATAAATACAAGTTGTTGTTGTTTTCAATTGCACTTAAACAGGAAATCTCACTGTCACCGGCCCCTTTGAAAATCCAGCCTCTGCAAAGAACTGTGTCATTATCAGCTTTTCATCCATTTCTGTCTATTTTAATATGCAGGTTGAAGACATTCTCTGGTGGTATTACTATGGCTGGAATTTATCATCAACTTCGGAAGAGATGTGGGGGGAGGTCATTTTAACCTAATCGCCGGGCGGGAAACCCACAAGATCGGGTGGAATGCCGGGTTTACACCCCACCCGACCTTGCTCTCTCTTGACTTCAATGGAGAGCACTATCGGGCGGGATTTAAAGCCTGCGTTGCATCCGATCCCGTCAGTTTCCTGAGGGCCGGGTAGGTTAAAATTGACCCCCATGGTGAATAAATTATTTTAAAGACCTCAATCAAATTCTATTTAGATTTTCATCTTTTAAAACAGACTGAATAAAAGCGCATTACAAGCAATGTTCCTGTTAAACTGCGCGGCCACGCAGCTGCCTGGAGGTCCCGCGCAGGCCGATCGCTGGCTTTTCAATGGGACATTTTGCGCATGCGCGAGATTTTGAATGGGCCGCGCAGTCCGTTAAAGGGACCACGCACCCAAAAGAAATTAGTGGGAACATTACTTACAAGGAAAGGGCAGGGAAATGGGACTAGTTAGGTCCAGTTGAAGAGTTAGCACCAGCCCAGGTATGAAGGATCAAATGCCCTTCTTCTGTGCTGTAATTTCTATGATTCAAGAGTAAATAAAAAATCTTCACTTTGCAATATTGTATTATGTTAGCGTTCCATACTTAAGTTACTGAGAATACCTCACTAAGCGCATGATAGTAAGCAGATTCTTGATCCTTGGAGACTTTTCCAATAAGCCGTTCAAAAATCAACTTGATGGTTTCTCTGTGTGTGTCTTTATCTGGTGATGAAAGAGTTTGATTCAGTATTTCTTCCAGTCTCCTCCTTTCCTCAGGCAGAAGGCCCATATCCTTACTGTGAAGGATCTCCTCGGCACTGGGCCTTTTCAGAGGATCATCCTGCAACAACTCTCGACATGTCTGCAGCTGTAAAAGAAAAACACGTTTGTCACTGCTATTTAACTAGTGCTGTAAACTACATTGGAAACTAAAATCAAGGGTCTGAATTTTGCTGGCGCTCAGAGGGCGGGTTTGGAGGCAGGTCTGCTGTTAAAATCCAAATGATTGACAGCGAGGCGGTATCCCACTCTAAACCCGCCTCCTTGTGAGTATCCCTAGTGCCGGTTCTGCCTGTGCTTTGCAGAAGCAGTGGGTCATGCAATTGTGCTTGTTGGAAGGGTGTTTAAAGTAATTAAATCACCATTTTACCAGGTACAAAGCGCTTTCCCAAGTTTTCCACAAGGTTCCCGTCACTCGGGGATCACGCCAGGTAAGTATGTCGGGTGCTGAACAACTCTCCATTTCTTTCATTAGGTCACAGCTATAAAAGAGGTATAAAAACTACCATTTTACAGCTGGTCGCTTTCCAACCTCAGAAGCTTGAGCCTTCAGTATTTGGAACTCACTTTTGAGCTTTATGCACTTTTGAAGTGTTTGGAGTAATCTCTCTATCCACTGTCACCTCCTTGGAGCAACCTATCTCAACATTGACAGATTACTTTTGTCATCTCAACCTCACCTGCCATCTATTCCATCAGCATCGGTGCCCTTGAAAAAATCTCACCTTGGTCCTCAGAATCCCAATACGATCAGCCCCAACACCAGCATCACCGGGCACACCAGCAGCACCAACATCCACACCAACCTTCTCCGCAATCAACTGATGCTGCACAGGACAGAGGGCATCATCACCTGTGCATATTGCTGCCCAGGATGCCAGCGATGGATCTACCATGTCCAGATTAGCTTCACTTAACACTGTACACCCTGGCTGCCACATGATGCACCAGGTTGTCACCACCCCACACCAGCAGAATAAAGCATCCCTATAATGTCCAAGCCATTCCTTTCACTCATCACCATTGGGTGGGGGGGGGGGACGTTATGTCTCACCATTCACTGGAACTCACTAACACACTTTCAAAGGTGCACACAAATCTGTCCAAGAACACAAAGGGTTGAAAATAAAGATTTCAATGTTTGACAGCACATTACCAGAAAGTTAACATGAACATTGGCTAAACCACCCAAGTGCCTACCCTTGTGTGCTCTTAATTGGTATGCTTGTAGTAGAGTGAGGGTGAGTGTGAGGGGTGGCTAATGAGATGGGGAAATGATAATATAGATAGAGAGGGATGGGTGGAGGTGCAAGGTAAGGAAGTAGTACTTACTATCACTAAGGAAATAGTGCTTAGTAAAATAATGGGACTAAAAGTTGACATGTCCCCTGGACCAGATGGCCTGCATCCCAGGGTCTTAAAAGAAGTGTCTGCAGAGATAGTGGATGCATTGGTTGCAATATACCAAAATTACCTGGACTCTGGAGAGGTCCCAGCAGATTGGAAAACCGCAAATGTAACACCCCTATTTAAGAGAGGGAGACAGAAAGCAGGAAACTATAGACCAGTCTGTCGTTGGGAAAATGCTGGAGTCCTTCATTAAGGAAGCAGTAGCAGGGCATTTGGAAAATCATAATGCAGTCAAGCAGAGTCAGCATGGTTTTATGAAAGGGAAATCATGTTTAACAAACTTGCTGGAGTTCTTTAAGGAGGTAACGAGTAGGGTGGACAAAGGTGAACCAGTGGATGTGGTGTATTTGGATTTCCAGAAGGCATTCGATAAGGTGTCACATAAAACGTTACTGCATAAGATAAGAGGTCACAGAATTGGGGATAATATATTAGCATGGATAGAGAATTGGCTAACTAACAGAAAGCAGGGAGTCGGGATAAATGGGTCATTTTCCGGTTGGCAAACGGTAACTAGTGGGGTGCCACAGGGATCGGTGCTGGGGCCTCAACTATTTACAATCTACATTAATGACTTGCATGAAGGGACCGAGTGTAATGTAGCCAAGTTTGTGGATGATACAAAGATGGGTGGGAAAGCAAGTTGTGCAGAGGACTCAAAGAACCTGCAAAGGGATATAGACAGGCTAAGTGAGTGGGCAAACATTTGGCAGATGGAGTATAATGTGGGAAAGTGTGAGATTATACACTTTGGAAGGAAAAATAAAAAAGCAAATTATTATTTAAATGGAGAGAGATTACAAAATGCTACAGTTCAGAGGGACCTGGGGGTCCTCATGTATGAAACACAAAAAGTTAGCATGCAGGTACAGCAAGTAATCAAAAAGGCAAATGGAGTGTTGGCCTTTATTTCAAAGGGGTTGGAGTATAAAAGCAGGGAGGTCCTGCTACAACTGTACAGGGTATTGGTGAGACCACACCTTCAGTACTGCATACAGTTTTGGTCTCCTTATTTAAGGAAGGATATACTTGCATTGGAGGCAGTTCAGAGACGATTCACTAGGTTAATTCCAGAGATGAGGGGGTTGACTTATGAGGAAAGGTTGAGCAGGCTGGGCCTATACTCATTGGAATTTAGAAGAATGAGTGGTGATCTTATTGAAACATATAAGATATTGAGGGGGCACGACAAGGTAGATGCAGAGAGGATGTTTCCCCTCGTGGGGAAATCTAGAACGCGGGGGCACAGTTTTAGAATAAAGGGTCGTCATTTTAGAACTGAGATGAGGAGGAATTTCTTCTCTCAGAGGGTCGTAAATCTGTGGAATGCTCTGCCCCAGAGAGCTGTGGAGGCTGGGTCATTAAATACATTTAAGGTGGAGATAGACAAATTTTTGCAAGATAAGGGAGTGAAGGGTTATGGGGAGCGGGCGGGGAAGTGGCTTTGAGCCCAAGATCAGCCATGACCTTATTGAATGGTGGAGCAGGCTCGAGGGGCCAAGTGGCCTATTCCTGCTCCTATTTCTTATGTTCTTATGTAAGTTGGTGTAAGGATGTGCAGGAGTAGGGTAGGGAAGGCAGAGTGATGGGGATGTGATGAGTGGCACAGGAGGATGAGGTTAATAAGAACATAAGAAATAGGAGCAGGAGTAGGCCAATCGGCCCTTCGAGCCTGCTCCGCCATTCAATAAGATCATGGCTGATCTGATCCTCACCTCAAATCTAAAGAACACAAGAAGTAGGAGCAGGACCCGGCCACTCAGCCCCTGGGCCCGCTACGCCACCCACAGGGCCTCGACCGATCCGAACTCAGCCTCATGTCCAATTTCCTGCCCGCTCCCCGTAATCCCTAATTCCCTTTACTTCTAGGAAACTGTCTATTTCTGTTTTAAATTTATTTAATGATACAGCTTCCTGGGGCAGCAAATTCCACAGACCTACTACCCTCTGAGTGAAGAAGTTTCTCCTCATCTCAGTTTTGAAAGAGCAGCCCCTTATTCTAAGATTATGCCCCCTACTTCTAGTTTCACCCATCCTTGGGAACATCCTTACCGCATCCACCCGATCAAGCCCCTTCACAATCTTATATGTTTCAATAAGATCGCCTCTCACTCTTCTGAACTCCAATGAGTAGAGTCCCAATCTACTCAACCTCTCCTCATATGTCCACCCCCTCATCCCGGGGATTAACCGAGTGAACCTTCTTTGTACTGCCTCGAGAGCAAGTATGTCTTTTCTTAAGTATGGACACCAAAACTGTATGCAGTATTCCAGATGCGGTCTCACCAATACCTTATATAACTGCAGCAATACCTCCCTGTTTTTATAATCTATCCCCCTAGCAATAAAAGCCAACATTCCGTTGGCTTTCTTGATCACCTGCTGCACCTGCATACTAACTTTTTGATTTTCTTGCACTAGGACCCCCAGATCCCTTTGTACTGCAGTACTTTCCAGTTTCTCGCCATTAAGATAATAACTTGCTCTCTGATTTTTCCTGCCAAAGTGCATAACCTCACATTTTCCAATATTGTATTGCATCTGCCAAATCTCTGCCCACTCACCCAGCTTGTCTATATCCCCTTGTAGGTTTTTTATGTCCTCCTCACTTTCTACTTTCCCTCCCATCTTTGTATCATCTGCAAACTTTGATATGTTACACTCGGTCCCCTCCTCCAAATCGTTAATATAGATTGTAAAGAGTTGGGGACCCAGCACCGACCCCTGCGGAACACCACTGGCTACTGGTTGCCAGTCCGAGAATGAACCATTTATCCCAACTCTCTGCTTCCTGTTAGATAACCAATCCTCCACCCATGCCAGAATATTCCCCCCAATCCAGTGATTTTTTATCTTGAGCAATAATCTTTTATGTGGCACCTTGTCGAATGCCTTCTGGAAGTCTAAATACACTACGTCCATTGGTTCCCCTTTATCCACCCTGTACGTTATGTCCTCAAAGAACTCAAGCAAATTTGTCAGACATGACTTCCCCTTCATAAAGCCATGCTGACTTTGTCCTATTAAATTATGTTTATCTAAATGTTCCGTTACTGTCTCCTTAATAATAGACTCCAAAATTTTACCCACCACAGATGTTAGACTAACTGGTCTATAATTTCCAGCCTTCTGCCTACTACCCTTTTTAAATAAGGGTGTTACATTAGCAGTTTTCCAATCTGCCGGGACCTTTGCTGAGTCCAGGGAATTTTGGAAAATTATTACCAAAGCATCCACAATCCCTACTGCCACTTCCCTCAAGACCCTAGGATGTAAGCCATCAGGTCCAGGGGATTTATCCGCCTTGAGTCCCATTATTTTACTGAGTACCAATTCCTTAGTGATTTTAATCGTATTTAGCTCCTCCCCCCCTAGAGCCTGTTTGTCCAGTGTTGGGATATTCTTAGTGTCCTCTACCGTAAAGACTGAAACAAAATATTTGTTCAGCATTTTTGCCATCTCCATGTTTCCCACCATTAATTTCCCGGTCTCATCCTCTAAGGGACCTACGTTTGCCTTAACCACCCTTTTTCTTTTTATATAACTATAGAAACTCTTGCTATCTGTTTTTATATTTTTTGCTCATTTATTTTCATAATCTATCTTCCCTTTCTTAATCAATCCTTTAGTTACTTTTTGCTGTCTTTTGAAGACTTCCCAATCTTCTATCCTCCACTAAGTTTGGCTACCTTATATGTCCTTGTTTTTAGTTGGATACTATCCTTAATTTCTTTACTTAGCCACGGATGGCTGTCATTTCTTTTACACCCTTTTTTCCTCAGTGGAATATATATTTTTTGAAAGTTGTAAAATAACTCCTTAAATGAACACCACTGCTCATGTACCGTCTTACCCTTTAATCTATTTTCCCAGTCCACTTTAATCAATTCTGCTCTCATACCATCATAGTCTCCTTTATTCAAGCTCAGTACGCTTGTCTGAGAACCAACCTTCTCACCCTCTAATTGGATATGGAATTCAACCATGTTATGGTCACTCATTCCAAGGGGATCCTTAACTAGGACATTATTAATTAATCCTGACTCATTACACAGGACCAGGTCCAAGGTTGCTTGCCCCCTTGTAGGATCAGTTACATACTGCTCAAGAAATCCATCCCTAATACACTCAATAAACTCTTCCTCAAGGCTGCCCTGCCCAATTTGATTTGTCCAGTTAATATGATAGTTAAAATCCCCCATAATTATAGCTGTTCCCTTATTACATGCCCCAACTATTTCCTGATTAATACTTCTTCCAGCAGAGTTGCAACTATTAGGAGGCCTATATACTACTCCCACTAGTGTTTTTTTCCCCTTATTATTCCTTATCTCCACCCAAACTGTTTCATTATCCTGATCCTTTGACCCAATATCATTTCTCTGTAATACAGTGATTCCTTCCTTTATTAACATAGCTACCCCACCTCCTCTTCCTTCCTGCCTGTCCTTCCTGATTGTTAAATACCCTGGCATATTTAATTCCCAGTCGTTGTCACCCTGCAGCCATGTTTCTGTAATGGCCACAAGATCATACCCATACGTAGTTATTTGTACCGTCAACTCGTCTATTTTGTTACGAATGCTGCGTGCATTCAGATAAAGAACTTTTAAATATGTTTTGTGACAATTTATTCCTGCTTTTACCCCCTTTACTACTTTACCTTTATCTTTATATATTCTGTCCCTTCCTGACACGCTCTGGTTTTTAATTACCCCACTGCTACTTTGCTCTATTGCCTTCTCCGCTGACATTTTTATTTTTTGCTCTCTTGAAACCTCCCCCCCACTAATTAGTTTAAAGCCCTCTCTACAGCCCTAGTTATTCGATTCGCCAGGACTCTAGTCCCAGCACTGGCCAAGTGAAGTCCGTCCCAACGGAACAGCTCTCTCCTGTCCCAGTACTGGTGCCAGTGTCCCAGGAAGCAAAACCCATTTCTCCCACACCAGTCTTTGAGCCACGCATTTAACTCTCTGATTTTATTTACCCTAGCCAAATTTGCTCGTGGCTCAGGTAGTAATCCAGAGATTACTACCCTAGAGGTTCTGTTTTTTAATTTGGCCCCTAGCTGCTCATACTCCCTCAGCAGAACCTCATTCCTTGTCCTATCTATGTCATTGGTACCAACATGGACCACGACAACTGGATCTTCCCCCTCCCACTCCAAGTTTCTCTCCAGCCCAGAGGAGATGTCCTTAACCCTGGCACCGGGCAGGCAACACAGCCTTCGGGACTCTTGCTCTCGGCTGCAAAGAACCCTATCTATCCCCTTAATGATACTATCCCCTACCACTACAACATTTCTTTTTACTCCCCCCACTTGAATGGCTCCCCGTACCACGGTGCTGTGGCCAGGTTGCTCATCCTCCCTGCAGTCCCTGCTCCCGTCCTCACAGGGAGTAAGAGCCTCGAACCTGTTGGACAAGAGCAAGGGCTGCGGCTCCTCCAACACTACCTCCTGGATCCCCGTACCTGCCTCACTCGTAGTCACACCCTCCTGTCCCTGATCACGGGCTACATCTGAATTAGTTAATCTAATTGGTGTGACTACCTCCTGGAACACAGAGTCCAGGTAACTCTCCCCCTCCCTGATGTGTCGCAGTGTTTGAAGCTCGGACTCCAGCTCATCAACACGGAGCCGGAGTTCCTCGAGCAGCCAACACTTACTGCAAATGTGATCACCGTGAACATCAATGGTGTCCACCAGCTCCCACATATTGCAGCAGTAACACATCACCTGCTCTCCCATTCTATGTAATTAATTAAATTTATTAATATTATTTACCCTTTAATTAATTTAAATTAAAACAATACACTTCTGTGACAGTTTGATCTGAGTCTCTTCACTCCGTCCTGACAGTTTGATCGGAGTCTCTTCACTCTCCGTCCTGTGACAGTTTGATCTGAGTCTCTTCACTCTCCGTCCTGTGACAGTTTGAGCTGAGTCTCTTCACTCCGTCCTGTGACAGTTTGATCTGAGTCTCCTCACTCCGTCCTGTGACGTTGAGTGTGGCTTTGCATTAACGTTTCATGATCTACTGTGATCATTGAAAGGTTTGTGCCACTGCAGCCAGGTCCTCCTGACAACCCTGCTCTAAGGAGAACAACCCCAGCTTCTCCAGTCTATCCACATATGGAGGGAGTCATGGGTGCAGCACCTCAATGCTGCAGAACACTGACAGAAGAACTGTCAAAATCAATTTGGACATGACCCCTTTAAGGAAACCGGCTGATGACGCGTCATCAAATGACGTCATCCAACCTGCTTTCTATTAATTGGCCGGGAACCTTGCAGGGCGGGCTTAACAAGTCTAATCATCGGAGTATCTTGTTGGAGGCCGGGATCAACACAGATGCGAGGTCCCCACACGCCACCGACGACGCCCATCCCGGACCCGCCGAGGATGGAAAAATCCAGCCCAAGGAATCAGGTGGCTCCATTCAAAATCAATACACATTCAAAATCAATACACATTCAAAATCAATACACATTCAAAATCAATACACATTCAAAATCAATACACATTCAAAATCAATACACATTCAAAATCAATACACATTCAAAATCAATACACATTCAAAATCAATACACATTCAAAATCAATACACATTCAAAATCAATACACATTCATGGCACTATTTCAAAGAAGAGCAAGGGAGTTCTCCCCGCTGTCCTGGCCAATATCTATCCCTCAACCAACACCAGTAAAAAGCAGATTATCTAGTCATTATCTCATTGCTGTTTGTGGGTAAATTGGCTGCCACGTTTCCTACATTAAAACAGTGACTACACTTCAAAAGTACTTCATTGGCTGTAAAGCGCTTTGGGACATCCAGAGGTCGTGAAAGGAGCTATATAAATGCAAGTCTTTCTTTTTACTATACATTCGAGGTTGAAATAAAGCAATCTGATTGCTTCACTTCAAATTATAACTGTCTATGCTAGTACACATTACAATATAGTCTAAGATTAACTGTTGTACCATACAATTCTAATGAGTCATCAAACTTGATGGAGGGTGAGACATGCAGAGGACCAATTGAAAAGTTAACTTAATATTTTCCATAAACTTCTATTTGTATAAATATACCACATTTGGACTGCCTGAAGATAACTTCTAATAGCTTTAAAATTCAGCCATTTTAAAACCTTTATCCTAGCAATCAAACAAGTTCCAGGACACCACGGTGACTGGGAGACCCATCCCCCCAATACCCCAACCACCTTCAATATTCGTGATGCTGGCCGCAGTCAGGAACTTGTCCAGCGCCCTTTTGAATGTTTGCAGTGAATCCGCACTCGTTGAACCAGCAACTTATTCCGGAGGTCCACAACTCTCTTTGAAAAGAAGTACCCCCTGACATCAAATCTAGTTCTGCGCTTATCTAACTTATGGTCCTCCTTAACCTATCTAATTCAAATAGCCTATCCACATATAATTTCATTATTTTAAAGATCTCAGTCAAATCTCCTCAAAGTCGATGCTTTTCTATAGTAAAATCCCAACTCGCCAAGCCTATTGTGGTAACTAAGGACTTATAAACTACATACCAATCTAGTAACCTTTTTCTGAATCTTTTCCTGAGCCCTCTATATCACCCACCACGAGAGGTGAACAAAACTGGACATAGTATTTAAATGAGTCCTAACCATCGTCTTAAACGAGGACAGTAAATTGTTTTTTTGTTTTGTATATAATCGCCATGGTAATACATTCTCAATCTCTATTTACTTTTACAATAACCTCACGGTACTGCTCATGGACCTTCAGAGATTCAGATACTAGAACACCAAGGTTCTTCTCCCGCATACCAACCCTAAGCTCGCAACCCCTGCATGGTGTGCACATGCTTGGCATTACAACATGTGGAACACTATATTTATCTATATTAAGTGATATCTGCCAGATGTGAGTCCATTCCCCCTCGCATCTATATCTGCTTGCAATCCTCATCTAAGGTCCTAACACTCGTATAAATCTTTGTATCACCCACGTACTTGCGGACAGTTCCCCCAATGCCTTCATCCAGATCGTTAATATAGATTATGAAAAGCACCGGCCTTAACACCAACCCCTGCGGGTCTCCACTAGTAACTGGTCCCCATTAATAACAATCTTCTGCCTACGAGAATGCAATCAATTCCGTATCCAACTCAACAAATGCCCACTAATCCCACAGGACTCAGTTTTATTAAGTAGACTATTGCGTGGCACCTTGCCAAAGGCCTTTTGAAAATCAAGACATACAATGTCAACTGGGCTACCTAGATCCACCAACCTAGTAAATTCCTTAAAAAATTCTCAGCTTGGTGAGGCAAGACATTTTCCACATTGAGAGCCTCTGATAACCCCTTCTCTGTTGAGGTGGTGATACAGTATCTCTAAGATCCTTTGTACCAACTTGCCTGTAACCAAAATCAAGCTAAGGGCCTGTAATTCACCAAATCTAATGTACTGCCTTTGTAAATATTGCTGAGTGATAAATGTTGATCAGGACACCAGGAGAACACTTGATTCTTCTTCCCATCGTGCCATGGGATCTTTTATGTCTACCCGAGAGGGTAGACAGGTCCTCAGTTTAATGTCTCATTTGAAAGACGGCACCTCCAAAAATGCATCACTCCCTCAGTACTGTACTTCAAAAAGAATCTGCTGCTAAAGTTGAACCTTAAATGGCTCAGTTACTCACCAAGCTCAAGAATTCTGGTTGCAAAAGGAAGGCCTTTGTTTTGTCAACAAAAAGTTCATGTATGTAGCATTGAGAGTTCTGCAAAGTAATGCGGAGACATCAAAAGCATATTTTAATTTGTTTTTAAAAATGGAATCAGTAATTTTAAGAATAAAGATTTAGTTCACCTTTGTTGTTACTGCTTTAACCTTAAAAGAAAACGCAAGCATCTAAGTGTACACTATGCACTGTAAAAGATCATTTGATTCCACGGAGGACAAACACTAAGTGGAGGCTGTGGGAACGAGGGTTCACATTACCTGGGTGCCTCGGTGTTCTTTCTGGGCTGTCTGTGAGACCAGCACACAATGAGTTAAAAGTTAAAACAGCTTTCTGCTGAGCACGGGTTGTAAATTGTGTAAGGGGATTTTAAAACAAGAATATCGTCACAGGAAAGTAAAATAGAAGAATGTGTAAGAGTCATTCAGCCATAACTGTAACGGTCTGGAATGTGTCAGCTTGGTCACTTGTGTTTAGGAGAATGGGAAGTTTATGACATTAGGTCTCTTGTGTTTATGGAAGTGCATGTTTGTTTAGTTCATGCTGTTATTCTGTTGTCATTTGTATGTATCTTTGATGTGCTATGAATTATTGGTGGTATACATAGAAAGTAATGATCAAAGGTGAAATGTAGTATAAGATTGCGAGTGAGTCTGTCTTTAGCAGCTCATACTGGAATCGTGAGAGTATGATGTCTCAAGAGCTCACACTGGAATCGTGAAGTGTGGTGTCTCAAGAGCTCACACTGGAATCGTGAGAGTATGATGTCTCAAGAGCTCACACTGGAATCGTGAGAGTATGATGTCTCAAGAGCTCACACTGGAATCGTGAGAGTATGATGTCTCAAGAGCTCACACTGGAATCGTGAGAGTATGATGTCTCAAGAGCTCACACTGGAATCGTGAGAGTATGATGTCTCAAGAGCTCACACTGGAATCGTGAGAGTATGATGTCTCAAGAGCTCACACTGGAATCGTGAGAGTATGATGTCTCAAGAGCTCACACTGGAATCGTGAGAGTATGATGTCTCAAGAGCTCACACTGGAATCGTGAGAGTATGATGTCTCAAGAGCTCATACTGGAATCGTGAGAGTATGATGTCTCAAGAGCTCACACTGGAATCGTGAAGTGTGGTGTCTCAGCAGTTCGCTCACACTGCAATGGTGTAGTATGAAAAGATCTGTGCACTCATACACTTGTGTACTTGTGGATTGTATGAGGTTTCAATAAAGATCTGATCCTACATCACTGCAACTGAGTGTGTGTGCAATTTGGCGTTTAAAGTAACAAGACGAAAAAGAACAAGAAAGCAGTCCAACAAAGGTCAGTGCCTTCCCAAAAGGGACGAACCGAATTAAACATCTTTTGTTTACAGCTGTCATTTAGTCATTGTTTAGGGTAAAGTTAAATTCTTACACATTGTCCAATCCGATCCTTCCACTTCTGGCGTTCTTGTGCTGTGCACTGAAACAGCATGTCCAGCATTACCATTCCGAAGCTGTACATATCAGCCTTCTGCAGGAAGGAAGCACAGAAATTGCTGCATTATCTTCACATTAATCCCCTCTGTCCTTTCATTTTAAGGCTGAATGAAGCATGAATGTCAATACCAAGCAACAGAATGTGATAAAATTGTTCGACAGGATAAGTCATCCAGTCCCGGCAGTGAAACCGCAGGATCGGAGCGCAGCGAGCTTTGTGCTCACCAAAGTCATGTGGGCCAACCCTGCCAGATTCGGTGATGTTGGCCTAATTAATTATGCACAGCAAGCACGCGACCCGGAATGGGCCGGCTAGCAAGAGCTTAGCTCTTAAAGGCTATTTAAAGGTGTCCCATATTTTTTACTGGGTGATAAACCTGCAAGGGGCTGGTTGAGGGCACACAGCACTTCCTTTTCTGAAGCTGCTTTGGAGGTGTTTGAGGAAAACTTGTGACAAAGAAGGGTTGCTCTGTTTGGAACCACAGCACGTCCTCCACACAGAAGCTCCAACCAGTCTGCTTGACTTTAGGTGGCAGACAGAATCAGTGCCGCACCCAACCGCCAAAGAACTTGCAAGCGGCTGAGGAAAATGTTTAACAACTTGAGGAAGTCTATCATGATAAGGCTAGCCGATATTTCATTATATCAAGTAGATGGGCAAATAATGCATGCCACAATGGGTGTCCTCTCATCATGACAGAAGCTGCAAGCTAAGTATTCACAAAACATCTTTCTAAGCTTCCCACGCATCAGAGTGCTTTCTTTACTGCCACTTCAAACTGTAAGTGTAGTTACATTACTTTTTGGAAAGGTGAGTCCACAAAGCAACCTTTCCAAAGAACCTACCTGCAAGCTGCATGTTCAATTACTCGCACTTAAGCTGGGAGGCAGGATGGACATTTGGGTCTCACTCCTCAACTGCTCTTCAAACTTTGAACAGCTAAACACTATTTCTCTGCTTCAGAATAAGGCAGTGCATAGCGGGCCCATTCACGATCATCTGCTCTCTCAAGAGTGTTCTCAAGTGAATAGGTTGGGAAATCCCTGGCCCACAATCTACGATGTTCCATCCATTAATATTAATGGGTGAAACACCACAGGCTCTGGTCCAACAATTTGTGCAGTCTATGAATGCACTTTTCACAGATATTCCCATGCCTGGGTCGACAGACACAACTTGTGTGGATGAGTGAGTTCTGCTTCTGCTGCAAACAAAGCCTGCCTTGGAGTTCCCTCCTTTCATCCTCTTCTTCCAACTAACACACAAAAACAGAAAGAGAGAGGAGCACCACTGGCGCTCCCCTATCCAGAATGTTTATTGTAGCAATGATAAATCCTGCTGCCAAAAGTCTGGGGCAAAACAAAATGCTGGAAAACAAATACTGACCAATTCAATCGGTCATAAACCCAAAGTTAAAGTCTATTATCATGTACTCAAAATAAGCAGGTAGGAACTGAGAGTTCCTTGGCCCAGACACTGGCTGACCTCGATTGGCCATTCCACGTCACTTCTCCCAGTCATACAGAACAGAAAATCTACTCTAGTATCCTGAGCATGATTCAGCCGTGAACAATAAGAATAAAATCCAATGACACTTTTTTTTTGGGTAGCGATCAGAGAGGGCAACTTTATTTGGTTATTGTTGAGCAGGCCCCTGGATAATGAACATTAAAACCAATACTCCAGTTGCTAAGGTCACATCCTAGTGATAGTGTTCTACAGTTCTGTGTATGTCTACTTTCTTTACTGGTGCAGTTGTACATTGTTGCTTACACAGCATTTACATCAGCATTCAATGATGCATTGGCCCCGATTTTAACTCCCCCCCGCCAGTTAAAATGAGGGCAGCGACTTACCCCCTCCAGCCCCGCTGCCTCCCCGCCATGTCCCGATGCTAACCTGCTCTTTTGAGCAGGCGAGTGGGGCGCCCGCAGGAAGGCAGCCTGGTCCTGTTTAAATATGCAGATAATGTAATCGGGACCCAATCTGCAATTTTAGTTGGGAGGCCCGAGTGGGGGAACAGCCACCCCAGGCCCTACAAATAAAGTTCCCCTCTCTGACTGCACCCAAACCTGTCGGTGGGGTTGGCCAGAAGAGGCCCAGGCAGGTAAGTAATTAAAATTTAATTTTAGGTTTCCCTGTGGGCCAGGAGGAGCAGGAGTGAGCCTCCCTTGCCACCGGCTCCCCACCCCTCCCCTCTCCTCTCCCCCACCCCCGCTTACTTGACTGCCGGGGATCGATCTTGTGGGTCCCCGGCTGTGGCCTCCTGCCGCCGAATTCCCGCTCCCGCCTGTGGTTTGGGTGGGTCACGAAGAAAATTTACAGAAATGAGACCCCGGCCGTTAAGATTGTCTGAACCTCCACATCGCCGGACTCTCCGGGTGAGCCATTTGCTTCGGGGCTCACGCACTCCATACCCTCCCTCCCTTTAAAATCGGGGCCAATGAGTCAGCTGGCATATTAATTGTATTATAATTAGTACAGTACTATTATACACTTTAGGGAGGTGTATACACAAGCAATTGGAGCCAATGTTAATCTAACTTTTGCTGTCAAAGAAGTATATAGTGGAACCTCCATTATTTGCTTTACTGGAGATGGTCCCTTTGGTGGATAACTGAAATTGGTGGATAATCAAGACAACCCACAGGGGTAATTTTAACCTAATCTGCCCAATGGAAAACGGACAGGATTGGGTGGTTTCACACTCCGGCCGATTTTACTCTCCATTAAAGTCAATGAAGAGTAACACAGGGCAGGATGTAAAACCTGACCCGATCCCGTCAGTTTCTCACCGCGCCAGTTAGGTTAAAATTACGCCCCCAATTCCAGTCTTGCATGGTGCAGTAATACCCGAGACATGGGAATGGAGAAACACTAATTGGACAAACAGAATTTAATCTTTTTTTGGGCTGTGAAGATTGACAGATGTGAGGTAGGAGGAGATTACTGTTGGAGAGCAGTGCAATGAGGCGCTGTCTTTGTCTGGTGAAAATTCCGATGGGTAATGGAGAAAGGTGGCCAATTGGAGCACAGATAATGGGGTCTCAACCGTAGTCATCAAAGGATTGGTACAGTTTTAGAAACCTCGGGGGTAATTTTAAGCCAAAAGGCCCAGCTGGATACTGAGGGGTTCAGATCAACCGTCCATTTAACAACCCGTCCGATTACACTTGCCAACGAAGTCGGTGGAGTTTAATTTCGGGCAAGTTGTAAAACAGGCCGCCGATCCGATCCCGTCAGGTTTCTGCTGAACGGGTTAGGTTAAAATTACTCCCTCCCCCGCCCAAGCAAAACCTTGCAGAACTCACCAAGGGGAAGTAGTGAAGTTTTTTAAAAGGACAATCAAGACTAGGATTTCAACTTCAGCCCCCATTGTGACATCTGCAAAGGAACACGTCTATGGAACAATGCAGATGGCGCGTACACTTAGAAAGTACATACCGAGTTGTACATGGCCTTGTGCTGGTTTGTTCTAACTTCTGGAGCCAGGTATCCATGTGTTCCAATGTTCGCTGTGAGTTTCTCACTACCTAATAAAGAAAGCAACATTATTAAGGGTTGCAATTAGGTAGAGCTTGGTTCTGGGAAAAACATGCAAATGATACAAATTTGGATTGTATTGCATCTAAAATATCTTTTTAGTAGAAATAAATTTAGTGTGATCAATGAAACGTGATCCGCATCAAACATTCCAACTTTTACACTGTAGATGAAAAAATATACTATATTTGCAAAAATATTTTTTATCCTTAAATACAGTTTGCTGTACTACTTGTGCAAAACTTAACATACAAGTCAAAATAAAACGTGATTATTTTATACTGAATTAGTAAACTTTCCGTTTATATGCTGGATCCAAGTCACAACAGATTTTCACCTCTAAATACACAGGAGTGCCTTATACACCAGATTTTACAGGATTCATCAAAGGTAAGCTTCTAGAAATGGAGTCAGGATCCTTTGGGACACACACATAATCTAATCTATGACTATACTTTTCCAAGGTTTATTTTTCTTTGCACGCAGCAATTTTCAGTCTCTGGAAGCTGGTTATTTTTGCAAACAAATGAACAGCGGCAGATTTTACACATCACCTGCACTCAGCTCCATTTGGACATCCGTTTCGTTCTTATAGGTGAAAGAACATAAGAACATAAGAACATAAGAAATAGGAGCAGGAGTAGGCCAATCGGCCCCTCGAGCCTGCTCCGCCATTCAATAAGATCATGGCTGATCTGATCCTAACCGCCAATCTACTATCTATCACAGAACCATCTCCTGCATCTAACAGAATTGCACACACGAAATAGGAGCAGAATCAGGCTACACAGTCCCTGGGCCCGCTCCACTACCCACAGGGCCATGACCGATCCGAACCTAGACTCATGTCCAAATTCCTGCCCGCTCCCCGTAACCCTTAATGCCCTTTACTTCTAGGAAACTGTCTATTTCTGTTTTAAATTTAATTAATGTTGTAGCTTCTACAGCTTTTTGTGGCAGCATATTCCATGGACCTACCACCCTCTGAGTGAAGTAGTTCCTCCTCATCTCAGTTTTGAAAGAGCAGCCCCTTATTCTAAGACTATGTCCCCTAGTTCTCGTCTCACCCGTCATCGGGAACATCCTCCCCGCATCCACCCGATCCAACCCCTTCACAATCTTATATGTTTCAATAAGATCGCCTCTCATTCTTCTGAACTCCAATGAGTAGAGTCCCAATCTACCCAACCTCTCCTCATATGACCACCCCCTCATCCCCGGGATTAACCGAATGAACCTTTTTTGCACTGCCTCGAGAGCAAGGATGTCTTTCCTTAAGTAAGGACACCAAAACTGTATGCAGTATTCCAGGTGCGGTCTCACCAATACCTTGTACAACTGAAGCAATACCTCCCTATTTTTATATTCTATCCCCCTAGCAATGAAAGCCAACATTCCATTTGCCTTCTTAATCACTTGCTGCACCTGCATACTAACCTTTTGAGTTTCGTGCACCAGGACCCCCAGATCCCTTTGCACTTCAGTACTCTCCAGTTTCTTGCCATTAAGATAATAAATTGCTCTAGGATTTTTCCTGCCAAAGTGCATCACCTCACACTTTCCAGTGTTGTATTCCATCTGCCAAATCTCTGCCCACTTACTTAGCCGGTCTATGTCCCCTTGCAGGTTTTTTATGTCCTCCTCATTCACTACTTTCCCTCCCATCTTTGTATCATCTGCAAATTTTGATATGTTACACTTGGTCCCTTCCTCCAAATCGTTAATATAGATTGTGAAGAGTTGGGGACCCAGCACTGACCCCTGTGGAACACCACTAGTTACTGATTGCCAGTCTGAGAATGAACCATTTATCCCAACTCTTTGCTTTCTGTTAGATAGCCAATCCTCTATCCATGCCAGAATATTACCCCCAATTCCGTGATTTTTTACCTTAAGCAATAATCTTTTGTGTGGCACCTTGTCAAATGCCTTTTGGAAGTCTAAATACACTACGTCCACTGGTTCCCCTTTATCCACTCTATATGTTACTTCCTCAAAGAACTCCAGCAAATTTGTCAAACATGACTTCCCCTTCGTAAAACCATGCTGACTTTGTCCTATTAAATTATGATTATCCAAATGTCCTGTTACTGTTTCCTTAATAATGGACTCCAAAATTTTACCTACCACAGATGTTAGGCTAACCGGTCTATAGTTACCAGCCTTCTGTCTACTGCCCTTTTTAAATAAGGGTGTTACATTAGCAGTTTTCCAGTCTGCCGGGACCTTAGCGGAATCCAGGGAGTTTTGAAAAATTATTACCAATGCATCTACAATCCCTACCGCCACTTCCTTCAAGACTCTAGGATGTAAGCCATCAGGTCCAGGTGATTTATCCGCCTTGAGTCCCATTATTTTACCGAGTACCACTTCCTTAGTGATTTTGATCGTGTTTAGCTCCTCTCCCCCTATAGCCCCCTGTTTGTCCAGTGTTGGGATATTCTTAGTGTCCTCTACTGTAAAGACTGATACAAAATATTCATTCAGTGTTTTTGCCATCTCCATATTTCCCACCATTAATTTCCCGGTCTCATCCTCTAAGGGACCAACATTTACTTTAGCCACCCTTTTTCTTTTTATATAACTATAAAAACTCTTACTATCTGTTTTTATATTTTTTGCTAATTTACTTTCATAATCTATCTTCCCTTTCTTAATCAATCTTTTTGTTATTTTTTGCTGCCTTTTAAAGTTTTCCCAATCCTCTGTCCTCCCACTAGATTTCGCTACCTTATATGCCCTTGTTTTTAGTCGAATACTATCCTTAATTTCTTTACTTAGCCACGGATGACTGTCCTTTCTTTTACATCCTTTTCTTTTCAGTGGAATATATTTTTTTGGAAGTTGTAAAATAACTCCTTGAATGTACACCACTGATCATGTGTCGTCTTACCCTTTAATCTATTTTCCCAATCCACTCTACTCAATTCCGCTCGCATACCTTCATAGTCTCCTTTATTCAAGCTTAGCACGCTTGTTTGAGATCCAACCTTCTCACCCTCTAATTGAATATGGAATTCAACCATGTTATGGTCACTCATTCCAAGGGGATCCTTTACTAGGACATTTTTAATTAATCCTGTCTCATTACACAGGACCAGATCTAAGGTTGCTTGCCCCCTGGTCGGTTCAGTTACATACTGCTCAAGAAACCCATCCCTAATACACTCAATGAACTCATCCTCAAGGCAGCCCTGCCCCATTTGATTTGTCCAATTAATATGATAGTTAAAATCCCCCATAATTATAGATGTTCCCTTATTACATGCCTCAACTATTTCCTGATTGATACTCCGTCCAATAGAGTTGCAACTGTTCGGAGGCCTATAGACTACGCCCACTAATGTTTTTTTCCCCTTATTATTCCTTATCTCCACCCAAACTGTTTCATTATCATGATTTTTTGACCCAATATCATTACTCTGTATTACAGTGATTCCTTCCTTTATTAACATAGCCACCCCACCTCCCCTTCCTTCCTGCCTGTCCTTCCTGATCGTTAAATAACCTGGTATGTTTAATTCCCAGGCATTGTCACCCTGCAGCCATGTTTCTGTAATGGCCACAATATCATAACCATATGTAGTTATTTGTGCCATTAACTCGTCTATTTTGTTACGAATGCTACGTGCATTCAGATAGAGAACTTTCAAATATGCTTTGTGGCACTTAGTTCCTGCTTTTTCACTTTTTACCAGTTTACCTTTTACTCCACACACTCTGTCCCTTCCTGCCACGCTCTGATTTGTGATTCCCCTACTGCTACCTATGTCTATGACCCTCTCTGTTGTCATTTTTATTTTTTGCTCTCTTGAAACCTCCCCCCCACTAATTAGTTTAAAGCCCTCTCCACAGCCCTAGTTATTCGATTCGCCAGGACACTAGTCCCAGCACTGGCCAAGTGAAGTCCGTCCCAACGGAACAGCTCTCTCCTGCCCCAGTACTGGTGCCAGTGTCCCAAGAAGCAAAACCCATTTTTCCCACACCAGTCTTTGAGCCACGCATTCAACTCCCTGATTTTATTTACCCTAGCCAAATTTGCTCGTGGCTCAGGTAGTAATCCAGAGATTATTACCCTCGAGGTTCTGCTTTTTAATTTGGCCCCTAGCTGCTCAAACTCCCTCAGCAGAACCTCTTTCCTTGTCCTATCTATGTCATTGGTACCAACATGGACCACGACAACTGGATCCTCCCCCTCCCACTCCAAGTTTCTCTCCAGCCCTGAAACATGGAACACAATGCATTCTAATCAACAATTCCGTCCTTGCACAAAGAAAATCACGCTGAAATAACCAAGCTTTTCTTTCACTCAACTTCACTTTTTATGTTCTCCAGACCTTTGCTTAGTCATAGATTGACCAGCTCAGTGCTAAAGGTTTTCTTGATTAAACTGCAGATCGTGTAAGTTTGTAGTATTTAGTGGATGGACTCTGATCTAAATGACTCAAAACACTGCAGACTGTGGAGTGCGGTACCTCAATAATACCACAGCACCAGTGCAATATTGACCATATTCCTAACAGCGATGTAAGCGGGCAGTCTCAGTTATATTGCTCAACCGCATCAATGTTTAATGAGGGAGTGCAGTGTTCTATTGATTATCGGCCTTCGATTGCTCTTGAAATTTCCAATCAATCACTCGCAACAGCTGAAGGCTTAGCCGGCTCTTTTCAACCACTCGAACCTGTATTATAGGACAAAGAGTAACTTGGTTCTGTTAAATTTGAGTTCCTAAAATTATACAATGGAACTGCACAATGGCTGCAGTTCTACTCCAACCAATGTAGTACATGAACACCTTTCTAAAGGCTTACACAAGTGACGCCAAACATTGTATCGATGAGGGCTTGTCGGTTTTATACAGTATATCTTCCATCACTGCAGTGCAGGAAACAGCAACGCATTGACGCAACATCGGCAGTGTAAGGGAGGCATCAGTGAACCACAGTTCAATGCATGATGCTCATAGTTCAAGGGCTGTACCCTTAATTATAATAGCGAAATGTACTGTAAAGGTTCCACAATTTCTAAAAAGGAACACGACAGAATAGTCGCTCCATATCAAAGTCAAATCAAACGAATAGAAATGTAAATCTTTTAAAATATACACATACACCAAGACACATTACCTGAGATGTACAGAATCTGGACAAACCAAAATCTCCAATTTTCACACTTCCATCTTGGTCAATAAATATATTTCCAGGCTTCAGGTCTCGATGTATAACGCCCTTTTGAAATAAGAAAATACCTGTCGTGTTCAATCCACAAAATATTTCTGAAAACCACTGTATATTCTACCAATAGAATCTCACTCTATCACAGCTCCAATAGAGTTTTAAAATGAGGACTGTCATTAGATACTAAATTGCATGTTTATATATATTGTAAATGAAAGGACGTGCACTTTTCACATCCTCAAGACGTCCCAAAGTACTTCACAAACAATGCAGTAGTTTTGAGGTGCAGTCACTGTTTTTGTGTAGGCAAATGCAGCAGCAAGATCCCACAAACAGCAATGAGATAAACGACTAGATAATCTGTACTAGTGGTGTTGGTTGAGGGATGAATGATAGCCACAACACCGGGAGAACTCGCGTGCTCTTCTTCGAATAGTGCCATGGGATCTTTAGCGTCCACTCAAGAGGGCAGACGGGGCCTCTGTTTAATGACTTATCCAAAAGGCGCCATCTCCGACAGTACCACAATCCCTCCGTACTGCACTAGAGTGGCACCCTAAATTAGATGGTCAAGTCTCTGGAGTGAGGCTCGAACTCATGACCCTTCTATCTCAGAGGCAAGAGTGCTACCATTGAGCCAAAGCGGACATTCAAACTGGCTGTGTTGGGATTGATATTTCATGGCGTAGTGCAGTAGCACAGAGCAATGCATTGCACTCCAGCACAGCAAGTGAGGCACAGTCCAATGCAGCACACATGAAGAGTACGAAGGAGGAATGTCATTCAGCCCATCTTAACTCATCCTTCCAGAAAGACTCCTATAGACCTCCTATCACAGCATCCAATTATTTTGTCAATGATTCCAGGGATTTTGCCTCCACTGTCCTACCCAGAAGTCCATCCCATGTGCTGATCACTTGATATGTGAAGAAGAACTTCCTAAATTTGCTTTTTTTTTTTTTACAGGTGTGAACCCGTGTCCCCTTGTCGTACACTCATCTTTTAGTCTGAAGTCATTTTCTGGATCTACATTCATCTTCTTACAGTCTACTCAAAGTTGCTTAATTCAAATTATATAATTCATAATTTTTAAGCACCAAATTCCCACTTTGCTGTGTTATTTATATTGCTTCCTTCAAATTACTGAACAACTGAATTTTGCACAAAAAACTTTGAATTATCAGAAACAGACCTCTGTAAGATCACTTCCATTTACCAAGCAACACCTACTCACCAATAACCGGCTCGTCGACGACCAGTTCGGGTTGGCCAGAACCACTCTGCTCCTGACCTCATTATAAATTTGATCCAGGCACAGAGGCAAGAGCTGAATGCAGCTTCTCTCACCATCAAAGTGGCACTTGACCGAGTATGGCACCAAGGAGCCCCAGCAAAACTAAGGTCACTGGCTGGATTTTTAACCTTTCACACAGGAAGATGATTGTTGCTGTTGGAGGCTCACCATCACACTCCAAGTGCTGGAGTTCCTCAGGGCAGTGTCCTTGGCCTAACCAACTTCCTTCTGTCATAATGTCAGGAGTGGAGCGGTTGCTGATGATTTCAGTGTTCAGCTCCATTCACAACATCCCCAATAATGGAGCAGCCCAAGCCAGCCCACAGCAGGGACAGAATAACATCCACGTTGGGCTGACAAGCAGCAGGTAACTTTTGTGCTATGTAAGTGCCAGGCAGTGACCACTCTTACAAGAAAAGTCCCAACCACATCCCTCAGACTTTCAATGGCACCACTATATATTGCAAATGGAAATAAGGAAACGCAGACTTGTTGAATAATTACTTTGTGTCAGTCTTCACAGTAGAGGAAGAGGATAATATATCTGACATTCCAGGGAAATTAATAATCAACCAAGGACCGGAACTCACTAAAGTTAACGTAAGCAAGAAAAAAGTATTAGAAAAAATAATGGCACTAAAGACTGGCAAATCCCCAGGACCTAAAGGAAGTAGGTGAGGAAACTGCAAATGCTTTAGCCATAATCATCCAAAGCTCTCTCGATTCAGGAATTGTCCCTTTAGATTAGAAAATTGCAAATGTAACTCCATTATTTAAGAAAGTTGAGAGCGAGAAATCAGGAAATTATAGTCTAACATCTGTCGTGGAGAAGTTATTGGAATTTATCATTAAGGACAGAGTGACTGAGCACTTAAGAGAAATTTGAGCTGATTAGAGAGAGCAAACATAGATTTGTAAAGGGTAGGTCATGTCTAACGAACCTAATTGAATTTTTTGAGGAAGTAACTAAAGTAGTAGACAGGCGAATCTCTATGCATTTATATGCACTTCCAGAAGGCATTCGATAAGGTTCCACATAAGAGGCTGTTAGCTAAAATTAAAGATCATGGAATTGATGACAAATTATTGACCTGGTTAGGAGACTGGTTAGGCGGTAGATGACAGAGAGTATGGATAATGGGCATGTACTCGAATTGGAAGGAAGTGACTAGTGGTGTCCCACAAGGATCTGTGCTGGGGCCTCAACTATTCACTCTATTTAATGACTTAGATAACACAATAGAGAACCATATATCCAAGTTTGCCGATGACACGAAGATTGGTGGCATAATAAGTAGTGTCGACGGGAGCATAAAATTCCAGAGACATTGATAAAGTGAGTGGGCATAAATGTGGCAGATGGATTTCAACGCAGGCAAGTGTGAGGACATCCATGTTGGACCAAAAAAGGACAGATCCGAGTATATTTTAAATGTGAAAAGCTAGCAACAGTGAAGATTCAAAGAGATTTAGGGGTTCAGGTACACAGATCACTAAAATGTAGTGGTCAAGTACAAAAAATAATCAAAAATGCTAATGGAATGTTAGCCTTTATAACTAGGGGGCTAGAATATAATGGGGAGGAAGTTTTGCTACAGCTGTGCCAAGGCCTGGCTAGACCATATCTGGAGTACTGTGTACAGTCCTGGGCACTGCACCGTAGAAAGGATATATTGGCCTTGGAAGGACTATAGCGCAGATTGAGCAGAATGTTACCAGGGCTCCAATGGTTAAATTATGAGGAGAGATTACATAAACTAGGCTTGTATTCCCTGGAATATAGAAAATTAAGGGGTGCTTTGATTGAGGTTTTTAGGATTTTGAAAGGAATTGCTAGAATAGATACAGAGAAACATTTTCCGCTGGTGTGGGAGTCTAGGGCAAGGGGACATTACTTTAATATCAGAGCCAGGCCATTCAGGAGAGAAGTTAGGAAACACTTCTTCATGGGTGGTAGAAGTGGTAGAAGGGTGGTAGAAGTGTAAAACTATCTCCCACAAAAAGCAGTAGATGCTAGCTCAATTAATAATTTTTAAATCGGAGATCGATAGATTTTTGCTAGCCAAGGGTATTAAGGGATACGGAGCCAATGCGGGTAAATGGAGTTAGGATACAGATCAGCCATGATCTGATTGAATGGCAGAACAGGTTCGAGGGGCTGAATGGCCTACTCCTGTTCCCATGTATCATCGGCAAGTACCCCACGGTCAATATCCTGGGGGGTCACCATTGACCAGAAGCATTCACATCAACACTGTGGCTACAGGAGCATGGCAGAGGCTGGGTACTCGGCAACAAATGCTTCACCTCCTGACCCCTCAATGCCTCTCCACCATCTACAAGGTTCAAATCAAGACTGTGATGGAATATTCATTACTTGCCTGAATGGGTGTAGCTGCAACAAAACACAAGATGCTCGACACCATGCAGGCCAAAGCAGTCTATTAAATCGACGCCCCTGCCACTGAACTCAATAACCACCCCCTCCACCACTAACACACAGTAGCTGCCATATGTACGATGTACAGGATGCACTGCAGCAACCCATCACTCTTGTTCCTGCAAGTTCCTCTCCAAGTCACACACCATCCTGAATTAGACATCTCTGACCACTTCCTCGTATCGCTCTCCACCCACATCCCTCTTCCCCCCCCCCAACCCTACTTCCTTCTGTGTCCGCCTCTGGAAAAAAACTCTCTCCCAACTCTCTTACAACTGCACTTATGAAATCCCAGCCTTTGGCTCTCTATTCACCACAATGTTTTTGCAGCTACCGATCTGCTCAACCACACCCTCACCACCACCTTTGATGCCCTGGTACCTATTAAAACAATTACTCTCTCTCACCCGGCCATTTCCCGGTACAGCCCTCATCTTTTCTCCTTTAAGTCCAAGGGACGCACACTTGAACGGATATGGTGGACAACTGGTTTAGCCATTCACCGCCAGATCTGGCTGGACCACATAAAGCATTATTGGGTCCTGCTCTCATCTGCCAAAATTGCTCACTATTCCAGGATCATTCTGGAATGCAAAGATAAACCCCGGCTTCTATTCTCCACTGCTAACCGTCTTCTTAAACCCCTCTCCCCTGTCTCCTCCACCCTCACCTCCGATAACAAGTGTGAAGAGCTCATGGACTTGTTTGTCTCCAAGATTGAGACAATCCGTTCAGTTGCCTCTGCCACTTCCCTTCCTTCCGCTTGCCCACCGGGCCAAACTTCCTCCAAGGTTCCCCCCACCCTAGTCCTGAACTCACATCTTTCTCCAGTTTCTCCCCGCTCTCCCCTCATGACCTCTCTGCGCTCATCTTGTCCATGAGTCCCACTTCCTGCTCCCTCGATCCTATTCCCACCAAACTGCTGACCACCCAACTTTCTTTTCTGGGTCCCATGTTAGCTGACATTGTTAACGGTTCTCTCTCCTCAGGTACTTCAAATCTGCCGTCATCACCCCTCTCCTCAAAAAAACAACCCTTGACCCCTCCGTCCTTGCAAACTACCACCCCATCTCCAACCTCCCATTCCTCTCCAAAGTCCTTGAACGTGTTGTCGCCTCCCAAATCCGTGCCCATCTTTCCCGCCACTCCATGTCTGAATCCCTCCAATCAGGTTTCCGCCCCTGCCACAGTACCGAAACGGCTCTCATCAAAGTCACAAATGACATCCTTTGTGACTATAACAAAGGTAAACTATCCCTCCTCGTCCTACTTGACTTGTCTGCAGCCTTTGACACGGTTGACCACTCCATCCTTCTCCAACACCTCTCCACTGTCGTCCAGCTGGGTGGGACTGTACTCGCCTGATTCCATTCTTATTATCCAGTCGTAGCCAGAGAATCACCTGCAATGACTTCTCTTCCCACTCCCGCATCGTTATCTCTGGTGTCCCCCAAGGATCTTTCCTTGACCCCCTCCTATTTCTCATCTACATGCTGCCCCTAGGCAACATCATCCGAAAACACAGCATCAGTTTTCACATGTACGCTGACGACACCCAACACTACCTCACCACCACTTCTCTCGACCACTCCACGGACTCTAAATTGGCAGACTGCTTGTCCGACATCCAGTTCTGAATGAGCAGAAATTTTTACCAATTAAATATTGGGAAGACCAAAGCCAATGTTTTCGGTCCCCCCCATTAACTCCGTTCCCTAGCCACTAACTCCATCCCTCTCCCTAACATCTGTCTGAGACTGAACGACACTGTTCATAACCTTGGTGTCATATTTGACCCTGAAATGAACTTTCAACCATATATCCGCGGCATAACAAAGACCGCCTATTTCCACCTCCGTAACATTGCCCGCCTCCGCCCCTGGCTGAGTTCATCCGCTGCTGAAACCCTCATCCATGCCTTTATTACCTCTAGACTTGACTATTCCAAAGCACTCCTGGCTGGCCTCCCACGTTCTACCCTACGTAAACTTGAGGTAATCCAAAACTCGGCTGCCCATGTCCTAACTCGCACCAAGTCCCGTTCACCCATCACCCCTGTGCTCGCTGACATACATTGGCTCCTGATTAAGCAACGCCTCGATTTCAAAATTCTCATCCTTGTTTTCAAATCCCTCCATGGCCTCACCCCTTCCTATCTCTGTAATCTCCTTCAGCCCCACAACCCCCCCCCCCCCCACCCCGAGATATCTGCGCTCCTCTAATTCTACCTTCTTGAGCATCCCTGATTATAATCGCTCAACCATTGGTGGCTGTGCCTTCTGTTGCCTAGGCCCTAAGCTCTGGAATTCCCTGCCTAAACCTCTACACCTCTCTACCTCTCTTTCCTTCTTTAAGACGCTCCTTAAAACC
The DNA here is from genome assembly GCA_030390025.1 of Squalus acanthias. NCBI lineage: Eukaryota > Metazoa > Chordata > Chondrichthyes > Squaliformes > Squalidae > Squalus > Squalus acanthias. The sequence goes on along the minus strand of JASTWF010000332.1, from coordinate 422,559 downwards.
TACTTCTTTGACCAAGCGTTTGGTCATCTCCCCTAATTTCTCCTTATATGGCTCGGTGTCAAATTTTTTATCTTATAATACTCCTGTGAAGTGCCTTGGGAGGTTTTACTACGTTAAAGGTGCTATATAAATACAAGTTGTTGTTGTTGTATATCACCCTTCCTTCATCAGCGCTGGTCAATAATCAACAAACTGTAAGAAAGCTAATGAAGATAACTTCCCAAATATTGCATTAAAACCTCAAAAATAGACTGCTCTTCCCCATCATCATTATCTACCACTGTATCGATTATGTCAAAGATACTCTGAAATCATTTGCTACAAGTGAGTGAGAAAGGCCTCAGTTTAATTCCTTTCTACTGCTCTTGAAAAGGACCTTCAGTTCACTCGGTGCCTCTCTCTCTATGCCTGGAAGATTGCCAGGGAATTGTCAGCAGGAACCCACAGTTACCATTCCATAATCACAGCATTTTAAAAAACCATGTTAACGTGGTATACGGTATAATATTAAGCCCAAGTACCTGACTGTGGATGTATCTCAAACCTTGAAGCATCTCCTTAATGATTTTCAAATAGCTTTTGAAGTTGATGCATGCGTGGCAGTGATTTTCTATCCATTTTTCAAGTGTCATCTTGCAGAAATCCATCTGAATCAGGCATTGATGAAAAACATTAAAAAAAAAATCAAAATCATGTTTTCATTTGAACTTACAGATGGAGCAACTTTCACAAATTCTGCTTATACATAAAATACCAAGACAGAAATGTCATTGCTGAAACTAAGGAAGGAATAGATGTACAAGAAAGTCTTTAGCCAACGTCCAGCTATTGGCCACCAAAGTCTCGCAAGAATCTTCCACAAAGCCGAAAGCATACACAGAAAATCCAGAGAAACAGAAGGTTCATTTTGTTGTTCCTTACCTTAATGAAAAGAAACTGAAGCTTCTTCAAATGTTCTTTTCCATCAAAGCACTTTAGAGAATTCTGGTAGAATAAGACAGAGACTCACTAACTGTGAAAGGAATCCCCTGAACTTTTATACAGTACAAATGTTTGATGTACAGTACAACAATCGGGAATGCAGTCATTCATTTTTTCTCCCTCCAAATAGTTCAGAAGAGCCCCTAATACTTGTATCGGGATTACAGATTGGTTGGTTGAAAACACCCATTTTCTTGTAAAATTTCATCAAAACATCCCCCAAATCATTTTCTTGAACATTTGTTGAAGGTAATAGCAATGTCTGGTAAAAAAAATAGTACTGCAATGAGTTTGCAAAATATAGTACGCTCCACTCAATTGCACACTTAACTGGCTTAACTGCACAAGACTAAGGGGGAAAAATTCGGTTGCTTTGCGCATCTTGGGGCGCTAACGGGGCGCAAAGCAACTCGTGCCCGGGCGCGGCGCCGCTAACGCCTCCCGCGAAATTCAGCAGGAGGTTAGCGGCGGCGGTAGCCAGTAGCGCCCCATGGCACTGCGCCTCCGCCAATGACGTCATCGCCGTGCGCAGCACCCCACTCGCACCCCGGCCGCAAACGTGGCTCGCGCCCCCTGACCTACCGCTGGATGCTATGTCCGACAGGGTCAGGGTGGCGTTTTTGCAGCCGAGGCGGAGTAAATTAAAGGGCAGGTGCCGGGTGGCCATTTATTTTTGGGCCGCCTGCCAGCACCTGCCCCCTCTGCCCTCCTGCTGCGGGGTGCTGGCCGCGATCTGTCAGCCCAGCACGCCTCTTGAGTGCCGGGCTCCTTTGCTGGCACCCCGTTCCCTGGCGGCCCAGTAGGGCCCCGGTGCACGCTGGGCTAGGTCCCTCCCCTTTAATCAGGGGAGGGAGACCTGCAGTACCATGGCGCTACGTGGCGCTGCGATATTCCATGGGAGCGCCCCAAGAGGGAGGGGGAGCACTTCCCGTAGTGCCCCGCCTCCTGCTTGGGACGCTACCATTCAATTTTGGGCGCGGGGGCGCTAACTTTTTTGGGACGCTATAAGTAGCGAAGTTATTGTCCCAAAGGGGGACGCGAGCCAATTTTCCCCCCTAAATTTCCTATTTCTTATGCAAATCAACTTACTGAACTAAACAGTGTTCATATGCAAGAGGGCTCCACGACAGATCAATTTGCATTAATTTGCATAATGTATTGCTGTTCGTGCACCAGATTTGACTTTGACCAAGCTATTAATCCTCTAACTCCACAGCACACTGGCCCAACATGAACTTGTCCTGTAGTTCGCCAAGAAATGTAACGACATCTTCGATTCTAAAATCACTGTTATTCTTCCATTCAATTCACGTTTCCCATTTTATTTTCTATTCGGAGTTACTTGGCCAAATGCGCAGCTTGTAATGATTCAATGGAGGATTAGCAATGTCAGACAGAGTTCTCCTGCATTTCAATTGGGGTCAATTAATCACGCAACCCATTTAATGGTATAATACTCATCAACGTCAATGTGATGTGATTAACCTGCTACAAAATTCCCCATCCAATTTTGCTCCTTCGTTCTAGTGCACCATTCTACAGTTGCCAGCAGCCCTCTGGTACTTTGGCTAAGTGACTATTCTTCGAGCCTGAATAGCAAGTGCCAAAAAAGCTAATTGATTGACAGAACAACTCCATTTAGGCTTGATCCTGTTCTCATACGAGATCCCTGCGCATACACTTTCTGGCAGGGGTCTCTGCACAGTGATCACAAGCAGAATTTCTCGCACTGAGATTACTATAGAGTCTCTGCTGCTTCTATGATAGAGGACAACTAACTCAACATAAGACAGGGAAAGGACTTAGAATTTAGAATTATCCAGCATAGAAGGAGGCCATTCGGCCCATCGTGCCTGTGCCGGCTTTTTGAAGGAGCTATCCAATTAATCCCACTCCCCCGCTCATTCCCCATAGCCTTGAAAATGTTTCTCCTTCAAGTATTTATCTAATTCCCTTTTGAAATTTACTTTGAATCTGCTTCCAACACCCTTTCAGGCAGTGCATTCCAGATCATAACAACTCGCTGCACAAAAACAATTCTCCTGATTTCCCCCCTGGTTCTTTTGGCAAGTATCTTAAATCTGTGGCCTTTGGTTATCGACCCAACTGCTAGTGGGAACAGTTTCTCCCTATCTACTCTATTAAAACCCTTCATCAATTTGAATACTATGAAATCTCTGCTCTAAGGAGAACAATCCCAGTTTCTCTAGTCTCTCCACATAACTGAAGTCCCTAATCCCTGGTACCATTCTCGTAAATCTCCTCTGCACCCTCTCCAAGGCCTTGTCATGCTTCCTAAAGTGTGGTGCCCAGAATTGGACTCAATACTCCAGCTGAGGCCGAACCAGTGCTTTATAACTTCCTGGACTGTATGGTTCATACCACTCATTTACTGATGAAACCATTCAAATGCTTTTACAAAAAGGGGTTGAATTCCCTACGGCAGAACTTAGATGCAACACTTACTGCAGTTGCCTGAACTTCACAACAGCATTCGGCCACAGTGCTTCCCATCTCTGATCTCTTGGCAACACCTGCTGGATGTTTGCTTTTTGTAACTGAAGATATGGACGATTCAGAATCAGTGTCTGAAAAAACAATTTGATTTTAGAACAGTCAGTGTGACTCGCACATTGATAAAGGATGAACAGGCATCAAGACATTTTAGTGCACTGCTACATTACAGCAAAATGGCAGAAACTATGACGATAGCCTCATTTAAAAAGGAATCAGATAAGTATTTTGCAAAGGGAACATATAAATGGTTATGAGAAAATGACAGGGTAATGAGATTACATAACTTCAGTTGAAGAGCTAGCAGCAGCACAGTCCCTCTGTGCTGTCATTTTCCTGATTCAATGAAAACACAAGAAATAATATTTAACGTGAAAAATATTGGCCTCAGTGCTTCCCTCAGTAATCAACAGGTACCTGAACACCAAACTGTGCAGTATGCTATTTTCATATCCTCTGTAAAAATCCCATGTTTTAATCATATTCTAATTGTGTTCGTCTTGCTCTGGGACAGTTAGATGCCGCACACAATGTTAGGGTAAGTACTGAACACACTGTCTAGTTCATCTTGAGTTCTGGAATTTATTAAAATTCATTTCAACTTCTGCAGGAGTCCAGTTTTTTGTGAGGCAGGGGTTCTTCCTATTTTGAAAGCTATTATCTGTCTTTATTTTAACGAATGCTCTACAATCAGACCAGGGAAAGATTACTCTGTGTGCATCATCATTCACAAATGACTATTAACTATTTTGTTACACAAAACGCGAAGGAAGTGAAGTCTTCACCCCCCACTCCGCCCTGTGTCACTTGCGCTATTTTCACTGCCAAATTGGAGGGGGGGGGGGGGGGTGGGGAGGGAGGGGGGAGGAATAAATAGATTTATTTAAACGTATGTCTCAAACAGATACAAAGTCGACGGAGCAATTGTGCTGCCTGCCTGAAGCCAGCATCGGGAGGCCCGAAACATTTTTCAGGCCTCATTTGAGTGTTGCTGGTGAGCTGCAGGCGCCAAATGGGCGCTCCCGATTGTGGAAGGACGGAAAATCGGCTGGCTCCAATGCGGTCGGGACTGGGGGTGGGGTCAGAGGCCGAAATCCGATCCCAGTGGCTCAAGAGCGGGCCGTAGAATTTTTTTTGGGAGCTCGGAGGAGCGCTCCTCCTCCTGGCCCCATTAAAATAAAGGAAAAAGAGGTTTGGAGCCCTCTCGTGGAGCTGCCATCAAAGGTCCTTTAAGGACCCCTGGTTAGGCCGCTCACCACCTGGTTAAAACGAGCCAAGTGTGGGCGGCATTCGTTCCGGCCGTTTGTACTTCAAAATTGAAATGGGGTTCTACAACAGCATAGGACCCTGATTTGCATATTTAAACCCAAAAGATCCGCTTGAAAATTGCATCAGGCGAGCCTTGGGCACCCAAAGGGTGGTCGAGCTCCTCCCTGATTTTACTCTGTCGGCCCCGCCCCCGTTTTTCAGGTGAGAAACAGACGGGCGACTGTTGAAAATCTCCCCCCTGAGGTCAAAGGTATTCAGCCTCAGGTCAATGTCCATCGGCACAGGCTGGGTGAAGAGAAGCTTTGATATCAATATAAGTAAAAAAAACTCATCTTATCTTAAAGAGGCACACACACTTTCCAGATTTCAAGCATTCCCTACAGAATACCTGTGAAAAAACTGTAACCGTGCAGATATAGGGTAACCACAAATGGGTTCACACAGTTCTAAATAAACTCTTTTGAGTTTAAGGTCTAAAGTTCTGTTTTTCTACGTGGTTAATGAAGGTAGCAGCCAAATATTTACAGTGTTGCAGTCATCCACCATTAGTATTTTTCTAAAAGTACTGGATTTCCAATACTTCAGAATCAGAGGAAGTCTATGTATGATTTTTGAGTATAAATTCAACTAACTTGCAATTTTTATTAAACCATATTGAATGGCACACTGGCAGTGGTTAGTGGGAAATTAACTAATTTTTTTTTGTTATTACATTCTAATGAGCACGAATGCATTGCTGAACATCTGTATTTATATAGTGTGTTTCACGACCTCAGGACATCCCAAAGCACTTCACAGCCAATGAATTATTTTTGAAGTGTAGTCACTGTTGTAATGTAGGAAATGCTGCAGCCAATTTGCGCACAGCAAGCTCCCACAAACAGCAATGAGATAAACGGCCAGATTATTTGTTTTAGTGATGTTGGCTGAGGGAAAAATGTTGACCGGGGCACCAGGGAAAACTCCCCTGCTCTTCTACGAATAGTGCCATGAGATACGCCCACCTGAGAGGGCAAACGGAGTCTCATCCAAAAGATGAAGGAAATCATCCAAGAGTTACAGACATGCAATAAATACGATTGCGATGACAACATAGACCTTGGCATTCATTTGTGTTGCTGTCCGTCCACTCCACAGAGTCATCACACGGTGGAGGCGCTGCTGCAAGGATGGCGTCATATGAGTTGTCGCAAGAATCAGATTGAGCTTGTTCTATCTGGTCAACATTCACTGGGTGCTCCAGTTCCTCAATCCAAGCGTCGTGATAGTGCACAACATTCCTGTGATTTAGCTTCGAAAGAATCTTCACCTCGGTCAGAAAGGCACCTTCAGCACACCTCTTACTATGCGGAAGGTGGATGCACTTCACTGCGTAGGCTTTCTCCTCAAGACTGCGGAATACCTAAGGAAAAGTAACCGAATTGCTGGAGATTACAAACAGAATGACAGATACTTGTGAGCACCTAGAAGGCAGTGATCTAATACAGGAGATCAGATGATGCCAAAAATTGCCTGTAGCTGTCATATGAACCCAAGCTCGTTGGCTTTAAATCATTCTAGTGTGCATGTGGGAAGGAAGAGAAGCTGCTTATCATACTGTTAATTTTACGCCATAGTTTTATTCAGTTTGGGGTCTATTTTTGTGGCTGTCTGTGCAGATGCCAAAAGCAAGGCCGCTCCCTATTTGTGACGCGCAATAATGGTCAAATTGAAGCATTGGCAATTTTAATCTCATTGCTACCAACTTTTTGAGATTTTGCTATTAATTACTAGGAAATCCTGTGATAATATGTAGAATGGACTCTTTGGGACCCAGAAGTTTTGGTTTAAGTAGATGACATCATTCAAGAGCGACAAACTCATTGATCAAGTTGTGAATGGTATAAAAGTCACAGAGCAGCAGGTTCTTATGTGCTAATTACTGTTTATACCAATCATATCTGTGAGAAAGAGGGAAGAGAGAGAACAACTGGGATCAGAATAAGAGAGAGATAAAGTGTGGCTTTCTTCATTATCATTACTACAATTTTCAAAAAAAAAAATTAAATTGCTGTGACTTCAATATGACCATTACTGCACATCACACATAGGGAGGAATGGCCTCGCTTTTGGCATCATCAGCCTTGGCTCTCACTTCTGAGTTAGAAGGTCGTGGGCTCAAGTCCCACTCCACAGACTTGAGCATGTAATCTGTGATGACATTTCAGTGGAGCACTGACGGAGTGCTATTCATCCTGGCTTTATTCATTGCACCTAGTTTGTTTATTACCTATTCACAATGTTAGCATTTGAGAATATCCCTCCTCCAAAGCTAAACATCTGCGCGCATCAACAGATAAGCTCACACACAACAGACTAGTCACATCTTGCTTTGTATTTCAATAAAAATGAATCTTACTTGTAATTTAAAAGGAATTATCAGGGCCAGTAGCACTTCTTCAAAAGCTTAACATCTACATCCTAGGGTACTTAAGGAAGTGGCCCTAGAAATAGTAGATGCATTGCTGGTCATCTTCCAAAATTCTATAGACTCTAGAACAGTTCCCATGGATTGGAGGGTAGCTAATGTAACCCCACTATTTAAAAAAGGTGGTAGAGAGAAAATAGGGAAATATAGACCGGTAAGCCTGACATCGGTAGTGGGGAAAATGCTAGAGTCCATTATAAAAGATGTAATAGCAGAGCACTTGGAAAACAGTGACAGGATCGGACAAAGTCAACATGGGTTTACAAAAGGTAAATCATGCTTGACTAATCTACTGGAATTTTTTGAGGATCTAACTGGTAGAATAGATAAGGGAGAACCAGTGGATGTGGTGTATTTGGACTTTCAGAAGGCTTTCGATAAGGTCCCGCATAAGAGATTAGCGTGCAAAGTTAAAGCACATGGGATTGGGGGTAAGGTACTGAATTGGATAGAGAACTGGTTAGCAGACAGGAAGCAAAGAGTTGGACTAAACGGGTCTTTTTCTGAGTGGCCGGCAGTGACTAGTGGGGTACCACAGGAATCGGTGCTAGGACCCCAGTTATTCACAATATATATTAATGATCTAGATGAGGGAACTAGATGTAATATCTCCAAGTTTGCAGACGACACAAAGCTGGGTGGGCGTGTGTGCTGTGAGGAGGATGTAGAGAAACTCCAGTATGATTTGGACAGGTTGGGTGATTGGGCAGATGCAGTATAATGTAGATAAATGCGAGGTTATCCACTTTGGTGGCAAAAACAGGAAGGCGGATTATTATCTGAATGGCAATAGATTGGGAAAAGGGGAAGTGCAACGAGACCTGGGTGTCCTTGTGCACCAGTCGCTGAAGGTAAGCATGCAGGTGCAGCAGGCGGTTAAGAAGGCAAATGGTATGTTGGCCTTCATAGTGAGAGGATTCGAGTACAGGAGCAAGGATGTCTTGCTGCAGTTGTACAGGGCCTTAGTGAGACCACACCTTGAGTATTGTGTGCAGTTTTGGTCGCCTTATCTGAGGAAGGATGTTCTTGCCATGGAGGGAGTGCAGCGAAGATTCACCAGACTGATACCTAGGATGGCAGGAATGACGTATGAAGAGAGATTAGGTCGATTGGGCTTGTATTCGCTAGAGTTTAGAAGAATGAGAGGGGATCTCATTGAAACTTATAAAATTCTAACAGGACTCGACAGACTAGATGCAGGAAGGATGTTCCCGATGGCGGGGGAGTTCAGAACCAGGGGTCACAGTCTAAGGATAAGGGGTAAGCCATTCAGGACTGAGATGAGGAGGAATTTCTTCACCCAGAGAGTGGTGAACCTGTGGAATTCTCTACCACAGAAGGCAGTTGAGGCCAATTCATTAAATATATTCAAGAAGGAGTTAGATATATTTCTTAAGGCTAAAGGGATCAAGGGATATGGGGAGAAAGCAGGGACAGGGTACTGAATTTGGATGATCAGCCATGATCTCATTAAATGGCGGAGCAGGCTAGAGGGGCCAAATGGCCTACTCCTGCTCCTATCTTCTATGTTTCTATGTTTCTTAAAGTTCACAATAAATATACTGCAGCCAGACAAGTTCCCTATACATCCCCAACAAAGGTAAAGGAATACTGATTACAATCTATACAAATTCTAAGCGCGATCTCTTTAAAAAAAAACAATTGCAATACCTACAATGGATTAAAATGTAACTCAGGTTCAGTTTCCAGAAACCAGGGACAAAAGGTGACAAAAAAAGTTGCGGTTGAAAGCTGAGGGAATATTAGTTAAGAGACTGAGAGTACTCAAGTTTGGCTCTAGGGTGCAAACCATCTTGGCAAGGTGAGTCTAGGGTTGAGTCAGGAGACTAAGAGGGTAGCTAACGTCAGCAGAAGTGACCCTTACCGTACACCAACTGGAAAACTGTAGTCATGGATACTTATTAATCCTGAAAGAAATAGCAACGACAGATTTCAACTGCCATCCAAATGTATATGATTATACCATTGGCGAGAGAAAAACACTATAAATCACTGGGTATGGGGAGATTTTCAACTTCCGCCCAAAACGGGCAGAAAGTTGGCAGAGTGACCAAGCTACCAGCACCAGGAAGCCGGAACCATTTCTGGGTTCAGGCCTCATTTAAATCACAGAATCTTACAGCACAGAAGGAGGCCATTCGGTGCGTTTACCTGTGCCGGCTCTTTGCAAGAGCTGTCCAATTTAGTCCCATACTCCAGCTTTTTCCCCCATAACCTTGCAAATTAGTCCTCTTCAAGTGCATGTCCAATTGCCTTTTGAAGGTTCCTTTGGAATCTGCTTCCACCACCCTTTCAGGTAGCGCATTCCAGATCTTAACAACCCTCTGTGTGACAAAAAAATCTCCTTATTACCCCTTTTTGTTCTTTTGTCAATTATCTTAAATCTACGACCCACTTGCCAGAGGAAGCAGTTTCTTCCCTGCTTGCTCCATCAAAACTCTTCATAATTTTGACTACCCTCTATTCGGTCTCCCCTTAACTTTCTCTGATCTAAGGAAAACAATCCCAGCTTCTCCAATCTCTCCACAAAACTGAACTCGCTCATCCCTGGTACTATTCTAGTAAACCTCGTCTGTACTCTCTCCAAGGCCTTCACATCCTTCCTAAAGGGTGCTGCCCAGAATTGTACACAATACTCCAGCTGAGACCTAACCAGTGATTTGTAAAGGTTAAATGTGAGAAGTCGCACAACACCAGGTTATAGTCCAACAGCTTTATTTGAAATCACAAGCTTTCAGAGCGCTGCTCCTTCGTCAGGTGAAGTCCTGACTTTACCTGACGAAGGAGCAGCGCTCCGAAAGCTTGTGATTTCATATAAAGCTGTTGGACTAGAACCTGGTGTTGTGCGACTTCTCACATTTGTCCACCCCAGACCAACACTGGCATCTCCACATCATTGTAAAGGTTAAGCATCGGAACATAGGAACAGGAGTAGGCCATTGAGCCCCTCGAGCATGTTCCTCCATCCAATAAGATCATGGCTGATCTGCGACCTAACTCCATATACCCGCCTTTGCCCCATATCCCTTAATAACTTTGGGAACAAAAATCTATCAATTTCTGATTTAAGATTTACAATTGATCTAGCCTCTATTGCCATTTGCGGAAGAGAGTTCCAAACTTCTACCACCCTTTGTGTGTAGAAGTGTATCTTAATTTCACTCCTGAAAGGTCTGGCTCTAATTTTTAGACTATTCCCCTGAGTCCTCGACTCCCTAACCAGCAGAATTAGTTTCTCTCTATCTACCCTATCTCTTCCCTTTAATATCTTGAAAACTTTGATCAAATCACCCCTTAGCCTTTTAAATTCTAGGGAATACAACATAAGAACATAAGAATAGGAGCAGCAGTAGGCCATTTGGCCCCTCGAGCCTGCTCCGCCATTCAATATCATGGCTGATCTGGTCTTGGCCTCAACTCCACTTCCCTGCCCGCTCCCCATAACCCTCGACTCCCTTATCGTTCAAAAATCTGTCTATCTCCACCTTAAATATATTCAATGACCCAGCCTCCACAGCTCTCTGGGGAAGAGAATTCCAAAGATTCACGACCCTCTGAGAGAAGAAATTCCTCCTCATCTCCTTTTTAAATGGGCGGCTCCTTATTCTGAAACTATGCCCCCTAGTTCTAGATTCCCCCACGAGGGGAAACATCCTCTCTGCATCTACCCTGTCAAGCCCCTTCAGAATCTTATACGTTTCAATAAGATCACCTCTCATTCTTCTAAACTCCAATGAGTATAGGCCCAACCTGCTTAACCTTTCTTCATAAGACAACCCCTTCATCTCAGGAATTAACCTTGTGAACCTTCTCTGAACTACCTCCAATGCAAGTATATCCCTCCTTAAATAAGGAGACCAAAACAGTATGCAGTACTACAGGTGTGGTCTCACCAACACCCTGTGCAGTTGTAATAAGACTTCCCTACTTTTATACTCCATCCCCCTTGCAATAAAGGCCAACATTCCATTTGCCTTCCTAATTACTTGCTGTACCTGCATGCTAACTTTTTGTGTTTCATGTACAAGGACCCCCAGATTCCTCTGTACCGCAGCATTTTGTAGTCTCCCACTATTTAAATAATAATTTTTTTAATTTTTCCTACCAAAGTGGATAACCTCACATTTTCCCACATTATACTCCATCTGCCAAATTTTTGCCCACTCACTTAACCTATCTATAGCTCTTTGCAGATTCTTTGTGTCCTCTTCACAACTTACTTTCCCACCCATCTTTGTATCAGCAGCAAATTTGGCTACATTACACTCGGTCCCTTCATCCAAGTCATTAATAAAGATTGTAAACAACGGAGACCCCAGCACTGATTCCTGTGGCACCCCACCAGTTACAGTTTGCCAACCTGAAAATGACCCATTTATCCCGATTCTCTGTTTCCTGTTAGTTAGCCAATCCTCTATCCATGCTAATATATTACCCCCAACCCCATGACTCTTATCTTGTGCAGTAATCTTTTATGTGGCACCTTATCGAATGCCTTCTGGAAATCCAAATACACGACATCTACTGGTTCCCCTTTATCCACCCTGCTCGTTACATCCTCAAAGAACTCTAGCAAATGTGTCAAACATGATTTCCCTTTCATAAAACGATGCTGACTCTGCTTGACTGTGTTTTGATTTTCTAAATGTCCTGCTACTACTTCCTTAATAATGGACTCCAGCATTTTCTCAATGACAGATGTTAGGCTAACTTGTCTATAGTTTCCTGCTTTTTGTCTCCCTCCTTTCTTGAATAGGGGTGTTACATTTGCAGTTTTCCAATCCGCTGGTACCTCTCCAGAATCCAGGGAAATTTGGTAGATTACAACCAATGCATCCATTATCTCTGCAGCCACTTCTTTTAAGACCCTAGGATGCAGGTCATCAGGTCCAGGGGACTTGTCCACCTTTAGTCCCATAAGTTTGCCTAGTACTTTTTCTCTCGTGATGGTGATTGTTTTAAGTTCCCCCCTCCCTATAGGCCCTTGATTATCTATTATTACTGGGATGCTTTTAGTGTCTTCTACTGTGAAGACCGATACAAAATATTTGTTCAAAGTCTCTGCCATTTCCCTGTTTCCCATTATTAATTCCTCAGTCTGATCCTCTAAGGGACCAACGTTTACTTTAGTTACTCTATTCCTTTTTATATACCTGTAGAAGCTCTTACTGTCTGTTTTTATATTTCTTGCTAGTTTACTCTCATAATCTATCTTCTCTCTCTATTATTTTTTTAGTCGTCCTTTGCTGGTTTCTAAAAATTTCCCAATCCCCTGGCCTACCACTAATCTTTGCATTATTGTATGCCTTTGTTTTCAATTTGATACCATCCTTAACTTCCTTAGTTAGCCACGGATGGTTCATTCTTCTCTTAGAGTCTATCTTTCTTACTGGATTACACAACCCTAATTTGTGTAATCTCCCCTCGTAATTTCACCCTTGGAGTCCAGGTATAATTCTGGTAAACCTACGCTGCACTCCCTCCAAGGCCAATATATCCTTCCTAAGGGGTGGTGCCAGAACTGCTCACATTACTCTAGGTGTGGTCTAACCAGGGCTTTGTATAGCTGCAGCATAACTTCAACCTCCTTGTATTCTAGTCCTTTAGATATAAAGGCTAGCATTCCATTAGCCTTTTTGATTATTTTCTGTACCTGTCCATGACATTTTAATGATCTATGTACCTGGACCCCCAAGTCACTTTGGACCGCCACTGTTTTTAGCTTTTCACCATTTAGAAAGTACCCTGCTCTGTCCTTTTTAGGTTCAAAGTGGATGACCTCACATTTGCCTACAATGAAATCCATTTACCACAGTTTTGCTCATTCACTTAATCTATTAATATCCCTTTGTCATTTATGCTTTCATCCACACTGCCTACAATGCCGCCTATCCTTGTGTCATCGGCAAATTTGGATATATGGCTTTCTATGCCATCATCTAAGTTGTTAATAAATACTGTGAATTGTTGAATTGTATTCAATTCCCCGATTTACAAAGCCAAGTATCCCATATACTTTCTTAATCGCCTTATCAACATGCCCTGCCACTTTCAAAGATTTGTGAATATGCACTCCCGGGTCCTGCTGATTACCACCTTTGAGGTCCTTTTCTTTAATCTGAAATTCTGCCTGTAGGACCTCAACCCTTTTCCTACCTAGGTCACTGATTCAAACATGGACCACGACTTCTGGCTGTTCCACTTCTCCTCTAAGAATGTCCTGCAGCCATTCAGCGAGATCCAATGTAGCTGGCGAGCTGTGGGCGCCAAGCAGGACGGCTCGTCGGGCTGCGCCTGATACAAATGGCCAGAGTGCGCGCAAAGTACGCGCCACCCGTTGTACCCGAAAATTGCAATCAGGGTTCTACCGTAGGATTCCAATTTGCATATTTAAGCAGCCTCCAATCTGAAACAGGTCACCTATTTACAGACCCGCCTGAAAATTTCATCAGCCGGGCCTCGAGTGTCCGTGGGGGCGGCCAAAGTGCCCCGCCCCCGATTGTCAACTACCAGTCACCCGTTGTTCGGGCAAGAAACGCACTTCCGGCAGTTGAGAATTTGCCCGTATTGTTTTTAGTCACATCTACAGCAGTCAGAATGTTTTTTGGACTTTTACCAAGTCTCATTTTAAGAAACAATTATTAAGCCCAATGATTAAAACGACAGAAAAAAAAAAACACTTCGCTGTTTAAAAGGAACAAGCACAACTTTGAACCCAAATAATATGTAGAAGCCTTGGGCAGTCTCTATATGGGTGCATTTGCAATACAAGTTTAGTGTGGGTACAACACAGTTTCATAAATGCATTTAAGGAGAATCTAGGTAAGTACATAGAATCATAGAAATTTACGGCACAGAAGGAGTTCATTCAGCCCATCGTGTCTGTGCCGGTCGAAAAAGATCTTTCCAGCCTAATCCCACTTTCCAGCTCTTGGTCCGTAGCCCTGTAGGTTACAGCACTTCAAGCGCATATCCAAGTACTTTTTAAATGTGATGAGGGTTTCTGCCTCTACCACCCTTTCAGGCAGTGAGTTCCAGACCCCCACCACCCTCTGGGTAAAAAAGTTCTCCTCAACTCCCCTCTAATCCTTCTACCAATTACTTTAAATCTATGTCCCCTGGTTATTGACCTCTCTGCTAAGGGAAATAGGTCCTTCCTATCCACTCCATCTAGGCCCCTCATAATGTTATACACCTCAATTAAATCTCCCCTCAGTCTCCTCTGCTCCAGAGAAAGCAGCCCCAGTCTATCCAATCTTTCCTCATAGCTAAAATTCTCCAGTCCAGGCAACATCCTGGTAAATCTCCTCTGTACCCTCTCTAGTGCAATCACATCTTTCCTGTAATGTGGTGACCAGAACTGCACGCAGTATTCTAGCTGCGACCGAACTAGTACTAGTTTTACACAGTTCAAGCATAACCTCCCTGCTCTTATATTCTATGTCTCGGCTAATAAAGGAAAGTATCCCGTATTCCTTCTTAACCACCTTATCTACCTGTCCTGCTACCTTCAGGGATCTGTGGACATGCACTCCATGTCTCTCTGATCTTCTGCACTTCTGGCCTATATGTGACTCCAGACCCACGGCAATGTGGTTGAATCTTAAATGCCCTCTGAAATGGCCGAGCAAGCCACTCAGTTGTAACAAACCGCTACAAAAAACAATGATAAGAATAAAACCGGATGGACCACCCAGCATCGACCTAGACACCAGCTTCGGACACGACAACAGGACACCCAGCCTAGTCGACCCTGCAAAGTCCTCCTCACTAACATCTGGGGACTTGTGCCAAATTGGGAGAGCTGTCCCACAGACTAGTCAAGCAACAGCCTGACATAGTCATACTCACAGAATCATACCTTTCAGCCAACGTCCCAGACTCCTCCATCACCATCCCTGGGTATGTCCTGTCCCACCGGCAGGACAGGCCCACCAGGGGTGGCGGCACAGTGGTATACAGTCGGGAAGGAGTGGCCCTGGGAGTGCTCAACATTGACTCCGGACCCCATGAAGTCTCATGGCTTCAGGTCAAGCATGGGCAAGGAAACCTCCTGCTGATTACCACCTACCGCCCTCCATCAGCTGAAGAATCAGTACTCCTCCATGTTGAACACCACTTGGAAGAAGCAATAAGGGTAGCAAGGGCACAGAATGTACTCTGGGTGGGGGACTTCAATGTCCATCACCAAGAGTGGTTCGGTAGCACCACTGCTGGCCGAGTCCTGAAGGACATAGCTGCCAGACTGGGCCTGTGGCAAGTGGTGAGAGAACCAACACGAGGGAAAAACCTACTTGACATTGTCCGCACCAATCTACCTGTCGCAGATGCATCTGTCCATGACAGTATTGGTAGGAGTAACCACCGCACAGTCCTTGAGATGAAGTCCCGTCTTCACACTGAGGACACCCTCCATCGTGCTGTGTGGCACTACCACCGTGCTAAATGGCATAGATTCAGAACAGATCTAGCAGCTCAAAACTGGGCATCCATGAAGTACTGTGGGCCATCAGCAGCAGCAGAATTGTATTCCACCACAATCTGTAACCTCATGGCCTGGCATATCCCTCACTCTACCATTACCATCAAGCCAGGAGACCAACCCTAGTTCAATGAGGAGTGCAGGAGAGCATGCCGGGAGCAGCACCAGGCGTACCTAAAAATGAGGTGCCAACCTGGGGAAGCTGCAGCACAGGACTACATGCATACTAAACAGCGGAAGCAGCATGCTGTAGACAGAGCTAAGTGATCCCACAATCAACGAATCAGATCAAAGCTCTGCAGTCCTGCCACATCCAGTCGTGAATGGTGGTGGACCATTAAACAACTAACGGGAGGAGGAGGCTCCATGAATATCCCCATCCTCAATGATGACGGGGCCCAGCACGCAAGTGCAAATGACAAGGCTGAAGCGTTTGCAACCATCTTCAGCCAGAAGTGCCAAGTGGGTGATCCATCTCGGCCTACTCCTGAGGTCCCCACCATTACAGAAGCCAGTCTTCAACCAATTCGATTCACTCCACGTGGCATTAAGAAACGGCTGAGTGTACTGGATACAGCAAAGGCTCTGGGCTCCGACAACATCCCAGCTGTCGTGCTGAAGACATGGGCTCCAGAACAAGCCGCGCCTTTAGCCAAGCTGTTCCAGTACAGCTACAACACTGGCATCTACTCGACAATGTGGAAAACTGCCCAGGTATGTCCTGTCCACAAAAAGCAGGGCAAATCCAATCCAGCCAATTACCACCCAGTCAGTCTACTCTCAATCATCAGCAAAGAGAAACAGTGCTAGCAAGCAGCACTTACTCACCAATAACCTGCTCACCGATGCTCAGTTTGGGTTCCGCCAGGACCACTTGGCACCAGACCTCATTACAGCCTTGGTCCAAACATGGACAAATGAGCTGAATTCCAGAGGTGGCGTGAGAGTTACTGCCCTTGACATCAAGGCAGCATTTGACCGAGTGTGTCATCAAGGAGCCCTAGGAAATTTGAAGTCAATGGGAATCAAGGGGAAAACTCTCCACGGGCCAGAGTCATAACTAGCACAAAGGAAGATGGTTGTGGTTGTTGGAGGTCAATCATCTCAGCCCCAGGAGTTCCTCAGGGCAGTGTCCTAGGCCCAAGCATCATCAGCTGATTCATCAATAACCTTAGCTCCATCATAAGGTCAGAAGTGGGGATGTTCTCTGATGATTGCACAGTGTTCAGTGCCATTCACAACACCTCAGATAATGAAGCAGTCTATGCCCGCATGCAGCAAGACCTGGACAACATTCAGGCTTGGGCTGATAAGTGGCAAGTAACATTCGCGCCACAGAAGTGCCAGGCAATTACTATCTCCAACAAATGAGAGTCTAACCACCTCCCCTTGACATTCAACAGCATTACCATCATCGAATCACCCACTATCAATATCCTGGGGGTCACCACTGACCAGAAACTTAACTGGACCAGCCACATAAATAATGTGGCTACAAGAGCAGGTCAGTGGCCTGGGTATTCTGCGGCGAGTGTCTCACCTCCTGACTCCCCAAAGCCTTTCCACCATCTACAAGGCACAAGTCAGGAGTGTGAGGGAATACTCTCCACTTGCCTGGATGAGTGCAGCTCCAACAACACTCAAGAAGCTCGACACCATCCAGGACAAAGCAGCCCGCTTGATTGGCACCCCATCCACCACTTTAAACATTCACTCCCTCCACCACCAGTGCACCGTGGCTGCAGTGTGTACCATCTAGAAAATGCACTGCAGCAACTCGCCAAGGCTTCTTCGACAGCACCTCCCGAACCCACGACCTCTACCACCTAGAATGACAAGAGCAGCAGGCGCATGGGAACATCACCACCTCCAAGTTCCTCTCCAAGTCACACACCACCCTAGCTTGGAAATATATCGCCGATCCTTCATCGTCGCTGGGTCAAAATCCTGGAACTCCCTCCCTAACAGCACTGTGGGAGTACCTTCACCACACGGACTGCGGCGATTCAAGAAGGCGGCTCACCACCACCTTCTCAAGTGCAATTAGTGATGGGCAATAAATGCTGGCGTCGCCAGCGACACTCACATCCCAGGAATGAATTAAAAAAAAGTGAATTGGGATTCTCTTCTCCAGGGAGTCTTGCTTCCCTCTGGCATCAGCTCAGACCCTGAGCCTGGATTCAGGCTACATTTACACTATAGTTGCAGCGTCAGTGCGACACAAAACTGCTTTGCACAGATGCTGCTGTGGTAGTGTGACTGCTCCCTAATTCACACATACATGCATGCACACATTTTCATACCTATGAAATAAACTGGAGATCTAGTGTGCGAAGCCCATTTATAATACAGCACCTTGTATGTTTATTTTTTGCTCATACTATATGGTGATTTTGATATCAGTGGTGTTTTGCCTCTGTGATACCCCTGGAATCATACAGCACAGAAGGAGGCCATTTGCCCCATTGCATGTGGGCCAGCTTTTCGAAAGAACTATCCAGTTAGTCCCACTCTTTCCCGTGTCCTCTGGTTACCGACCCTCCTGCCAGTGGAAACAGTTTCATAGGAAATTGGAACAAACCAAAAGCTGTACTTTCAAATAAAATAACTTCACCTACCTTATATACAATACTGAATCCACCTTGGCCGATGCATTCAATTTCTGTATACCCTTTCCTTTGCAGGATTTTTCTTACTTTGTCCAATATATTCTCCGTGCGCCACATCATGTGAACCTTTATAAGGGACATGTGAAGTTCTTAATGACAAAAACTGTAACGATCACAGTATATTAAGCATGTTCATTTAACCATCTGATAACTGCAACATTGTTGCACCAGATCAGAAATGACGAGCATTGATTTCTTCAAAATGTTTTATATGATGATTTGCCAAGGAAATGCTCTCAGTAGTAGAAATATCAGTTTCCTTTTGTTTAGCAATTATACAATTATACTCAGTTGTATAATTTCTCATGGTTATTACATTCTGAACAGCAGAGATATCCTGAGAGCCTCCAGTCCAATCTTTTCTGCCTTTTGCACCCCCTGTCACAATCGTTCTGTCCTTTCTCTATTTTATCAATACTACAGTGGTTATTGCCTCAGTGAACTTTTTCTCCAAATACACCATCCTACACACTTCCTCCTCCCTGCATCTTCACTGTGTTGAAATCAAGATTCACCACATCTTTCTTTTATTTTCGTCAATCGTTCCCAGATACTCAAAATTGTGGAACTCCTTATCTCCTTCAGTCTTCCTGCAATCCAGAAGATTTTAAAATATCAGCTTTGTATCACCGAGCACGAAACCTTAATTTATCTTTAGCCTTGGTATGATCTGACATTAAACCTGAATTTCCAAAATTGGTGGTGTTCTGCACTATGGGCCTTGTCCTTTCATCTAGGTTTTCATAATAAAATATAACATTCAGCTGCCTGTGATGAAACAATATTTACTGTGGGGGTGCAATACAGCGGGGCACTGTTGTACACAGGGAAAGCAAAACAATAACTTATCGAAGCAAGGTATGGGAGGTCTTCCCATTGGAGGACCCAATATCAGTACTGAGCACTGCCAGGTCAGGCACAGTGTAGCCAGCTGAAAAGTGAAGCTGCCTCAGCTCTGCCTTAAGAATTCACATTTCAGGTCGATGACCTTTCATCAGACCGTTCTAAAACATTAACTCTGTTTCTCTCCCCACAGATGCAGCCTGACCTGCTGAGTGTTTCCAGCATTCTCTGTTCTTTTTTAATTTCAGATTTCCAGCATCTGCAGTATTTTTCTTCTGCCTTAAGAATGGTCCTTTGCCCCAACCCCTTAACAGTACCCCTGATGCATTGGTGCAACTTTTCCATACCACTTCAGGCTCTAAAACACAGTGATGGTTTCCGACACATCACACCCCCAGCTGACCAAAAAAAACCTCCAATCGCTATCAGTGGTACTAAATTTTCTTTTGGATTTCCGAAAGACTGACGACCTCTGGTATGCTGTCCCTCTCATAGCTATCAGGAATAATCTATGATTTGATTGCACAATGATAAAGACATGTATTTCACAGCTGTCGGCTGCAATCCCAGAACCATCTGGACTCTTGTTGCCACTTCACTGAAGTTTCCAGTCCAGCCGTTTGGCAGATTCCAGATGGAGACACAAGTGTGGAATATAAGTTATTTTCTTTACCTAACTTTCCAACAATAGGAACATTTCATAGGATTACATAGGATATACGGCACAGAAACAGGCCATTCGGCCCAACCAGTCCATGCCGGCGTTTATGCTCCACTCGAGCTTCCTCCCGTCTTTCCTCATCTAAATCTATCAGTTTAACCCTCTATTCTCTTCTCCCTCATATGCTTGTCTAGCCTCCCCTTAAATGCATCCATACCAATCACTTCAACCACTCCCTGTAGTAGCAAGTACCACATTTTCACCACTCTCTGGGTAAAGAAGTTTCTTCTGAATTCCCTATTGGATTTCTTGGTGACTATCTTATATTGATGGCCTCTAGTTATGCTCTTCCCCACAAGTAAAAACATTCTCTCTGTATCTACTCTATCAAAACCTGTCATAATTTTAAAGACCTCAATTAGGTCACCCCTCAGCCTTCTTTTTTCAAGAGAAAAGAGACCCAGCCTGTTCATCCTTTCCTGATGGGTATACCCTCGCATTTCTGCTATCATCCTTGTAAATCTTCTCTGCACCCTCTCCAGTGCCTCTATATCCTTTTTATAATATGGCGACCAGAACTGTACGCAGTACTCTAAATGTGGTCCAACCAAGGTTCGATACAGGTTTAGCATAACTCCCCTACTTTTCAATTCTGTCCCTCTAGAAATAAACCCTAGTGCTTGGTTTGCTTTTTTTGTGGCCTTTTTAACCTGTGTCGCTACTTTTAGTGATTTGTGTATTTGTACTCCGAGATCCCTTTGCTCCTCTACCCCACCCAGACTCGCACCCTCCAAGTAATAAGTGACCTCCCTATTCTTCCTACCAAAATGTAATACCTCACATTTACCTGTGTTGAATTTCATTTGCCAATTATATGCCCATTCTACAAGTTTATTAATGTCTTCCTGTAATTTGTTGCAGTCCTCCTGAGTATTAATTATCCCCCCAATTTGGTGTCATCTGCAAATTTAGAAATTGTGTTTTTTGATTCCAAAGTCTAAATCGTTAATATACATTGTGAACAATAGTGGTCCTAGCACTGATCCTTGTGGAACACCACCTTCTGCCACTGTGAATAGCTACCCTTTACCCCTACTCTCTGCTTTCTGTCTTGAAGCCAGCTAGCTATCCATTCTACTACTTGTCCCCTGACTCTGCATTCTCTGGCCTTATTCATTAGTCTATTATAGGGTACCTTATCAAAGGCCTTTTGAAAATCTAGATAAATGACATCTACTGCATTACCCTTGTCTATTCTCTCTGTTACCTCTTCAAAAAATTCAATGAGGTTGGTCAAGCAAGACTTTCCCTTTTGAAATCCATGTTGACTATTCCTTATTATATTTTTGGCTTTTAGATGTTCTTCTATTTTCTCCTTTAGTAGGGATTCCATTATTTTTCCTACCACCGATGTTAAGCTGACTGGTCTATAGTTCCCTGGACATGTTCTATCTCCCTTCTTAAATCTAGGTATTATGTTAGCTATCCGCTAGTCCTCTGGCACTACACCTTTTTCTAATGAATTATTAAATATGTGTAGTAATGCCTCTATCTCTTCCCTAGATTCTTTTAAACGGAGCGGATGTAACTCATCCAGACTAGGGTTTTTTTTTTCCTCTTTGAGTTTGATTAGTTTATTTAATATACCTCCTCTTTTTATTCATTACTAATCTCATGATCCAATGTCATGGCCACCTGTTCTATCTCCCTGATAAATATTTCAAAGATAAAGATTCAAGCAAATGCTGAAGGTGCAAGGAGCAGCCAAGTTAGCTGATCTTGGCATTCAGAAGCTCTGGTCTATCTCAACCCCTTCATTTGATTAGTTCTGTGATGTTGTTCAAGATACTGCGGATGCTGGAAATCTGAAAGAAAAACAGAAAATGCTGAACGCTTTAGGTCATCGACCTGAAATGTTAACTCTGATTCTCGGTCCACAGATGCTGCCTGACTTGCTGAGTGTTTGCCAACATTTTCTGCTTTTACTATCAGAAATAAAGTCATTGTGTATTACAAATTCCTGGTGAATTTGAGAAATGAGACTGAGTTGGAAGAAGGCCTGTCTGATTATTCTGAAGAGTAATGGCTCTACAGTAGGAGCAATGCGCTGAGCTTCCTGGCTGCTACCATATCCGCCCCAGGCCCACACAAAGGATGCGGCTTTTACCAGCTCAAGCTTACTGTGGACCGGCGCCGATAAAAATTATTTATTTTACAACCCAGGTCTCTGGAGGATAATAATTACCGAAAGCAAAACCAAGTAGCTGGAGTAATGACAGCACTGAATCGTTCGTGGGAAACAAACCCTTCAGTCTTTTCAGAGCAGGAAGGTGGCGGTCCCTTTAAAGCCCAGTTTCGCCTTTCTGTCCCTCTCGTCAGCAGCAGCGACCCGTGCGGAAAGGGCTTGTGATTGACAGCTCCAGCCCGGGGATGATTGACAGGAGGGTTCGGAGCCCGGGAAAAGTCACAGCGAAACTTGGAACGCGCGTGCAGCGAGGCGCGCGCCCGTGCAGCAAGAGCAGGACGCGGGCGAGCTACAGGCACTTACCCGTCATTCAAGCGTTTGCCTCTTCATTCTGTAATAAGCAAATCTTACCCATTTATAGAAAATGTAATTACAACGTTTCTGTGGAAATATGCTAAAAAGTGCTTTAAGTTCCGAGTTGCTGATTTCTTTCAAAAAGCATTTTAGTGAGGTTATTGATACGAGGAACTAGTCCTATCGCATCCCACAACCTGCACCATCCCTCACCCCAGGTATTAAGTGCTAAAACGACTGGGAGAGTGATTCCCGCAAAGGAAAACATTACATGTTGTACTATTATGTATTTACTATTTAAAATTGAAATAAAATCCTATGCAAAAGCAAAATACTGTGGATGCTGGAACTCTGAAATAAAAACAGAAAATGCTGGAAATACTCAGCAGGTCAGGCGGCATCTGTGGAGAGAGAAACAGAGTTAATGGCCCAGAAATTAATGACGGAGCCTTCGTGCGGGGGGGTAAGGCTTCCCCGCGATATTTCACTGCGCGCCTGCCTTTTCATTCCGAGCTCGCACGAACTTGATTTTCTAGACAGCAGCTGTGCAGTGCTTCCGTATCCCACAGGCGCAGTTAATTCGTGCGAGCTGTGGGATCACGTGATTCAGTTAGAGCCAATGGCAGCACACCATCTTTCATTCATAGTTTTCACAGCAAGTGCTGTGAAAGCTATGAATCTATACCCCCTCAAAAGAACAGCTAAACCTCAATAAAAACATTTTTTAAAACCATCACATTAATAAAATAAGTATAGTTAAATAAATTAACCACTTTAAACAAAAAATTTAATTTTTGAAAAAATTTAAAATCTTTTAAAAAGTTATAAAAATAAACTTACCTTTCTTTAAAGTCTCTAAAAAAGATATACCTGTTGAAAAAAATTCAAAATAATACTTAATTAACTACTTACCTTGTTAAAAGAGGGTCTTACGCCTCCTTTCTTTATGTGCAAAATCTTCCATGCTTACCTGCGCGTTCAAAGCACTAAGTGCACTGCGTGCGCGCAGCCTGTAGCGCGCACGCGGTTCACTTAGGAACCGCCCCCTTTTGAAATCAAGTGCCGGTTTTCAGCGCATGCGCAGTGCATGCAGAAAACCGGCAATTGGAGACAGAATACGCGAGAGTACACAGTGCGTACTCTCGCGTAGAGACACTAATTTTTGGGCCATTGTTTCAGGTTGATGACCCTTCGTTAGAACTGAAAAAAGTTAGAGACAGAACAGGTTTTAAGCAACTGCAGAGGCAGGGAAAGGGGGGAGGGGAGGAAAGAACAAAAGGGAAGGTCTGTGATAGGGTGGAAGGCAGGAGAGATTAAATGACAAAGGGGATGATGGTGTGAGGCAAAAGGAGATGGTAATGTGACAAGTTAAGAAACAAAAGATGGCTCTAGCAGAGGTGTAAATAGAAATGGCAGAATCACCAACAGCTGCCGTCCGAAAAAATGGGGGCAGCGGTTATGATATGAAATTGTTGAACTCACCGTCCTTTTGGATGCCAAATGGTGTGCTTGCCTGTATAAAATAGGCATATACACTCAAAAACAAGGCATGATTTACAAATTCCTGAGACTGTCCGATTTCCTGTGGCTTTGTTCATGGGTAATCTGGAGCCCGAAGCACACTGGTAATGTTTAGTTGTGTTTAATCTGGCCTGTTACTTTAAGGTCACTACTTAGCTGCAACTCACAGGGATGTGGTCTAAATAGGTATATTTAACAGAGATGGCAAGCCTTGCATGACAAGTGAATTTGTGCATTGCTTGTTTATTTTGTGATATGTTCCCAGTTTAAGGCAGAGCAAAGGTTGCCATAAAGGAGGAACTCGTGAAAGGACTGGACCATCAGTTAAGTCAGGAGAGGAGCTCTATTGAACCCAGTCTTGAATTTTTGACTGGGTTTGGCTGGTCTTTTGGTTCTTCTCACATCCGAGGGAGGAGCGCAAATGAAGGCGGAGTCGTGCAGCACTGAAGATGTCTGGAAATGCAACAGTGCAGTTTTTCAACCGTGCCAGAGGAACGTCCATCTACTCCGAGGTCCCTGAATCGTTATGACACCACGTGCTGTGACACCCCACCCCACCCCACTGTCCTGTTGGATGCCAAATGGAGTGCTTGCCTGTATAAAATAGGCATTCATCATTGCCTGGATTCGATGAGTGGTGGATGTTTATACTGAGACCTGAAACTGTGTTATTGTTTGTGAGTATCTCTATTGTTGTCACTTATGCTTCATTTCACTATTATTGAGTCCACCTCTGTTACCTGGAGGATGCAGTGTTAATATAGCAACTGTAAAGGATCATTCATCATTTCTCCTGACTCTCCCACCAAGTTCTTATCCCATCCTCCTCACCATCACCAAAATTGTCTGAAAGCCAGTCAACTATTTATGACTTCCTCTTGGGAATCTTATTATTCCTGACTGCCGTGGAGGAATTGAATCAGAGGGAGGGCGTAAGGGTGCAATTGCACAGGAGGTAATTACATCTCACTCACCTATACCCCTCTGGAGGTAGGAAGACATAAAGTCGTTTTGAAAGTCTCACATGAGCAATGCCTGAAGAGTCTGAAGTTCCTGAAGGAAGCCATTAAGGAGACGTGTAGAATACTTGACATGGACCTGAGGCTTATTTCAGAAAACCCAACTGTGCTCTCAATTGAAATGAAGGTCACAATAGCCCTAAACGTCAGTGTATTTGGATCCTTTCAGGCTGCAAGTGCAGATATTAGCAATGTGTCCCGAACTGCAGCACAAATATCTTTACGGAGTGTTACAGAAGCATTACTTGAAAGAACAGCAGGATACATCAAGATGCCAATTGTAAGGTTTTCAAAATTTGCAGATTCCCAAAACCTAAGGAAAAAGGACTTTGGAACTACCTCAGAGTGATAAAAATGCATTTGGGCCTAACATAAGAGACTGTAAGACCAAAAACCAAGTTTTGGCATTTAAAAGCATGTCTGGGCCTGTAAAGGGAGAAAAGGCTGTGAAGGAAGTTGGGTTCGACCTCTGCAAAAGCAGTTTTGGGTATTGCAGTTAAATTGTATTGTCTGGGAAATCGGGATGACCTCACTCAAGCCCCAGCAAGCATTAACATTTTGACAATAGACCCTAGGAGGAGACAGCCCCACCCAAAACAACAGGTCCCATCAAACTGATTACAGAACCCATTAAAGACATGCATAAAGCAAATATTCGATCGAAGTCCTAGGCCCAGTCAAGAAACCCAAAACATGAGAACAATTCAAACTCCGATTAAACAACAGATTGACAGGATGGAGCTACCTTGAAACCACTTCACACATTTACAAAACCAGTTAACACGCTAGTAAAGTCGTTACTGTTAACGAGGTCTTACAATGACCGGGATTTGATTTGGTTTTGATAAGGCCACTTCAATTTAGTATAATTGAAGGCCCATCAAGCAGTTCAACAAAAAAAAAAGCAGTAACAGCAGTTCAAGTTCAACAGAAGGCAGTTCTGCAGTTTTGGAGTTCAATTTGAAAGCCTGTTTTCAGCAGAAGTCAGTGCTGGAATTACAGAAGTTCAGGAGAAGCAAGTTGGGCAGTTAAAGAAGACAATTCAGTAAGAAGGGAGTTCTCCAGTTCTCCAGTAAAACAGTTCAAGTTCAACAAGCAGGCAGAAGGCAGTTTCCACAGTTCTGCAAGAAGGCAGTTCCACAGCTTGGAAGAAGACAGTTTAAACAGAAAGCAGTTCAACAAAGAAAGCCAACAGCTCCAGAAGTAGGCCGACACGCAAGAAGAGACCAGAGCGACTGCCTCAGTGACCATTGGACACCTCGCGGCAACAAGGGCCTTACAAACCTTTTACTCAAAAAGACTCTAAACCCTAACTCTCAACTGTCAAGGATTCGTTTGGTGAGCATTATCCCTGGTTCTCCAGAGTCCAGCCTAGCTAGTGAAGTGGGATTGGGAGGGGTGAAGTATTCACAGAATCACAGAATCCCCACAGTGCAGATAGAGCCATTTCGGCCCATCGAGCCTGCACCGACACATATCCCACCCTATCCCCGTAACCCCACGTATTTAATCCCCCTATCACTAAGGGTCAATTTATCGTAGCCAAATCAACCTAACCCGCACATCTTTGGACTATTCTTCTAATGTTATTTCCCTCGCGTGTACCGAAGTGTTCCCCACCTTTAGAGTGTTAAGAGTGTGTTGTGTTTTACTTTCTTGAATAAAGATCGAAATTCTTTCATTAAAACCTGTTGTCTTCTGCACCTTTGTTCACGACCCCCAAATAAGTCCAAGGTCTAGAACCAGGGGCGTGGGAGCAATTCGAACCGCTCACTGAGTCTTAGGTGAAGCTGACCCTACCACACCACCCCCTACACAATGGACTTGGAATTGCAGTATGAGAGGGCTGTTGACCTCTACAGGATGGTTGGCTTTCCCAGAGTACCATGATGGAACCCACATTGCTATAAGTGCTTATTTCATTGATGCAGTGTTATATATGATTTGAAAGACCTCCATCAATGTTCAACTTGTCTGTGATCACCAGCACTGCATCACGCATGTAAATGTCTGGTTACCATGATGCCTTTGTTCTATGCAGTCTAGAGTTCCAGCATATTTGAGAGTCCTGTCTACATCTGGTTGGTTGTTGGGGGACCAGGGATACTCTCTTAAGCTGTGGCTGATGGCTCCTGTGCACTTTCCAGAGGACAACACCGAGGAGAGCTGCAATAAGCCTCATACTTTTACCAGACTCTTAATTGAGCAGACCATCGGGATTCTGAAATTATGCTTCAGATGCCTGGACTGGTCAGGAGGAACCTTGCAATAATCCCCTTCATGGGCCTGCAGGTTAATCGTGGAGTCCCACATGCTTCATAACCCGGCTCTGGCAAGAGGAGGTGGTGTTCAGGAGCCCCAGGAGTAAGATTACAGGCAGCGGCTGAAGTTGTCCAAATCGTATTCAGGGAGATGAACAACCACCTCCGACCTCCAGAAACAGGGACCAGTTCACCTGAGCATTAAGCATTACATATAAAAATCCTGCCAATAACTGCCCAAAAGTTGCTCCGCTAAAAATGAAATGGACTACATCCCTTAGATCCTCAATTATATGACACACTGTTGTACCATTCTATGTAGAGACTGCTATCCAACCAATCTGAAATTGTCATGATTTGAGTGTCCAAAAATATTGCTTCATTCATTAATCAGGACAAATCAATCATTGGACTATTATAACAGTTATGATCTGGAATGCACTGCCTGAAAGGGTGGTGGAAGCAGATTCAATAATAGCTTTCAAAATGGAATTGGATAAATACTTGAAGGGGAACAATTTGCAGGGCTATGGGGAAAGAGCAGGGGAGTGGGATTAATTGGGCAGCTCTATCAAAGAGCCGGCACAGGCACAATAGGCCGAATGGCCTCTTCTGTGCTGTGTCATTCTATGGTTCTATGATAGCCCTACTGTTACCCACCACAGTGATTTATTTATTTGGTGCCATACTACTCTCAGCAATGAAAGAACTGGCTGGCTGCTTCTGTACAAGTGGTTTCTCAAGGAACACTCATGACAAGCTTCTCACTGAACTCTGGCTGTGTCTCTGGTCCTGACTAAGACCAGCTTCCGACTGCTGTTCCACAGTTGTTAGGTTCTATGAAAGGTCTGTTCGTTTGGAATAGGGCGACTAACCCTCTGCTGTCACAGGCCCTCCTACATCTCTGTCACCAATAAAGAAAGACTTGCATTTACGTAGCGCCTTTCACAACCTCATGACTACCCAAAATGCTTTACAGCCAACAAAGTACTTTTGACACCAGGGAGAACTGCCCTGCTCTTTGTATAGTGCAATGGGATCTTTTACTTCCACCGGATAGGGCCTTGGTTTAACATCTCATCCGAAAGACGGCATCTCTGACATTGCAGCAGTCCAGGGGTACTGCACTGGCCTCGGGATCCAAATCGCTTCTTCTTCAATGAAGGTGGGTGTCAAAGGCCTAATGAAACCTGGCCCCACCTACAGCCTCCTATTCTCCGCCTGCATTGTCCGTGCTCGTCTTCTGATGTGAGAAGGTAAGTATTGTTAGAGGCAACAAAAAAAAACTGTTCAATGGAGCAGACATGGACAGTGATGGACAGGCTGATGTTGTGACCAGAATGGTTTGGTTTGAATGTTTCAGCCAGTGACCAATAACATCTTCTATGAATCCGCAGCTTGTGGACATTCCAGTGAGACTAACTGCATGGATATCCCCGTGTGAAGGGTCAGTGCGACGTATGTGTGGGAATAGTGAAGACACCACTTATAGCATTCAGTTTCTGTGATAATCGGGGGGGATAATGTTCACTTTGGGCGGAGGCGGAAAATGGGCGGTAGTGGATCGGCCGCCCGTTATACATCCCGCCCGTCAATGGAATGGAAAGTCGTGCGTGGTGTATAACTGGTGGCCCACCCGCAACTGCCAGCTTTCCGCCCGCGCCCAAAGTGACACTAACCCCCACTGTGACAGTTATAATACCTACAGTGGTGCTCAGGTGTCTCCTGGCGAAAGCAGATGTCGAGACCTACCCTGCCCATTCTTGCCAGTGGATCACATTTCTTCTGGCTGTGAAGTGTTGTACGAGGTTGAAGGAGGCGGCGCTGACACCCAGTGCCAACTCTTTCCACTTTGCTGCAGAGCTGCCGCTTCCCCCTTTCCTCCAAACTATTTTTCCCTCCTTCTCCTCACTTCTGTCGGCGATACCTCCAGTTCACCCTCGGTGAGATTTGCAGACCTTTCCTCACTGTCACCCCCGCAACCCGCCCCACTCCCTTTTGCTTGGCCAACTTTTCCATCTGGCTGCTGTTGCTCTTCTGCATTCAATCTTCTAAATGTGCTTGCAGCCACGAATTCCCACTCCCCATTCTGTGCTCCTGGCCATTGTCCAGCAGATTTCTCTCAATTGCTACGCAGATTAGCTGACCCCGGAAAACACCTCGGTCAGTGGCGGACACGTTTGACAATGTAAGTGGTCACCCATTTAAGATCTTATCTTTGTGAATAGCCCAGGCCTGTATTTAAGCTGAAACTCTATAGTGGCAATGAGCTGTTGCATGAAGAAGGAAAGATACAAGTTAATTGAATATTGTCTTACATTTTGGGCTTTACTTCTTGCTACAAGAACCTACCCTTGAGCCCAATAGAAGAGATTGCTCCTTGGATAATTGCAGGAAAGGCCTCGCTGGTGCTTCTCTCTCTAAAGGTATTCGAATAATTTTGTATCTCTAAACATGCATGAAACATGACGGGAATTGTAAAGCAGATTATTTAATATCTGTGACTCTTGGTTTGCCGAGAATAAGTCTGTTTTCTATCGCGCTGCTCCTTCGATAACTGTAGTGTTGCCAACTTGACGATGAAATCAGTTCAATGGTGAATAAAAGTTGTTTTTAACCACACTTGGCTGACTCTCATTTCTGATTGCGGGAGAGAGGCTGTAGAAGAAAGAAAGGTAATGAATGTAGAAACACAATGCAGAATATCCATTAGAACAGGCCAGATTCGTAGTACAAGTCCCTCACCCCTCCTGTGACACTTGACATTTTTGAAGTTATTCCCACAAATTTATTGAAATGATCTAAAAGTTATAAATGAAGCATCCTCAATGGGCTTGCAGATTTATGTTATAGCTTTGTACTTTCTATTGCAAATACTTATTTAATCCTGGCCAATATTTATCCCTCAACCAACATCACTAAAACAGATTATCTGGCCATTAACACATTGCGGTTTGTGGGAGCTTGCTGTGCACAGATTGACTGCCACGTTTCCTACATGGCAACAGTGACTCCACTTCAAAAATACTTCATTGGCTGTAAAGTGCTTTGAGACATCCTGAGGCCGTGAAAGGTGCTGTATAAGTACGCGTTTTTACTTTCTTTCTAATCAACTTCATTACTGGAATTAGTCTAAAAATACACAGAATGTAATTTAAGCATCCAATGGCTGGAAAAACATTGTGAGAATGTGTTGGCGCTGTCGGTTCACTGTGACAAATCGGTTCACTCCAATTCACTTCTGAAACACAGCAACATAAATTCATGTGTTCTTCAAATACTTCTTGGGGAATATCTCTAGCACGATTGCAAAATAAATGTTTCATTCTTTATTGTATATATATTTTGAAGATTAATGTACACTGAATTGTATTTTAAACTGAAGCAAAAGCCTCTATAGGGCAATAAAAAAAGGCAACAGATGTTTATTGCCATATGGAAGTGATGTTGGAGCTATTTTGTTTAACTCTGGACAGGAGATGGAGCATGAGGTACATTTATTACTTTTATTAATGGAGAATTGTTAATACACGGCTGTGAATAAAACAGTAAATCGACCTGGGAATATATGCATGTATTGTAGTTTTGTCAAATGTCTTGGTATTATGGGCTGCACGTTGTAGTGACAGTATGTGCGGGGTCTCGGTGGGCCAACCTGTTTTGTTGGACTCAAAGGCCAACCTTCGAAACGCAATCCAGGTTATATGTTCCGGATCACGTTAGTGTATTTAGAACTGATTTCAAGGGTGATTTTAACCCAGGGCACATGCTGAGACAACCTGCATATTTGGAACACAAGTCCCCAAATTTTCCTACTCCTGTAACAATACTGTCACAAAGTACTGTGCTAAAAGACACAACAGGGCCGAGGGATGTAGGTCATCAAACAGCATTGCATGACTTACAACTTCCTTCTCAATGTGGTGCATAGAGTCATGATGAGACTCCGGCATCCACATGACTAGGGACACATTATTTAAGCAATATTATTTTGACTGGAATATAGCATTTTAGCTTACCCTAACTTCAACTGACGAACCGTGTCGGTCAGACTGTAATGAGTGGCATCCCAGGCCAATTCAACGTGTTTAATCTGGAATGCCAAATAGTTTTGAATTTCAACACAAAAACTACCAGGAAATCTGGTAACACCCACTAAACACTACAGGGATTTGGATTTATTTGAAAATTTTCCAGTTTTTCAAAATAAAATGTCTCAAGATATCAGCTCGAGGTAAGACAAGGTTTGATTTTATTTCCGTATATTATGACCTAATAGAAAGCAATTAAAACTTTAATTGTGAGTATCTTTGATTGGAAATATTTGACTTGCATTAAGATAAATAGCCCTGTTCCAAGAATGCAATACAATTTGTAGTTAGGCTGACAGGCACAAGAGGGCGCTGTTGTAGAAGAAAACTGTTCTATCAGTTCGAAGAGGAAAGTCTGTGTGCCCTGTTTAGATGTGAGAAGTCACACAACACCAGGTTATAGTCCAACAGTTTTATTTGAAATCACAAGCTTTCGGAGCGCTGCTCCTTCGTCAGGTGAAGTGAAGAGATGACGAAGGAGCAGCGCTCCGAAAGCTTGTGATTTCAAATAAAACTGTTGGACTATAACCTGGTGTTGTGCGCCTTCTCACATTTGTCCACCCCAGTCCAACACCGGCATCTCCACATCATGCCCTGTTTAGGTTATCAGAAAGAACTCGGAGACAATGGGCCGTATTTTGCGACCCCTACGGGTGCGTACGAGGTGTGTACGTGTCCGTAGGGGCCGCGAAAATGCCGGGTTTAGGCATGCGAAGTGCACGCGCTGAAACCCGGCACTTGCGATCTGTCAAGAATCCTCTAGACAGATCCTCCGCCTGCCCAGGAGAAGTGCCTCTGCGGGTGGAGTGTTCCGCTTTTTGCACAACCTCTGCCCGCTGAAAGCCTGTCAGATTCTTATGCCTGATAAAAGCAGGTGTAAGGCCTGCTTTACCAGCATAAGAGTTTTAAAAAAGAGAAATAAAATGTTATCACTCATTTATAAATTAAAAATATTCTTCAGAAAGGTAAGTTTATTTTTAGCCCCGTAAAAACATTTTTAAAAGTTTTCAACAAATTTTTATTTTTGTTAAAATATTTAATTAAATGGCATTTTAATTAATTTTAAATATGTAATTTAAACTTTTTTTATTTCATGTGTTGGTGTATTTTTTAAGTGATCCCCATTCATACTTTTGACGGTTCTGTACGTACGGACCTGTCAAAAGTATAAATGGGGATTCTCTTCTTTTATTGGTTGGGCCGGCCCAGGTGATCCCAGGAGCGCCTACGAACCGCTTGCGCCCCTGGGATACGTGGGGCTCTGCCCCCGCGGACCCGGAGAGGCCCAGGAGTGCAAGACGCCAATCTTCCCGGGCCACCAGGTACTTTCGTAGAAGTTTTGCAAGTCGGAGGCGTCTGCCCGCGGGAAGCCTCCGATCGCAAATGTTGGCCCATTGGCTTATCGAGTGAGTATCTGAGGAACGTCTCGCATTGAGTCCCCAGACCAGGGGAGACAGATTTAAGGTTTTGGGCAAGAGATACAGGGGGGAAGTGAGGAAGTACTTTTTTTACGCAGCGAGTGGTAATGACCTGGAGCTCGCTGCCGACGAGGGTGGTGGAAGCGGAGACGATCAATGATTTCAAAAGGAAATTGGATAGGCACTTGAGGGAAATAAACTTGCAGGGCTACGGGGATAGAGCGGGGGAATAGGGACTGACTGGATTGCTCTGCAGAGAGCCGGCACAGACTTGATAGGCCGAATGGCCTCCTTCTGTGCCTGTAATGACTATGACTTTATGACTGTGAAATTAGCTGATCTTAGCCAAGATAACGGTAAGGGTGCTACAACCAATCTCAGTGCCCCAGGTTAGGTAGGGGAAAATTGCCCAGAGTTCCTGATTGGTATCTTATTGGAAGTGCATGTAAGCGGACATCAGCTGTGGACAGGATTGGCCTCGACTCGGAAGCTCCCCGTGGACACTTACTAACAAGCCTCTCACACAAATAATGAACACTGGGGCAAAGTAAGTTACCTGTCCAAATAATAAATTGCTTTATAATAAATCGCAAAAATACTGTGCTGCAATAGTACGACACCACTCAATTCAAATTATGCCATTTGATCACAACAGCCTGCTGCTGTCTAGCCTTACATCCTGAAGGGTCAAAAAAGCATGACAAATTTGCTGAAATAGAATAGCTATAGATGAAGACAGTACATCTAGCATGCATATCCTGCATGTCACACTTCCTGTCTCACACTATCTGCCATAGTTAGCCATAAGTAAAATCCTAAGCAATTTCTTCTCGTCTGATTTGGTTATATGCAATTTTTTTTCTAGTTGATTGGCTTATATGCAAATGTCTTCATTTTCATAAAACTGTAAAATAGGAATCGGAACCCGAGACACCGTAATTATAATGCGACAAGTTTACATAGATAGTTTCCATTATAAATGTGAACATAGGAATTTATAATGAGAATATTAAAAAAAACAATTAATGTACTGTATAACTTTAAATTGGACACAGAATTAGGTCTGCACATCATGGTCCAATTATACACTGCCCTCTAACCCTACCTGATGACTACACTTGGTCCTGACTCCCCATGTGCAATGCTGCAGGAGATTGTCTAATAATAATAAAAATCGTGCATCTCCTGTCTGTTACACTTCTCCATCACACTTCAAATTTCAGTGCAGACCATAAAAGAAAACGACATAGAAAAAAAGTTAGTCATGCCGATTATGCAAAGCCTTCCAGCCACAGAAGTAATTTTAATTGAGACAGGAGAAAGAACATCCAGAGCATGACTGTTTGAATATTAAAAAAGAGAAAGTCTAGGTATTAATCTAATCAGCAATTAAACGCTGATCTCACCCAGAGTTTAATAAACAGAAATTAAACTTTGTGTCCTTAAAAGGACACAGCCACGTTGGGACAGCAGAACAATACTTCATTCTCTGTTTTTTTTGCCACTCCCAGGAGATCACATGGTTTCGGGTGGGGTGGAGTGTATAGATTGTGATACACAAGGTATCGCAATTGTGTGGGACAGGCTCGAAAGACCAAAGGGTCTTTACCTGTCCGTACGCTCGTGTTTACATGGTATAGCACATCTGTCCTTATAAAACAGCATAGCAACTGGCTTAGTGAGCAATGCCATGGGAAATCTGCTAGTTATACAAGTCTAGCATCAGACTCCAGACATTCAAAATGTCACTTTTTAATAGATGCAAATTAATCATTTTAAGATTAAAAGAGAGGAAAAAAGCCGATCATTTTAAGGTGGGGGCTTCTGACCAGAATCCAAAATCTTGCAGGCAGCTCTAGTTGCCTTGCGATTGATCTCAAGGTTCTGAAACAGCTGCAGTTACCTAGATTTGCCGGTTTATACCACGTTCCCACAGGGAGTATCTGAGAAATGGCCACCTGCAAACAACACCATGGGAATATGTACACGTGGTTGTTGCAAAGCATGATAGTTGCTGGAATGCGAGTCCAGCTACTTCTGGAGGACATTGGTAGACCGCTGAAGCTTCCACTCATAATTGATGCTGCCTTTTTCATTCTTCTGCAATAATGCACTGTACGCTATTCCAATCTCTGCGTAACACATTCCCAGGTAGCTGCCATTCTCTGTACTATGCCACCCAGGTAAACACTAATTTACGTTGGGATCTGTACATGGTTGGCTCTTCCCTGTAACATAGTAAAGTTCAAATCACATGATAAAGTAGCACTTAAGTTCAAATCACAGGCTTTGTTGGAGGATGG
This sequence comes from Squalus acanthias, assembly GCA_030390025.1. Lineage (NCBI taxonomy): Eukaryota > Metazoa > Chordata > Chondrichthyes > Squaliformes > Squalidae > Squalus > Squalus acanthias. The sequence continues at coordinate 387,500 of JASTWF010000332.1, read as the reverse complement.
CTGTTGTCTTTTGCAGTTTATTATAAAATCTACAGGCCTGCCATGCTCCATTCATGAGGAGTGACAGTTACTCATTGTGCTTCAAAATGTGACATCACTCCTAAAAAATACCATATTTGTAAATGTGTCACTCTTGCTGATCACAAATGTCACTCCTAATAGTTCCCTCATGTTGCCAACTGCTGGTGCCAGCAAAAGTAACTGATCAAAAGTGAACGGAAACAGACCTCTACCTATTTTACCGTGCATCGTGCAGCAGAGTGGAACGTGCTTCAGTGACGCAATATGTCTCAGGGTTTTGATAATGTTGATGAACTCTTCAAGCTTCCCCTCGTGGTTTGATATCACCTGCACCCTCTTTGTGTATTCCCATCTCGTAGCACATTCCCCGCCTTGTGTGGTATCTAAAGTGTGGCTGACAGTGGTTGCATTTTAAATCGGACGACTTTCTGTTACTTAAAATCAGTGGAAGAAAACTATTTCAGTTTTACTGCATTGGCTGGTAGTGAAGCATCCTAATTATCCTAAATATTTGGGGTGATAAAGTATAGATCGTAGAGCACCAGATTTCCAATTCACAAAATCAGGCTTGAAATCGAAGTCTTCCCTGTCCTTCAAGTAGTATTACTACTGCTCCATAGAGACTCCGATCCTTTAGTACTAAAGAAAGAACTTGCATTTATACAGCATCTTTCATGACCGCAGGACGTCCCAAAGCACTTTACAGCCAATGAAGTACTTTTTTTTTTGAAGTGTAGTCACTGTTGTAATATAGGAAATGCGGCAACCAATTTGTGCACAGCAAGGTCCCACAAACAGCAAGGTGTTAATAACCAGATCATCTGTTTTTGGCGTTGGCTGAGGGATAAATATTGGCCGGGACTATGCCGTTCTTCTTCAATATAGTGCCATGGGATCTTCAGCGTCCACCAGAGAGGGCAGACGGGGCCTCGGTTTAACATCTCATCCGATTTATTCAAAATCGATTCGGTGTTGGTGGTTGGGTTTCACTGGCAGTCAGCTATTCAGTGTCTGTGAATGCCAATCTTGCTGCTCACAGAAGAATGTTTCGTAAGTCCAGAGATGTTAAATCATAATGAATATGTGGGATGTAGCACTTAAGTCAATAGCAGCGTACATATCTGAATCTCTATAAAAGAATAAAATGCACCTGATGAAGAAGTAGTACAGAATAATGGTGCTGTGACCTGATAGGAGGGAGATAATAGGGTTTCCTGGAAACCATCTGAAAATTATTTCTTGATAAACATACAGTACCAGCATCACAGTCATTAAACCTCCACTGTGATTGTCTTCACTCATCAACAACAAGCAGTGCGCTTGACAGTTGCTAGCAGCGTTAAAGGTGAGGACTGAACAAAACCAGACCCAAAAATGCTAAAGGCATTTTAAATGTATATTTATTATTTTTAAATGGCTGCACATGTTAAAATATGATCTGTTAGCCACAGAAGTAACTTTACAATATAATCAAAAAATAATTTGCTAAAGATTGTTTAAACTGATGTGGGAAAACATAATTCACGAGCGACTGAATTATTACACTGGTATTTTCAAATGACTGAAGTGGCTAGTATACTCTGCGCTTTCAGATGTGATTTCATTTTTTCCATGACCGTTCCTTTTCCCTCAGATTTTTTGATAATACATGAATATATTGTACAGGTGTCAGCTACTGTATTTAAAAACTGTCAATGGTAAGATATAAATTATCCTTGTTAGTTTTCAACTCTGAAACATCTGTGAAATGAAAACATTATTCCCAAAGATAGAACAATTTATCAAGAGAAAACAGCAATTGATGATTATTTGGTGTTTTTCATTTTTTATTTACCTTAAATAGCGTCCTTGCCTCTGGGTCAGAGGTTTGTGGGTTTAACCTAAACATCAGAACCTCAGTGCATAATCTACGTTGATACCTGACTATGGTCTTCTTCTTCTTCTTTCCTATGGTAGGAGCAAAGCAAATCAAATGTCAATATCTAAGTCAGATATCCATGTCAAAGCTTCCGGTGTAACAGCGTGGATATCTTGTAGGCTGCCTGTGAATTTCCTCTGAGGGCAGCGCTCAATGATGTGCTCCAGGGTCTGATTAGGAGCTCCACAGTCGCATGATGGGGATGCTTTCATCTTCCATCTATGGAGAAGGTGGCAGCATCTACCATGACCAGTTCTGAGGCTGTTGATGGTTGTCCACTGTTTGCGAGGAAGGTTTGATCCTTCAGGTTGTACTGTGGGGTCCTCTATAAGGAATCCGTTCCGTATGTCACAGTTCTTCCAAGCATTTCGCCATCGGTCATCAAGGCTGAGGGGAGATCGCTGAAGGGCTTCGGCGACGGTCCAAAATGGTCTTCTGTGGTATGAAAAAGTGTCACATTTCAAAGGTACCATCCTTCACAACGAAATGCTAAACTGAGGTCCTGTCTGCCTATTCCATTACCTCAGGTGGACATTAATCGATCCTATGCCACTATTCAAAGAAGAGGAAGGAGCTTTTCCTACCCCAACCCCAGCATCCTAGACAATATTCCTTCCTCAACCCATACCACCCAAAAGATTTGATCAACTGGTCATTCATCCCATTGCTGTTCATGTGATGTTGCTGGTACACAATGACTGTCGTGCTTGTCTTAATAAGAAAGAACTTGCATTTATATAGCGTCTTTCATGGCCTCAGGATGTCCCAAGGCGTTTTACAGCCAATCACATCAATTTCTGATGTGTAGTCATTGCTGTAATATAGGAAAATTGCAGCAGCCAATTTCCACACAGCAAGAGGATAAATGACCAGATAAACTGTTTTAGTGATGTTAATTGAGGGATAAATGTTGGCCAGGACACTAGGGAGAACTCCCCTGTTCTTCTTCGAAACGTGCCATGGGATCTTTTACATCCATCCGAGAGGGCAGGCGGAGCCTCGGTTTAACGAGTACTCGATTACGTACCCAAGTCTCTGGAGTGGGACTTGAACCCACAATCTTATGACTCAGAGGCAAGGGTGCTACCACTACACTTAAATTACTTTAGAATCACAGTAACTGTTATTTTGTGAAGCTTTTAGACAAGGTGGTACGTGAATGTATTATTATAACAATATTTAATAATGGGGAGACTGTGTGATGCACACTGTCATTTAAACACTGGGGCTTTGGTTTGAATCTATTTATCAGATGACCAAGATCTATCCTGTATGTAATAGCCACATAAAAATATAGCTTTTGCTGTGTTCCAGTGACCCTGTTGAAACTGGTGAAAAAGATGTCTTAAGGCCCTGAGGGAAAAGTAGGGAGAGCCCTGTGTGAACATTATACCTTTGCCAGTTTTCTGTGAGTATTATTTGCAACAACTCATATTTTTGGATGCTGAGCTAAAAGTTGATTGTAAAGAAGCCCAAGTAGTCTTCCCCTGTCCACACTACCTGTCGCATTGTGCGAGAGTTAGCTCCCACATAATGCCACCTCTTCCTGCATTGCAATACATCCGTTATTTACTTCAGCAGCAAGCTTGAAAATAAAATTTGCACAGTTTCACCAAAGGGAATATTCTGCCCTAAAGGTCCATGATAATATAAAAGATTTAAACAGTAGAATACTTTTAAAATTCAAACCGCTCAGGGGTCCCTTAAAATCCTGAAGGCTGTTCCATAAATGTGTTTCTTTCCTCTTTTCATTTGAACTGTTTAACTGATGGATTAAACAGATAATGTGAGGAAAGAATTAAACATATAATTTGAGAACAGCAAAGATGCAGCCTTTGACAGCCTAAGTGGAACATTCCATTTACAAGTGGGGGTGGGGGAAGAACATAATCCTAATATTGAAACTGTACGTGCTCACGATCTTACATCTGTGTGGAATACTGACCAATGTATTCACCTACAGACAAATTATTCACTAGCAGGGGCTAGCTGGATTCTGATGGACAAATCAAATTGGAAGCTTACAAATGCACAGGAAAATTCCAGGCAGTTATGTCAAACTTTATTACAATTTAATAAGCTATCCATCGCTTGATATGATGTTTAAATAAGTTGTTAGTTACTTAACTTGAGCATTCCATTTAATGTTTAGCAACCGGTTATATAATGAGGGCAGTGTGTTATTGATGCATTCTCTTGTGCTATTCAGAGTTCTGCCTGACTTAATTTCCAATGAATGTGTGTATGATTTTTCCCCTACAAATATACATAAACAATGTTCCATTAGGTCAGGACAATATTTCCCAGGATTGGGACTATACAGATCTGTGAAGTATTATTTAAAGACCAATTTAAATAGTAACATTGATTGCACGGTTTCTGTGTTACTGCTTAAAATCTAATCAGTCACCAGCTCTGCTTCATTAGTTTACCATTTAATGAAGACAATTCTATTACAAATCAGATCTCAAGTTCCAACTGACCTGTTTTATTACCGAGTCTTTTGAACCATTTGGTATTTACTAGTATACATTGAAAATTGAATTACATTTCAGGTTTCCATTCCACTTTCTGATAATTTGGACTAAATTGTGTCAACTTCACTCGGAGGTAGCACTCTTGAATCTGAATCAGCTGATTGTGGGTTCAAGCCACACGCCGGCCCATAATCTGTGTCGACACTTCAACGCAGTGCTGCATTGTGGAAAGTGCTTTTTTTTGAATGGGGTGTTAACTGGGCCATAAAAGATGCCTTGGCACTGTTTGAAGAAGAGCATGAGAGTTCTGCCAGGGTCCTGGCCAACATTCAATGCTCAACCAAACACCAGTAAAAAAAAATGATGAACTAGTCATTTCTCTCATTTGCTGTTTGTGGGATCTTGCTGTGCCATAGCTGGCCTGTTTGCCTACGTAACAACAGTGACTGCAGTTCAGATGCAACTCATTGATTATGGACTCCTTTGGGATGTCATGAGGTTGTGAAAGACACGATCTAATTGCAAAATCTTTCTTTCTTAAATTAGATACATCTGCTTGACATAACTACCCAGAATGCTCTTGTGCATTTGCAACTTGATTTGCAAAGCAGATTCCCATTGCCCCGTGTGGGGTGAATAAGATGTCTGTACCTCCAATACATTTGCGTGCACAATCAGTAACCTACATTAACATCTGAGGTGGTACATGTACAGCGATCTATGATTAATGTACTATGGGGGGGTAATTATTGATTGATGAGGAAAAATGCCAGAAAAAAGGTTTGAAAACGTGAACTTCTGTCAGTAGCGGAAAAAATCCAAAGGTAATCTCTCCAAATGGTAACCAATGACAATATGGCAACTTAAAGTAAGCAATGTGTAGTTTAAGGTGCAATGAGGTTTCCAGCTTTTGGTGCTTATTATTTATTTTTTTTTTTTACACAATTTCCAGCGATTATTTTTCAGCCATTTTTATTTTCACCAAGGCTGAAGTTTTCGCGCTGATTTCAGTTGTCTTTCATTAGAAACGTTAAATTCAGAATAAAATCAGGAAAAGCTGGAGAGGAAGACTTGAAAATGAGCCTTTTCGCTCTCAATTGCTTTACTGGTCCAATCAGACCTCTGAAATTTGCTTAAATTTAATATAACTTAACGACCAACAGAAAGCTTGTGCTACCAAGAATTCCAGCCAAAGATGAAAATATCTGCCCATTTCTTTACCACGATTGCAAAATAAACACCAAATGCAATTTTTTGGTCCATTGCGGTTTTACCCGTTATATCTGAAAATCAGGTTTATGTAGGTTTATGTTTCAAGCAGTTTGTTACAGGTAAAATTATTTGGTGTCTACTTGCTTGGAGAGCTGAGTCTACATTTAAGGTTGGTGCACTGCCTATAAGGTTAGGGTTTCCAACACAGTTAAGAGTTGCATCTGGCCTTGTTCCTTTTTGTATTAATTTGTTTTTAGCAAACTGTTGTTCAAATATCATTGTGTTAATTTCAGCTTCATTTTAAAAGAATACATCAACCACAGTGTTAGACTAGTTTCAGACCTGGTGCGGAGGGGAGCGGGCAGATCGGAGGACCTCCTCATGGGACTGTTCCTGGGCCTGGTGAAAATAGTCATTAACTGGTCCAGGCAGCGGGCGGTCGAGGGGGTCGTTCGGCCCGACTGCCTGCCTCTCCTCCGCGGCCATGTTCGCGCCCGGGTGGCCCTGGAGCACGCGGTGTCCGCCGGCACGCTTGAGGCCTTCCGCGACCGGTGGGCGCCATGGGGACTGGAGTGCATCATCACCCCGGCCAACACAATTTTAATTTAATTTGTTAAGCTTTATTTAAAGTTTTATTAAGTTACAGTTGATTTGTTGAATCACCCAAAATCAGAAGAGTAGACTAGTTTCAGGGTTATACATTGGGATTAAAGTGGTCTTAAATTTGCTTTCCACTCCACCCAAAGGTTAGATTACCAAAATCTGAATTCCATTTTCTTACCTCAAGCTTTCTCCCTTTACTCCATATCTCCCTGAAGGCAGCGACTTAAACTGTGATACAGTTCCATCGGCACCACAGCCCTTTGGTACCTCGTCAGTGAACGCCACTGGGCTATACAGCCATGGGGTTATCCAAGTCAAGCTGATCCTATACTCAAATGAGGGTGATTTCCTCTAAGTCATGTGAAAGAAAATCATCAACCCATTTATAAAGGATAAGCTTATGATTCCTTAACACATGGCGCACAGAGGAAATCTCCTCCTGTATTGAAGAAGGACTTTCATTTATATAGCGCCTTTCACAACCTCAGAACATCCCAAAGCGCTTTACAGCCAATGGAGTAGTTTTGAAGTTCTGTCCAGGATGAGTTTTCCATTTCCAGATTGCAACAAGCACGACTGGTGTATGAATTAAAGAAAGACAGACTTACATTTATATAGCACCTTTCACGACCTCAGGACGTCCCAAAGAGAGTTACAGCCAACGAAGTACTTTTGAAGTGTAGTCACTGTTGTAATGGGGGGAAACACGGCAGTCAATTTGCGCACAGCATGATCCCACAAACAGCAACGAAATAAATGACCCGATAATTTTTTTTTAAAGTGATGTTGGTTGTTAACTCAGTTGCCCTTTCTAGCAGATGTCACTAGACCGCGATCAAGAGTGTCTCCTGACTGGGTATGCCAAGGGCAATTGTGGTACGGTGCCCCACCACTGACTGACCTGACTCAGATCAGTTAACCCAGCATAGGTTTCAAACCTGGAACATTTGCTGCACGGGCTAACTCACACTACATGGTCGATTTACCCATTAGACCATCAGGAAATTACTTAAAAAATGTATATATAAACAATGCACGAGGGTCACTCGGAAAGAGGTTTCCATGACAACCAAGAATATTGAATATTATGGATGCAATGTCGAGGATCAGCTTTCACTGGCCCCCGCACAAATTCTCTTGTCTCTCAGTAACCAGCAGGGGCAATGTTGTGAGCCATCTCGTCTTATTCCTGCGGTCTCCCTGATATTATCCCATCAGATTGAAAGGAAAGTGCTGCTGTGTCGCCACCTGCAATCACTGCAGCCCAATTAGGTTTGTTTTAACTATCACAATATTTTAACTTTCAATAGTAGAAATATTTCCATGCCATTTGACTATTAGTAGAGCATTGAAACTATTTTTTAAGGGGGTGGGGGGTCTTGGTAGCTAGTCAGTCCCCCTACCGGGAATATATATTTCACAGAATGAAGAGTGGGTAGCAGATGTTAGTGGGATGGCTGTGTACAGCAACATGTAAGTTAGGTGTTCAATAGACACACACCTACCGTACCAAGCGTTCACACCGCTCCCTTGGACAAGCCGCCTGGACATTGCTGCATTCGGACGATTCATTACAGACACCGGCACTCACTTTCAGTGCCAAGCACCCTCGGATCCCTCTCCCACCGCCGCCGTATCCACCCTCCCCGGGGAATCCAGGAAGCTTGTTGAGTTCTCCAGCCACACGGAGCGCAGTGATGTAACTTTACGCCAATAAAAAGCGGTCGGAATTCCCGGCGCCGTCCAATGGGAGGGAGCCTGAGCTTTTTTGTGTGTCGGCCCGATTGGGAAGTGCCGATATGGCGCTGCTGTGAGAGGAAGGGAAGCAGCGGCTAGGAGCAAGCCGGGAGCTGAGCGCTAGGAGCCGGCTAAGGGCAGCTAGGAGCTGAGTGGAGCCTGCAGCACCGGAGCACGGTTCCCTGTGTGTGTGGGGGAAGCAAGGCTCGCAATTCACATCAATCCCGGCCATCCCAACAGGATCAGCCACTCGCAACCTGCTTTAGGTACACGGTGTAGCATTGGGGCTGGTTGCAACGCCCCCAGGAGCTGCTGAAGCCCCGTTTCCCCCCCACAGTTACTTTATCTTTGAGTTCTGCCACAGTTTTCATTTGTAAAAAGACACCTCCTGCTGCAGCCTAGCTTAGGGCTTATTCGCTTTGGTCCTGGTTATTTTCTGGTCGCAACTGTTAACCAACATGCCAAGCAAAACCAAATACAACTTAGTGGATGACGGGCACGATTTGAGGATTCCTTTGCACAACGAGGAGGCTTTCCAGCATGGGATCAGTTTCGAGGCGAAGGTTTGTAACTCCCCCCCCCCCCCCCACTTCATTCAAAGCCGCAGCATGTGAAGCGCGTTCGAGAGTTTGGGACTTTGTGTCGAAGGAGCCCCCTGGTCTTTATAAAGTTTCCCCCATTTGTTTTCCCCTTTTCACAGTACATCGGCACGTTGGATGTACCCAGGCCAAACAGCAGGGTGGAGATCGTTGCTGCGATGAGAAGGATCAGGGTGAGTGAGTGAGGTTTTTCAATCAGTGACTGACACCTAATGTCCATCAATCTGGAGCCATGCAGTCATTCGCCGTCTGTGATCATTGTGTGCCGCTTCCCGTGGGTTACATTCAATGGAATGACAAAAGTTAAAGGCTTGTGGTACACAGAGTTGCGATCTGACGTGGCCGAGCTTTGTAATTGCCAGTACACGTGAGTGCTGGAGAGTAAAAGTGAAGCCCAGTGTTAACTCGATATATTTTGGAAGCATTCATTACTTTTCTGATTTGCAGTCGAGCGTGTGAATGTACCAGAGAGAAGCGGGGTCTTGGCTGGAATTGTGCGATTGCCTTTAGTAACCGCGGTACAACTCTCGAGTTCAGAGTTATGAATGAGCGGTGGACCCATGCCTTCGGAGAAATCTTAATGCAAAGCGAAAGGGCATCTTAACATTAACCGACAGAACAAACTATAAATCCAGCAGCAGTAATTCACAATAGTCTGATGAGCTTGGAATACCAGTATAGGAATTGAACCGCGACATTTTAGACACCAGAAGCCCAGTTAACGCCTTCTTTTAATAGATGGTCCAAGCTGAGGAAATCCGCACCGATCTAGAGGATAAGCTTGTCTGTTGTCCTGTGAGTCTGATTTATAGCAAATGATTTCTGTCTATTTAATGAGGCTTCAATCTGCACACAGCTTTATTGCTGTGCTGTGTGAACTGTTGAAGTGTACAGTAGCCAGCAGGAGTGGGTGGGCCTGGTCAGAGTTACTTCATTTGAGCTACACGATGTGTCAACTACACAACCCACGTGACTACCACCAAGCAACAGCTCGCATTTATATCGCGCCGTCAATGCAAGAAACACCCGAAGGCGTAACAGTTTGTCGTCCGATATAAATCTAGTCTTGTTTGCAAGAATGGTTTAAAACTATTTGCAGTGCAGGCGGAGCTAAGTAAAAATTGATCTGTTATACTGACACGGCTATTGCCCATTCAACATTCAGGTTATGTATGGTAGCATTTATATGTATGTAAAACCAATGAATGCGAACGACGTTTAGGAACTTATTGATCGGGTTTTCTGGATGGAGTTTACTCTTGCTGAGCTGACAGTCTTACAGTCATGACTGACCTTTCCTTTGTTGATTTTGAGTGAAGTGTAGTTATTTAAGAAGAAAGACTTGCATTTATAAAGCACCTTTCACGAGCTCGGGACGTTCCAAAGCGCTTCATAACCCATGAAGTACTTTTGAAACGTCAATGTTGTATCATTTCTGTGGGAAAGCGCAGCCGCCAATTTAGATCTCCCAAGCAACAATGAGAGAAATGACCAAGCAATCTGTTTGGCGATGTTGGTTGAGGGATAAATATTGGCCACATTGGGAGAAGTCTCTCATCTTCCAATAGCACCATGAGATCTTTAACGCCCATCTTTTACCTCTCATCCAAAAAAGTGGCACTTTGACACCGAAGTCTGTGAGCTTTGTCTCAGTGGTAGCACACTCTCGCCTCTGAGTCGGAAGGTCGTGGGTTCAAGTCCCACTCCAGAGACTTGAGCACAAAATTTCGGCCGACACTCCAGTGCAGTGCTGAGGGCGTGCTGCACTGTCGGCGGTGCCGTCCTTTGGATAAGACGTTCAATCGAGGCTCCGTCTGCTCTCTTGGGTGGCTGTAAATGATCACATGGCACTATTTCGAAGGGGAGCAGGGGAGTTCTCCTTGGTATCCTGGTCAATATTTATCCCTCCACCAACATCACTAAAACAGATTATCTGGTCATTACGTCGTTGCTGTTTGTGGGACCTTGCTGTGCAAAATTGGTTTCCACATTGCCTACATTACAACAGTGACTATATATTCACAAGCACTTTGTTGGCGTTAAAGCGATTTGGACTTCCTGAGGTTGTAAAAGACACTAAATAAATGCAAGTCCTTTTTTTCGACAGTACAGCACTCCGTTAGCCCTGCACTGTGTCAGCCTGGATTATGTGCTCACATCTCTTGAGTGGGGCTTGAATTCACAACCTTCTGATTTACAGGTTAAGAGTGCTACCACTGGGCCAAGGCTGACATTTAGCTGCTAAGAGTGTCTGTGCAACCTATTGCATGTAAAATACAGCCCTGCAGGACTAACATTACTTAAAGCTGACCATACAAAAAGCTGTTTGGAACTTCTTGGTACGGGATGGGGATGGGGAAGGCGGGGGGTGGTTTGGGGGGTGAGGAGGGGGGGGAATAACAATGGACAAATGACTGTATAGAAGATTATCTAGAATATCCTGAAGGTTAGCCCCCATCATATATCCTTAGGCTACAGGGAAATATCAAAATATTAACTCTTGGTCTCCTGTTTTATCAGAGAAATATTACACTTTTGGACTAGGGAATAATTTGTTTCTGAATGTTGTATTCAATCCAAGTTTGAATCCGCTAATCCCTGAATAATTGATGTGAGATAATTAATGTTTGCATTCTTTATGTTCTCAGGAACATTGCTTTTTGTATGTAAGTGGGAATGTTAGTCCTTCCAGGGGTTTTACTTGCTGTCTTGTACTCAAAAGCCCTGCTACGAAAGCTGATCACTTAATCCTGTTGTTTCTAGTGTTAGTTGCGTCAGATATTGATCATATCCTATTCTCTCCTGTATTTGATAAAGTCCCTCGAGACTGTTAGCTAAAGTTGAAGCTCGTGGAATTGAAGGCAAATTATTGACTTGGTTAGTAAATTGGCTGAGTGGTAGGAGACAGAGTAGGGATAATGGGCAGGTACTCAAATTGGCAGGATGTGACTAGTGGTGTCCCACAAGGATCTGTGTTGGGGCTGCAACTATTCACCTTATTTATTAATTACTTGGATGACGGGATAGAAATCCACATGACCCAAAGATAGGCGGCATTGTAAGCGGTGTAGATGGATACATAAAATTACAAAGAGATGTTAATTAAGCAATTGGGCAAAACAGTGGCAAATGGATTTCAATGTAGGAAATGTGAGAAATAAAAAGAATAGAACAGAGTATTTTCTAAATGGTGAAAAGCTAGAAACATTGGAGGTCCAAAGAGACTTGGGAGGGGTCCATGTATACAGATCATTAAAATGTCATGGACAGGTACGGAAAATAATCAAAAAGGCTAATGGAATGCTAGCCTTTATATCTAGAAGATTAGAATACAAGGGGGTAGAAGTTATGCTACAGCTGTACAAAGCCCTGGTTAGACCACACCTGGAGTACTGTGTTCAGTTCTGGGCACCACACCTTAGGAAGGATATATTGGCCTTGGAGGGAGTGCAGCGTAGGTTTACCAGAATGATACCTGGACTCCAAGGGTTAAATTACGAGGAAGGACTACACAAATTAGGGTTGTATTCCCTGGAATTTAGGAGGTTAAGGGTGATTTGATTGACGTTTTCAAGATATTAAAGGGAACTGATAGGGTAGATAGAGAGAAATTATTTCCACTGGTTGAGGTGTCTAGGACTAGGGAGCATAGTCTAAAAACTAGAACCAGGCCTTTCAGGAGTGAAGTTAGGAAACACTTGTACACACAAAAGGTGGTAGAAGGTTGGAACTCTCTTCTGCAAATGACAATTGATGCTAGATCAATTGTTAATTTAAAATCTGAGATTGATAGATTTTAGTTAACCAAAGTTATTAAGGGATATGGGGCAAAGGCAGGTATATGGAGTTAGGTCACCAATCAGCCATGATCTCCTTGAATGGCAGAACAGGCTCGAGGGGCTGAATAGCCTACTCTTGTTCCTAAGTTCCCCTGAGTATATTCCAGGTGGGGCAATGCCAAGATGGGGGACAATGAATGTGCTAACATGTATTGATCTACAGTTATGCTGAAACATTTGGAAATGCTGTGTTTATCTTTGCACTTCTTGGTCTCTCTGCACCCTGGTCTGGTGGTAAGCAGCCACATGATCTCCATCTGTGGCCATCGTGTATTTTTACTGAAAATGTCCATGACCAGGAGCTCAAAATCCACAGAAAACTGAGCTAGCTGTTTTCTTGCCCATATATTTTCCCTGAGACACCCACACATATCCAGCAGGGATTGGGAATGCTGACTTTTATTCCCCACCCTCCCTAACCCTGAGGTAGTGCCTTTTATAAATATGGTGGCTTAGCCCAGCTAACTCAACACAGATCAAGGATTCAACTTGTGACATTCTTAGTCTGTATGCCTCAGTTCACATTCAGTGGTGTATTTACCACCTCATGCCCATATTTTACTGTGAGTTTCCTATTAAATACAAGAAACCATGTAAATCTGGTCTGGGAGCACTGGTATTTTGATAGTGTAACATGTTAAAGAGGGAATTTCACCATTTAATATGTTCATTTACATTTTTTCCAGATAATTATTATGAATTTTAACATTTTCATTTATTATTCTTTGGCTATATCTGTTGACTTTGAACACTTTTGCTTAATAGGTGGAAATTATGACATCACTGGTTCAGCGATCTCACTGAGCTTGAACTGCAAGGAGTCTAATTAATCCATGTGGTTGAAGTGACCTGATCACTTAAGAACATTGGGTTCATGACAGCACCCGCAGCTGTTAGTTCTCTCCCACATTGTTGGCTTCAATAACTTCTGCCCCCATCTTCCCCCCCCCCCCCCCAAGCCCCCAGCACTCCATGTTTAAACAGAAACTCCTTCATTTTGAAAAGAATACTTTTGTGATTCCTTCGTTAACAGGCAGTTACCAATAATGCTAGGAGAGCCTTCCATCTCCGTGAGAGTCATTTCCCCCCAGTTTTCTTCCCTTTTCTCCCCATCGCTCCTAAAAGCCTCCAGTCCTCTTGGGTACGGTTATAAAGGTGGTGGCCTGCGCCAGCTTGTCAAGGTTGACATTGACACCAATTCTAGCATTCTACCTCTCGCCTCCCCTTTCTCTGTCAGGCTGGCTGAAATCAACCTGGTGATTACAGCGCAGGAATTGAATCTGGTTGCTGTCTGATGGGTACGCTCATTACTAAACCGCTCATTACTAAACTGCTCATTGTATCGACCCACCGATGGGTCGAGGAAACATTCCATTAAAGATAGCTAGTCAGGAAATAAGGAATTGCATGAAAGTGGACCCATTCCCACTCTACCTCCCATGCAAGTATGCATTGTGGAATGAATTCCATTCTGGATTCAACTAACAAAGTAAGGTAAACTGAATGAATGTGTGAATTCGAGATTTTAAAAGGGAGCTGAAACTGCCTTATCCAGCCAGGAATTTAAATTTTAAAATTGCCGGCCCAATGTAAGCTTGAAGCCACAATTGCTCTGAAATGATGACTTTGAACTGTGCGAAGACACGCTGGTCACAAACCATCTCAGCTCTAATGTAAACACAGCGGACCTTGGACCTCAAGTGGAATTAAGTAAAGTGGATTCATGTCAAGCAACTCCTATAATCTGTTCAGTAAATCTGCTTCTGTTCAGTAATGTCTGTCTGTTTACATTCTTGTCTATCAGTTAAACTGAATATCATTACAGAAATAGGAAAAGATTTTTTTTTCCTTTTGTGGTTAGCTGAAGTCAGATTGTCTGCTTCGTGCTGTTGGATACAGCTGTTCTTATTTTTACTATTCTATCATATTCGCTAGACCATGATCCTTGCAATATTTTTTATCATATTGCACTTGCTGCAATCTCTTCCAGCCCACAGCTTGTCTCATAAATCTAAAGCCTGATGTTTATTAATTCAGATTGCATCCAGTAACTAAATGTCTGCAGCCATCTGTCTGAGCTTTCCTTAGAGGAAAGATAAATCTGTGTCGTCGTTTGTACCTGTGTGTTCAAAACTATTTTGCAAGCGATGGGTGCATCATATCCTATTGTCACACAATGCGATTGCAATAACAGTGATATTTTCAAGTAATCCTTCAAGGAAGTTGCACATGCAGAATCCAAGAAGCCACAATGAGAACCTGGAAAATCAGGCACGTTGCCTTGTGTGAGCTAAGGAAATGCAGTTAGTTTGGGAAAGGTGGAGGATTGCAGATGGTGTCCTTGCCTACATAGTGAGTGCCGGTAGATGATTTGACCAAGGGGGGAAAAATGCTTCTTTGCAAGCAGGAGATGTAGAGGCATCAATCGATCATTTATGTCCATAGATAAATCTAATTATTGCACAAGCTCTTGGTGAATGGCAGAACTGATTCTTGTTTTGTGCTCTTCATTTACATTCTCGCCTTTCCAGGAGAACATGTCACCTCCTTAAACCTCAGTCAGTTGACCTGCTTCTGCTAATTGTTGTACAAAAGGCCACAACTTCTCTTTTTTTATTCGTTCATGGGATGTGGCACGGTCAGCATTTATTGCCCATCCCTAATTGCCCTTGAGAAGGTAGTGATGAGCTGCCTTCTTGAACCGCTGCAGTGTGTGTGGTGAAGGTACTCCCACAGTGCTGTTAGGGAGGGAGTTTCAGGATTTTGACCCAGCGACGATGAAGGAACGACGATATAATTCTAAGTCAGGATGGTGTGTGACTTGGAGGGGAACTTGGCGGTGGTGGTGTTCCCATATGTTTGTAATGACCTATGTCTCGTAATATGAGCAATTTATCTTTTGGTGCATTCGGGTCTTTTAAGCTCCATATAGCAATGCACTGAGAATTAGCGTTTGTTTTGTCCATTTTGTAATTTTGACCATATATGGGGATGCTGGCCAGTTGTGGCAGACTAGCTGGCTTTTTTTTTCGTGAAACACGCAATGTTTGGGCCACTTTTATCCAAGGCTACTCGAAACTGAGGCAAACAGTGCTGTCCCTAATTAGGGATGCTGGAGTGATCTAGGGACAACTGGAGTCATACACTGCCAGTGAACCCATTATCCAGCCCTCGAAGCTCTGGAGTCGTCGCCTTTTGTTTGTGTGGTTGATCACCTAAGCTGCTGTGGTTGGTTGCAGCTTTTTGAACTTTACAGGCTCGGAGGATTGGAAAAGACTGCCTTCTCTTTGTCGGGGTGGAAGGTCTATAATAATGAAGGGGCACGCTTTTTAATTTTTTTTCACCCATCTCTCGCCCTGGGAAATTCAAAATGCTGCAAACAACCGGCGAAGAAATCACTTCAGAGAGCGAGTGGTGGAGAAGATCATGGTGGCATTGACTGGAGGAGACCAAACGTGGTAGCAGTGGAGATGCAGTGCAGACCAGATCCGGAAGAGATTAGCAACTAACCAATTCTAGCCATTTCTTTTGGGGGGGTGTGGGGTGGGTGGTCTTTTTGAGGTATTGATTTTTAGAGTGGGGTTTGGAGGGGGTTGTATTTTTTGGCGTCTGGAGGCTTTGCGCATTGAATTTTCATGTACAGGCATTCTGATTTTTTTTTAGGGAATTGCACATGGTGTAGCCAACAGCTGCAAATCTTGGGATGTTTGGAATGATTCAGAATGCTTCTCCAATAAATGTTTAACTATTTTTAATTAGAAAATAAAGTGATTATGTTGGACTTGGTGTTTACTCGTGAATCTGCCTGGTGAAAAAGACATTTTAATCATGAGCGAACCTCTCTCAAGTTATAGCATGTGGATCTGGCCTCGCTCCTAAGAGTTTGGACAACCCTGAGCTGTTGAGCATTAACACTGCTTCAACGTGTTAAATGAGCAATCGATATCCTGGACCAGAGATCTGATTATGAATTCCTGTAACATGTTCACCGGCTTTTGCTCCTTGTCTGGCTCCATAGAACTTGTTTGATGATGTGTTTGTGTTTTATTTGGCTAGCTGTACACTGAGGATACGGCGTGTAGGGTCTTCCCTACTTCCTTGGCCTCCTCTGCTGCGAGTGAGACGATGAAATACATGACAAAATGGTGAAAGGATTAACTGCAGTGGATTGCTGTTGGCTGGTTAATGTACCAGCTGATCTATATGAGAGTTCCAAGTGCCCCAAAAAAACTCTTCTGATTTGTAATCTAAGCTGATGGCATTTCGTCTTTAGTATTTTTAAAGTAACGCAATCATTGTTTGCAATTCCTTTGTTTCACTTTTGTCTTGAGAAGATCATTTGCCGACCCTGCCAGTGAGGTTTTCACCCATGACCCTGGTCTTTTAATCTTGGACTGATACAAGGTTCTAACCTGGCCCAGGATAAATAGGAGGCTCTTGTGTAACTGTTTAGAAAAGATGCCTCCCAAGTTGTAGCGGTGGGTACTGTGGGAATAATAAGTAAACTCTTGCAAGGACTTGGAGTCATAGAATATAATGTTTAAGTTTTCTCTTCTGTTCCTATCAGTGCTGTCGCTTTTAGGAGTACTCTGGCAGTGTCAATGCATAAGCACCATGTCTCCACTGCATCCCCTTCACTGCTGCCCCCCTTTTCCCTGTTGGACTTTGCAGCGACTGATGTGGTAGGTGGGCTGTTCACATCCTTAAAACGATGCAGGCCATCTATTTGATCAAAGCGGAGGTTGTTTGGAAGGTAATGCTTTTCAATTGAAAGGAAGCACCAGACATAGCAATAAAGCGGTAGTTATTGGCGACTGGACAATTAAGCACTGATGCATTGTGTGCTCCAGCGTTCAACCATGATTCATCAGGACAGGAAGAGATGTTTAGGGTATATCTTCCTCCATTTGCTAACGTTAGCCAATGAAGTCAGCATGAATATAAAGCGAGGAAACCTGCTTTGTACTCTATGCTAAACTGGTGCACAGAGGAAAATGTCCTCCAATTTGGTACTGAATAGGACAGGGAAACACTGTTGGAAGAAGAGAAAGCATAATCTGCATTACAGTCAAAAATTGTACTAAGTACGTGCAGTGGTAGTGCCTAAGGGCGCAGGTATTTTTTTGTGATGTATCCCCTGATATTTTCTGTGAACCGTTTTATAAAAATTGCTTGGCCGATAGCAAACATTGAGTTATTGATGTATCCCATCAACTTTTTCATTTTATTGCTAATAAATGTGTTGCTTTTTATTATGATGTGCCTGTGCTGTCAGGGCAACAATGTTCTCTAGCATTATGCTTAAAAAATGAGTTTCTCTCTGAATCTTATCTGTGACAAAAATGTATAGTTATTTGGGAGTGCCAGTCCAAAGATTAACAGAGTCTACAGAGTGGGAAGGGAAAAAGCTTTGCCAGAATGGATTGCACAAGTTGTCATCTGTTTGGCAGTATGACCATTTGGCTGGATTTGCATCTCTGGTAAAACTTAATTTGCAATTGCAAGTCCCTGGGATTCAAGACTTAAAATTCAACTGATTGTAAATCCTGAATTGAAGGATTTTGGGTGTTCATTTCCTTGTTTAGAGCCTTTTGAACATTGGTTCTGAAAATCTGCAATTTTTTTTTTTGAAAGTGTTCAAGATTGAAGTGCAAAGTATGATTCCCCAAAGAGATGACTGTGCTTATTCATTGGTTCGCTTTAATAATTTAGAATTGCATATTAGGCGCAAATACATTTTAATAACTTTTAAGCATAACTACTTGAAGCAATTTCTTTTTAAATAAAACACTGATACAGTAGATTGCAGTGTAGGCTATCTGAATGCAAGTGGAATATTTTCTGTAGGTGGTCTTGGTTGACTGTGCCTTGAACCAGTGCGTGGTCATTGTCGTTTCTGCTGTTCTTTACAAAGGAGACAGAAATCCTACAAGTCCCAACAAGAAGAGTTGTGTTTTTCTGAAGGTGTGGTAATACTACCACTATATTGTTCTATTAAGTTTACTTGTTTCCACTATCACCGTGAACCGTTGTGGGCAGGGTGCCAGAATCCGCAGTCCGTGTGATGGTGTTTCTGCTTTCCTTTTGAGTATTTGGTACTGTCTCCGCCACTTAAAACATCCACGTTTAAAACGATCAGACGCTTATATCGGCCAACAAACGATGACCATTATCCATTTGTATTAACATCAATTTCAAAATGACCGGTTATAGCACCTTAAGTGCTCCGTTTTATTTTGGGCAGTAACAGCTGTGTCTACTGACTAGTGCATACTTCATTAAGGTTTCTCTTTCATTAAACGTATCGGGTCCTTTCTTCTAGTTTGACATAGTTTTGCACTTTGATCATCTTGCCCAATTCACATTCCCAGAGGTTTTAAAGGGGACGTTTTGAACCTGAGCGTTTTTAAGTGGGAGTGAGGACCTTGCATTAGAATGTTTAGGCTGGTTCCTCTGGGCTGGGTTTTTTTCCCCAATATGATAGATACACTGTTACATCATGATAATTAGGCTTTAAAAAGGAGAGATAAATGCTCGCATTTTAATCTCTTCAGTTTTTATAAAATGCCTGGTTAGAAATGTAAAGCAAATTGATATTTGAAATTCAAGTATTTAAAACGTTTAAGAATTTATAATTTCTATTTCTATTATGTTTTGTGTACCTTTTTTTAAAAGATTTTCTGCCTCCGTGCAGCAGTTCTAAGCTTTGAGACTAATATAGAGTAGCAATTAACAAGTGCTTTGTGCTTTATGTATGCACTTACTGATTGGCAATATTGTTTCTATATCGTTTTTAAATTTTGCAGATCTGGAAAGCTCCATTTCTTGCATTTTTTTTTTAAATTGGGAAACTCGACTATAGTGGAATACACCGACCAGCAGAGACGGTGGGATACATTTAAGGCACTCAATTTAAATAAATTTGGAGCCAAGTTGTTGCAAGTTGCAGTGAGTGTGAAGGATTACTGTGACTCAACAGATCAAAGACAAGAGTTGAGTGAAGTTGTTGTAACTGGGTTAATTGAAACTTTGGAACATTTCAAAACCTAATTTATCTACAAGGGTATTTGGGGTTCAACACATCTTTACGTGACCCAGTGCGATTGTGACTAATTCTGTGTGTCTTGCTGCCAGCTCTGTATATATATCTCTATCTATCTCTATCTATCTCTATTCTGATTTGAACCAACTTTTGGCTTTTTTTCTTACAAAAGTTAAAAGTCTTAGTGCAAAAATTACAGTGAGGAAAGGGAACATGGAAAGACTTCTAATCCATGGGGTTTATCGCTGAATACTTTTCCTGTTTCGGTGCGTGATCAATGTTTAAGTGTGCTTTGTTTAATATTCAACATTTAGGATATGGAATAATATCAGCTATGAGCTTTATAAATGTTATGCAATCATATCTTGGGCCTGTGTATAAATCATACCCTTTAATTCCAACAAATGAGTTGGTCTCTGTCCAACTGTGTGAGTAATATTGGGTCAGGCATTTGATCAGTGAGATCAGATGTGTATATTTGCATACCATGTTTTACTCTTTGGAACGGCATTTGAACCCACTATGAATTTTCATTAAGTTGTTCCCTCCCTTGTACTTTACTACTCATGCTGACTGATCCTACTGGAATGCAAGGGTTCACATATTTCTGTCAAAGTTCTGGTGCTTGCCTGTTTAATGTTGGATAAATAGGAGGCAGTGTACCTTGAGGCAAGACCAAGGGTATCTGTGCCTCACATCACGTGGTGTAGCTTTCCCACTTACCTGATGACACAGAAATCAATTGTTTTACTGATGATGGGGTCCGAGTGTTGGGCAATGCTTGGATTCTGCATGTATGAGCATTGCAGTGCTGCTGGGTCTTGTTGACAAGGCTGCTAACACCATTCAAGAGACTTCTGTTTTTGGTTTCTTAACTATTCTCTTCTGTGTTTATAATTGTTTTTGTACTAATTTATTTAATCAAACTGTGGTAATAAATTTGATCTTGGGCACTACAGTGCATTTTATGTGATCTATTCCTGAATCAAGAAAAACAATATTTAAAAAGTCTTAGATGGTTGCTTTATGTATAATATTTCTCTCTTTCTTATTTTGTATTCTAATATATAAATGGAAAATACATTGGACACATTGGTATTTACGAAAGAGTGGAATCAGCCTCTGCATGTTATTTGATGTGGTTTGCTGTTGTCTCTCGCTCGCTCTATAGATCTCTCTATCTCTCTCTATATCTCTGCTATTTTAACAGCGGCATTGACATTTCTGTTAAATTAGTGGATGGAGGAATTTCATGTGAATGCATGAAATATTCATATGCTAATATTCAAAAAGCATAATTTCAAGGCGTATATGTATTGCTCAAAGGGTTGTAATCAGCTCGCACTCCCAGAATACTTTAGCATTTTATAACTGTTGCGAAATGAATTATTTTTTGCTTGAGGGATCTTATTGTATGTAACCAACTGAAATCCATTTGAAATAAAGGACCTGGATTCAGTTTGTTAAATTTTGGGAGTCAGTTTACAGACCCAGATCTCTCAGACCCCAAATTAAACATGCGCCAGTGTAAAAGAACCTTCAATTACAGGTGTAAATTAGCCTGAGCTGGGGTTGGGTTATATCCGTGCCCCTACAAGATGAATATCTGCAGGCAGACCAGACCAATGTAAATCAATTAACTGATCAGGTTCTGACTTTGTGATGCTTGCATTGCTCTGAAAAGGATTTTTGGCATTGTCACAAACATTGATTGTATTTGCTGGGTATGTGAGGAGATGGACTGTGTCCGATCCGATCGTTTAACTGCAGCCTTCACACAAATAGAGATGCCGAATGTGTACGGCTAGATTATTTAGTAGTTAAGACTCTTGTTAATAACCGATCCAGTGCTGTATGCTTTCTTCTTTCATATTCTGGATTCTGCTGTTTGAACCCCTTAATCCATACAGCTGTTCCTGTATTTTGTGATGCTGCATTTGAACACACACATGTTCAATAGAATTCTGTCAGTGTATGATGCTAGCACTGATTTTCAAAGGGTACAGCTTTTAAATTGATGTCTGAGCATAAGGAAGTGCAGAAAGTATTTGTCTGTTTGACTTATCAGTTTGGCAGATTCATTGGTCTGACTGCAGATATTCATCGTGTATTGGCTCTGATATAACTTGAAGCCAGCACAGCATGAATGGCTCTGGAGTTCGACTAGATTTCTCTCTCTTCTCCGCGCCCCCCCCCCCCCCCCCCCCCCCACCACCACCAACCCCTGTTCAGATGACTAAATTCACACCTGTAACTAAAGGTGGTTTTTACACCGCTTCTTTAATTCCAATCCTGGGAGGCCACGGTCCGTGAACTGACTCCCCAAATTTAAATAACAGAAAACGCTGGAAAAACTCAGCAGGCCAGGCAGCATCCGTGGAGAGAGAGAAACAGAGTTAACGTTTCAGGTCGAAGACCTTTCGTCAGAACTGGAAAAAAAGCAGGAAAGGGAACAGATTTTAAAGTGAGGTTAGGGGCTGGGAAATGGGGGAGGGGATGAAAGAACAAAAGGGAAGGTCAGAGATCGGATGGAAGGCAGGAGAAGTAAAGAGGCATTAAGAGATATTCAAGGCAAGAGGAGATGGTAATGGGACAGTTAAGGAACAAAGGATGGCTCTAGATGAAGTGTGAATTGCGCTTGCAGAATGAAGGACAGCTGCCATGTGGGAGGGAAGAAAAAAGGAACAAACAAAGTGTGGATAAAAAATATACATATGTGATAGGGGCCGAGGTTATGATCTGAAATTGTTGAACTCTATGTTGAGTCCAGAGGGCTGTAGAGTGCCTAATCGAAAGATGAGGTGCTGTTCCTCGAGCTTACGCTGAGCTTCTGTGGAACAATGCAAGAGGCCGAGGACGGTGAGGTCTGAGTGGGAATGGAGCGGTGAATTAAAGTGACAGGCAACCGGAAGCTCTGGGTCCCCCTTACGGACTGAACGGAGGTGTTCCGCAAAGCGGTCACCCAATCTGTGTTAGGTCTCCCCAATGTAGAGGAGACCACATCGTGAGCAGCAAATACAGTATACTAAATTGCAAGAAGTACAAGTAAATCGCTGCTTCACCTGGAAGGGGTGTTTGGGGCCCTGGACAGTGGGAAGGGGGGAGGTATAAGGGCATGTGTTGCATCTCCTGCGCTTGCACGGGAAGGTGCCGGGCAAAGGGGAAGGGGTGCTGGGGGTGGTAGAGGAGTGGACCAGGGTGTCGCGGAGGGAGCGGTCCCTATGGAATGCTGAAAGGGGAGGTGAGGGGAAGATGCGTTTGGTGGTGGGATCACGCTGGAGGTGGTGGAAATGGCGGAGGATGATCCGTTGAATGTGGAGGCTGGTGGGGTGAAAGGTGAGGACAAGGGTAACTCTCGTGGTTCCGGGAGGGAGGGTCAGGGGTGAGGGCAGACGTGTGGGAAATAGAACGGACACGGTCGAGGGCCGTGTCAACCACAGTCGAGGGGAATCCTCGGTTGAGGAAAAAGGAAGACCTGTCTGAAGCCCTGGTATGGAAAGTGGCATCGTCGGAGCAGATGCGGCAGAGACGGAGAAACTGGGAGAATGGAATAGAGTCCTTACAGGAGGCGGGGTGGGAGGAAGTGTAGTCCAGGTAGCTGTGGGAGTCAGTGGGCTTGTAGTGAATGTTGGTCAATAACCTATCCCCAGAAATGGAGAAGTCGAGGAACTTTTTGTTTGTGCCTTTTTTCTTCCCTCCCACATGGCAGCTGTCCTTCATTCTACCAGCGCAATTCACACTTCATCTAGAGCCATCCTTTGTTCCTCAACCTGTCCCATTACCACCTCCTCTTGCCTTGAATATCTCTTAATGCCTCTTTACTTCTCCTGCCTTCCATCCTATCACTGACCTTCCCTTTTGTTCTTTCATCCCCTCCCCCATTTCGCAGCCCCTAACCTCACTTTAAAATCTGTTCCATTTGCTGCTTTTTTCCAGTTCTGACGAAAGGTCTTCGACCTGAAACGTTAACTTTGTTTCTCTCTCCATGGATGCTGCCTGGCCTGCTGAGTTTTTCCAGCATCCGTAGTATTTTGCTATCCCCAAATTGAAAGGTCTCTTACCCCAATGGCAGAATTGTAAGCCCACAAAAGAAACTCCCATGTACGTACACTGACTGCCGCCTGTATTTTCTTATTTAACCGAAAAATGGAATGCCTGTTTTTCTCCATAACAATTGATCCAGTAACAACATTGCAGCAATATGTGGCTTGGAGTACAATTTTTGATAGTTAGTCCTTTAATTATGGAAAGAAACAAAGGAATTTTACCCAAATTGTGTGTTTTTTTTTTAAACTAGTGACTGTGTGTGCAGTGACCTGAGTTTGTTGGGAACCTGGAGTGTGTGAGTATATCGAACAGAGATCACAAGCTGAAGTAGCTTTGTTTAGTGGCAACTTAATCGCACAACACTGGCCCTGTATAACAGCGGCATCAGTGACAGACTTTTGCCTGCACTTTAAATCTACTGTTTGTAGCAGTAATTTTCTGTGATAGTGAGGCCAGGACAGTGCGCGGTTGTCAAAAATAACAACATTTTTGTGCTGGTCTATTTAAAAAAAAAATAGTGAATTATGACCAATGGATTTTTATGCTTGCACAATTCTGCTTTTGTAATGCCATCCTCAACATTAGGAAGTTGTCGAAAATCCAGTTTTGCAGCTATAACATGTAAAGGAAAGGCGTGACCAGCTGAAAGTTGAGAGGGTCATCCAGGGTTTCAGGTTTGGTATCCAGCTAAGATAAGCAGAGCTGATGGAAAGTTATTTCCAGTATGTTACATGACTGCCAAGGCATTTGCCATCACATTTGTTACTGTAAGAAGTTCCTCTCTTATTCAGTGTAGTGTGAAAACGTATCTTTGCTCACGATGGAGGTCAAATCTTTTTTGTTTGTCTTTCTTCCACAGTAGCAACCAACCAAAATATTGTAGCAGATTTGTATGTAACGGAGATGTTTTAGCAAAGAAAGAATTTCCATTTACAGGAAACTCTCTTTTAACCGGCACCCAAATAACCGGAAATCTCACTTAACCGGCAAAATTCTTGAGTAGGTAACCGGGGTTTTCCTTCATCTCTCCTTTAAAAATAACTTTAAAAAAAACCCCGAGGCGTTTGCCTTGTATCGGAGCATGTAGATTGGGAGGGGAATGTGCAGCCCGGGTAGGCAGCGGACACGACAGATGGTCAGCTGGCGGTCCCCGGGGAGACGGAGCTCCGAATGCAGGCGCATGTCAGTGTGTACGGGGCTCTCGTACGTTGGGAGATATAACTCTCCATTATCCGGACTTTTTGATTAACCGGCACCACGCCGGTCCCGTCGGTGCCGGTTAATAAAGAGTTTCCTGTATATAGCGTCTTTTGTCTCCTCGGGATGTCACAAAGCACTTCACGGCCAATGAAGCACTCTTAAAGTGTTGCCTGTTGTTTTGTAGGCAAACACGGCAGCCAATCTGCACACAGCTAGGCCCCACCAACAACAAGGAGGGGATTGACCAGTGCTGCTAAATCAACGACCATGGATTTCTGCACCATCAGAACAAAACTCTCTCAACACCGTTGAAATAAAGTGCCCGGGTTGGAGGGGGGGTGGCCGCATTCAGAGCATCATCGGAGGACCATGAGGAGCAGGGGGTATGGAGGCAGATGACATCAGAGGCCCGGGGTGAGGTCTCCAATCGTGGTTGGGGGGGTTAGGCAGGGACAGTGCATCCAGGAGGCAAGTGTAAACTTCCTGGATCCAGCAGTCTTTGCCTTCCATTAGCTGGCAGGTTTCGCGAAGCCTGCCAAACCCAACCAGCTAAAGTTAAATTTAAAATGATGATTAAATCTGAGACATGCCAGCCTCATTATAATATTTAAATGGACAATCCACCTCCTGCGAGCGGGTTGGCTGCCTGCCCCCCCCCTGCCTCCACTTAAACCAGAAGTAGGCGGGTTCTGGTCGGGATCGATTTTTAGGTTAAAATTCCCCCCTGAATGTTTCATTAGGCCAACCTTGGGAAGTTGTGCCGGGATAGCGGTGCGTGGTTCTGGTGAGCACATCGTTTGCTGCGCTTGGACCCAGTGCGTCATTAAAATATCCTCTTCTGCGCCTCTGGAATGATTACGTGGAAAAGTGAAGCAGACAGCAGATAAAGGAAGAAAAGAAGCAGGTTGCCAGCACAGTACAGTGCTGTATTATATCAAATCCAATTCTGGTGAAATGGCTCATCAGGAAATCAAGCGAATGAATTGATGGGATGGATATAAATGTCTTTCTTATTAGAAGAAATTAAACAGCAATAACTGCAGATGTCAAGCAGCCAATCATTACAAATAAGTTGCAAATTCAAATCGGAAAACAGTCCAATATTTAATGATTAACTATCAAGGGACTTTTTTGAAATAAGATCGACCAGTACTTCCTGTATTGGTGCAGTTGCCCATTTTCTTAATGTGGCATTTACAGGCGGGCAGGCTGACCGCATAGTAAAAGGAAGAAGGACTTGCATTTATATAGCGCCTTTCATGACCACCCGACGTCCCAAAGCGCTTTACAGCCAATGAAGTGCTTTTTTTTTTAAGTGTAGTTACTGTTGTAATGTAGTAGATATTGGTTCGGTAGTTCTGCGCACTTGTGGATTAGGGTGCTCTGGGGTGGGTGGGGGAGGGGAAAGGAAGAGGGGAGGAAGAGAGGGACATGTGTGTATCTATATATGAACATCTATCCTACCTTTACAAGCAGTGTTGTCGGGTTGGGTCCCTTTCCTTGTGCAGCTGGGAGCAGGTTGTAAAGTCTTGCCCTTTGCATTCACTTACCTTTTTGTGGGGTTGGGGAGGGGGACTTGTGCCGGCCTCCTAGAGGTTTACATAGAATTTACAGCACAGAAACAGACCATTCGGCCCAACTGGTCTATGCTGGTGTTTATATGCTCCACACGAGCCTCCTCCCACCTTATTTCATGGTGGTCCGGATTGATAATTTACCAGTTCTTTGGGGGTGGCGAAGGTGGGGTTGAATGTCATGTGATTTAATTGGCATACATCCCACAATCTCTGCTCAATCTGTGCAGCGTGGTGGTCTCATTTCAACATAGCTGGGGGATACATCTTACTGGTAGCCGTGGCAAATCCCTGTTTTTTTTATAACCTCATGTCTTTTAAAGCAGTGTCGTTCAAACTTTCATGGCGTTTCCTAACCAGGCTTACGATGTGGAATAACCTGTTTTGAATAGTATACGTTGACCTTTTCGCTACCTGCCAAGAAAATTCATGTTGTGGCACATGTGATGTCTGCTGCTTTGTGGAGTTTGTTTATTTTACAGCGTAGTGTGTCTTTGTTTTTAAAAAGAACACTACGTCCAAATTTTGTTGCACCAACGAGATTAATCATGTCGTCATCATCATCATCAGCAGACGATGATGATGTTTATGCTACAACTATCCAAGAACCACTCTAGCTTGCCTTACTACTTTTCAGTGGTGACTGCCCCTTTTAGCCTATCCAGATGGAGCTCTTAACGACTATATTCCTAACTTGGACGCTTCCCCGCTTTCACTGCCACTTCTTGCCACCGTACAGCTAACTGAGGCATCTGTCAGAGGAGAGTATGTGTGGTAACTAGGAGGGGAGACAGATTTGGCATGGTGAGAGGATTTATCCTGCCAAGTCACTATGATAGTGACTCGGTTAGAGAAGTTAGAAGGAGGAGTATGAAAATAAAATGTCATGTGTAACTGTGTGGATTGCTGACCATATAATGAAATTATGGGGGACGATTTTCACAGTTCACTATTTGTAGTGAAATTGTATACTCTAGTATAAAGAATGTGTTTACTGTAATGGTAATTATATACTGAAATATTCCCAAATGTGTTTACAATTTTTTTTTTAACAAATAGTGAACAGTGGAAATTACACTGTGCGAAGGTTGGTGTGCAGATGCATAGAAAAATAGGAGCAGGAGTAGGCCATTCGGCCCTTTGAGCCTGCTCCGCCATTTAATATGATCATGGCTGATCCTCTATCTCAATACCATATTCCCGCTCTCTCCCCATACCCCTTGATGCCTTTTGTGTCTAGAACATGCTTAACATGTTCATATGCAATTTCTTAGTCCGCTATTTTAACATGAGGCATTGACTTCTGAGTTGAGATAGCAGCCAAAGGAATTGCAATCCAAATGTTATGAGGCATATGTTTTTATTAAATTGAGAATCCTGGGGGGTGGATTGCATGTCCCATATAGAAATCAATGGAATGAAAATCAGGCGGGTCCTATAGAGAGTGACCAGTGAAGGCAATATCATCAGGAGCAAGTCTGATGATCACATACCTCGCCAGGGTCAGAGAAGATGAGTTTAACCAAGAACTAGAGTTTAGGTGACTAAGTGCAACTTTTTATTGAATTGTAGCAGGAAGGGAAGGGGGGCAAGGGGTTGACAGCCGGAGGTCCTGAGATAGAGTAGAAGATATCTTGAGGAGCCTTGCTTTTAACACTGAGGATGCTGGGAGGAGGATGAGCAATAATAGGATGGCATATATTACAGTCAGAAATGGGAGAATTTATAATGGGGAACAAGGAAATGGCAGAGCAATTAAACAAATACTTTGGTTCTGTCTTCACGGAAGAGGACACAAATAACTTCCCAGAAATGCTAGGGAACCAAGTGTCTAGTGAGAAGGAGACTTAAAGGAAATTAGTATTAGTAAAAAAAAATAGTGCTGGAGAAATTAATGGGACTGAAAGCCGATAAATCCCCAGGGCCTGATAATCCGCATCCCAGAGTATTAAAAGGATGCATTGGTGTCCAAAATTCCATAGATAATTGAACAGTTCCTGCAGTTTGGAGGGTGGCAAATGTAACCCCACTATTTAAAAAAGGAGGGAGAGCCTAACATCAGTAGTAGGGAAAATGCTAGAGTCTATTATAAAGGATGTGACAACTGGACACTCAGAAAATACCAACGGGATTCGACAAAGTCAACATGGATTTATGAAAGGGAAATCGTGTTTTACAAACCTACTGGAGTTTTTTGAGGATGTAACTGGTAGAATAGATAAGGGAGAGCCAGTGGATGTGGTGTATTTGAATTTTCAGAAGGCCTTTGATAAAGTCCCACATAAGAGGTTAGTGTGCAAAATTAAAGCACATGGGATTGGGGGTAATATACTGGCATGGATTGAAAATTGGTTAACAGACAGGAAACAGAGTAGGAATAAACGGGTCTTTTTCTGGGTGGCAGGCGGTGACTAGTGGGTTACCACAGGGATCAGTGCTTGGGCCCCAGCTATTCACAATATATATCAATGATTTGGATGAGGGAACCAAATGTAATATTTCCAAGTTTGCTGACGACACAAAACTAGGTGGGATTGTGAGTTGTGAGGAGGATGCAAAGAGGCTTCAAGGCGATTTAGACAAGTTGAGTGAGTGGGCAAATACATGGCAGATGCAGTATAGCGTGGATAAATGTGAAGTTATCCACTTCGGTAGGAAAAACAGAAAGGCAGAGTATTATTTAAACGGTGATAGATTGGGAAATGTTGATTGTACAAAGGGACCTGGGTGTCCTTGTACACCAGTCACTGAAAGCAAACATGCAGGTGCAGTTAGGAAGGCAAATGGTATGTTGGCCTTCATTGCAAGAGGATTTGAGTACAGGAGCAAGGATGTCTTACTACAGTTATACAGGGCCTTGGTGAGACCACACCTGGAGTATTGTGTGCAGTTTTGGTCTCCTTACCTAAAAGGATATACTTGCCATAGAGGGAGTGTACTGAAGGTTCACCAAACTGATTCCTGGGATGGCAGGACTGTCATATGAGGAGAGATTGGGTCAACTAGGCCTGTATTCACTAGAGTTTAGAAGAATGAGAGGGGATCTCATTGAAACGTGTAAAATTCTGACAGGGCTAGACAGACTGGATGCAGAAAGGATGTTTCCCCTGGCTGGGGGGCTCTAGAACGAGGGGTCACAGTCTCAGGATACGGGGTAGGACATTTAGGACTGAGACGAGGAGACATTTCTTCATTCAAGAGGGTGGTGAACCTGTGGAATTCTCTACCACAGAAGACTGTGGAGGCCAAGTCACTGAATATATTTAAGAAGGAGATAGATAGATTTCTAGACACAAAAGGCATCAAGGGGTATGGGGAGAGAGCGGGAATATGGTATTGAGATAGAGGATCAGCCTATTGAATGGCGGAGCAGGCTCGAAGGGCCGAATGGCCTACTCCTGCTCCTATTTTTCTCTGTTTCTATGATGTGATATTTGAGCAACGAAGATTTGGAGGATGAAGCAGATCATAAATTGGATAAATAACTGTCGTCCATCTCGCAGTTTTCTCATCCTGGGCTGCAGTACTTTTTAATTTTTTTGCCCAAGAAAAGCCTTTGACTTCACTGGAAATGAGTTATAGTCTCTTTCTTTCTAGAACAAATGGGTATGAATGTATGCTTTGTGAAGCCAAGTTGACCCAAGAACATTTTGACACAAGCTGGCTGGACTGTTGCTGTGTATAGACCATCCGTGCAGAAATGCCCATAATTTAGGTATATTTGTTTCTGATTGTAATGAGTATAGAATTTTTTTTTTTTTTTTTAAGCACCACCTTTTTTTTGCACAGGCACAATTTCTCTAATGTTGAACCATTTATGCTTAATCTACGATTTCATCAATATAAAGAACAGATTTTTTTTCTTAAAATATTCAAATGTATGGGATAGAAAAAAGCATTCATTTATATAATGCATAATCTTGTCTCGAAGAAAATGTAAAGAATTGTACTTGTATAGTGTCTTTCACAACCTCAGGACATTTTAAAGTGCTTTACAGCCAATGAAATAAGAACATAAGAACATAAGAAATAGGAGCAGGAGTAGGCCAATCGGCCCCTCGAGCCTGCTCCGCCATTCAATAAGATCATGGCTGATCTGATCCTAACCGCCAATCTACTATCTATCACAGAACCATCTCCTGCATCTAACAGAATTGCACACACGAAATAGGAGCAGAATCAGGCTACACAGTCCCTGGGCCCGCTCCACTACCCACAGGGCCATGACCGATCCGAACCTAGACTCATGTCCAAATTCCTGCCCGCTCCCCGTAACCCTTAATGCCCTTTACTTCTAGGAAACTGTCTATATTTCTGTTTTAAATTTAATTAATGTTGTAGCTTCTACAGCTTTTTGTGGCAGCATATTCCATGGACCTACCACCCTCTGAGTGAAGTAGTTCCTCCTCATCTCAGTTTTGAAAGAGCAGCCCCTTATTCTAAGACTATGTCCCCTAGTTCTCGTCTCACCCGTCATCGGGAACATCCTCCCCGCATCCACCCGATCCAACCCCTTCACAATCTTATATGTTTCAATAAGATCGCCTCTCATTCTTCTGAACTCCAATGAGTAGAGTCCCAATCTACCCAACCTCTCCTCATATGACCACCCCCTCATCCCCGGGATTAACCGAGTGAACCTTTTTTGCACTGCCTCGAGAGCAAGGATGTCTTTCCTTAAGTAAGGACACCAAAACTGTATGCAGAAATACTTTTGAACTATCACTACTGTTGTAATGCAGGAAACACAGCAGCCAATTTGTGCACAGCAAGGTCCCACAAACAGCGAGATAATAACCAGTTAATCTGTTTTATTGATCTTGGTTGAGGGATAAATATTGGCCAGGACACCCGAAGAACTCCCCTGCTCTTGATCTTTTACGTCCATTTCGGAGGGCAGACGGGGCCTTGATTAACGTCTCATCCAAAAGACGGCACCTCTGATAGTGCAGGACTCCCTCAGTACTGCACTGGAATGTTGGCCTAGATTTTGTGCTCACGTACCTGGAGTGGATCTTAAACCCATGACCTTCTGACTCAGGCAAGAGTGCTACCACTGAGCCACAGCTAACACTCAAAAGCACTTCACATGCAATGAATTAACAATTAATAAACAGAAGTTATCAGCACAGTGACCCAAAACATGGTACACTAACACATTGTATTATACAATGAGCACAATCTTTCAATCCTCTTTGGATTTGGGAGTGGTGCCAGAGGACTGGAGGATTGAAAATGTTACACCCCTGTTTAGAAAAGGGGAGAGTAATAAACCTGGCAACTTAGTGGTTGTGATCTGGAATGCACTGCCTACAAGGGTGGTGGAGGCAGATTCAATCGTGGCTTTCAAAAGGGAATTGGATAAGTACCTGAAGGGAAAAAAATTTGCAGGGCTACGGGGAAAAGGCCGGGGAGTGGGACTAGCTGAAGTGCTCTTGCAGAGAGCTGACATGGGCTCGACGGGCCAGATGGCCTCCTTCTGTGCTGTAACCACTCTTTACAGACCCATCAGTCTTATATGTATATGTGAATAGTGTGCAAGTTAGTCACAGACTTTAGGAGGACATAAACTGACTGGTGAAATAGGCAGATACATGGCAGATTCAATTTCATGTGGACAAGTGTGAAGTGATGCACTTTGGGAGGAACAATATGGAGAGGCAGTATTACTGTTTGAGAGGGGTGCAAGAGCAGAGGGACTTGGGGGTGCATATTCACAAATCTTTAAAGGTGGTGGTTAAAGCGTTTGGGGTACTTGGCTTTGTAAATAGGGGTATTGAATGCAAAAACAAGGAAGTCATGCTAAACCTTTACAAATCACTGGTTAGGCCTCAGCTGGAGTATTGTGTACAATTCTGGGCACCACACTTTAGGAAGGATGTCAAGGCCCTGGAGAGGGTACCGAGGAGGTTTACCAGGATGATACCAGGGATGAAGGAGTTCAGTTATGTGGAGAGACTGGAGAAGCTGCGATTGTTCTCCTTCGATCAGAGAAGGCTAAGGGAAGACGTAATAGAGGTATTGAAAATGAGGGTTTTTGATAGAGTACGTCGGGAGAAAGTGTTTCCTCTGGCAAGTGGGTTGATGACCAGAGGTAATAGATTTAAAATAATTGGCAAAAGAACTAGACAGAAAATGAGAATGTTTTTCAGAGGGATATTAAGATTTGGGCCGCACTACCTGAAAGAGTAATGGCATCAGCTTCCATGGGGGGGGGGGGGGGGGGGGGGTGTGTGTGTGTGTGTGTGTGTGTGTGTGTGTGTGTGTGTGTGTGTGTGTGTGTGTGTGTGTGTGTGTGTGTGTAGGACCAGGAAACTATTACGTACTGTCTTAAATTTATAGCTTAGCTAGTTAAACTAATTAATATCACTAAATAATTGTTGAATAAAGACTTAAACTAATTAAATAAATACAATAAGGCTAGACTAAGATATGGCAGGGCAGGTTGTGTGTCTGGACTGCAGTATGTGGGGGTTTGTGGACAGCGAGACTGTCCTGAGCGAACACGTCTGCAGGAGCTGTCTCCATCTTGAATCTCTCCGGCTCAGTCATTGAGCTGGAGTATGAGTTGGAGACACTCCGACACATGAGGGAGGGGGTGGAATTTCTGGACAGTTATATCCAGAATACAGTCACACCCCAGAGGAAAGCACAGGTTTAGGAAAGGGAGGGTGTGACTGTTGGGGAGCCGGGTAGCAGGGATTTAGGAGAGGTTGAGAAGGAGGTCCCGCAGACACTGGTCCTGTCCAACAGGTACGATGCAGGGGGAGGGAGCAGAATAGAAATGTGGTAGTGATAGGGGACTCTATAATTAGGGGGATAGATAGCGTCCTCTGCAGCCAAGAATGAGAATCCCGACGTGTGTGTTGCCTACATAGTGCCAGGGTAAGGGATATCTCATGGCAGCTGGAGAGGAACTTGGAAAGGGAGGGGGTAAATCCAGTTGTCATGGTCCATGTTGGAACAAATGACATAGGTAGGAACAGGGAGGAGGTCCTGCTGAAAGAGTATCAGGAGTTAAGAATTAAATTAAAAAGCAGGGCCTCAAGGGTAATAATATCTGGATTATTGCCCAAGCCACGTGCAAATTGGCATAGAAGCAGTCAGATCAGGAGAATTAACACATGGCTAAAGGGCTGGTGTGGGAAAGAGGGTTTCCTTTTCATGGGACAGGACAGGAAGGAGTTGTACCGATGGGACGGGCTCCACCTGAACTGGGATTGGACCCGTCTCCTAGCGGAAAGGGTAAATAGGGAGGTGGCAAAGGCTTTAAACTAGTAAGATGGGGGGAGGGATCTACAAGAAATGAAACCAGCCTAAATATAAAGAGAGCATAGGAAAGAATAAAGTAAGGGAGGATATTGATGGCAAGGGAATAAATAGTTATAGAACAAGATGGTTAAACATAAAGTGAGAGGAAATCCTATTAATGAGTTAAACTGTCTGTCCAGCAATGTACAGTGTCTGTAATAAAACAGGGGAGCTGGAGGCAATCATGCGTTGCGAGGAACCAGACATAATGGGGATTACTGAGACATGGCTACAGAAAAATCACGACTGGGAATTAAACATTGCAGGGTATAACATATTTAGAAAAGATAGAGGGAAAAAGTGGAGGTGGAGTAGCTGTACTTATGAGGGATAACCTAATGGCAGTAAAAAAA
Organism: Squalus acanthias; assembly: GCA_030390025.1. Lineage (NCBI taxonomy): Eukaryota > Metazoa > Chordata > Chondrichthyes > Squaliformes > Squalidae > Squalus > Squalus acanthias. The sequence continues at coordinate 353,567 of JASTWF010000332.1, read as the reverse complement.
AAAGTGACTCCGCTATCAGCAAGACAAAAATAAAACCCATATGGATAGAGATAAAAGATAATAAAGGATCAATCACACTAATAGGCGTAGTCTACAGATCACCTAATAGTGGAAGGGAGGTGGAGGAAGAAATATGCAGACAAATTAGGGAAATGAGTAAAAAACATAGAATAATAATCCTGGGGGATTTCAACTACCCTGATATTAATTGGACAGAAGAGGTAGGTAGAAGGGATAGGGAGTGGAGTTCCTACAATGTGTACAAGACTCCTTTCTAGCTCAATATGTAAAAAGCCCAACAAGGGAGGATTCGCTATTGGATCTAGTAATGGGGAATGAACCAGAGCAGATAAGAGAAGTAAAAGTAGGGGAACATCTAGGCAATAGTGACCATAATATAATGTGCTTTAAGGACATAAGTATGATGAAAACTAGGGTAATAGATTGGAGAAAAGCTGATTTTGAGGGGCTGAGAATAGAACTTGGGAAAATGGGCAACAATATTGGCGAACAGCAATGGGAAACATTTAAAACTGTGTTCAACAGAATGCAGGAACAATATATTCTGCTAAAAGGAAAGAACAAACTAAACACTAATGAGACTCCATGGATGAATAAAGCCATAAGGGAACAATTGAGGGTAAGGAAAGAGGCATACATTAAGTACATGGACAGCAGGAGAGAGTATGATAAGGGAGAATATGAAGAGATTAGGAGAGAAGTCAAAAAACAATTAGGAAGGCAAAGAGGAACTATGAAATTAAATTATCAAGGAACATAAAACAAAATAGTAAAATACTTTACAGGCACATCAATAAAAAAAGGTTGGGATGGGAATAGGGCTATTAAGGGATAGACTGGATAATACCACAGGTAACGATAGAGAGATGGCAGAAATATTAAATCATTATTTTCCTTCAGTATTTACCAGGGAGATAGAACAGGTAGACATGACACTGGATGATGAGATTAGTAATGAGATAAGTGTATTTAAAATAAAGAGAGGATATATTAAATAACCTAATCAAACTCAGAGGATAAAACCCCTGGTCCGGATGGATTGCATCCACGCATTTCAACAGAATCTAGGGAAGCGATAGCAGAGGCATTACTAAACATTTAATATTTCATTAGAAAAAGGTATAGTGCCAGAAGACTGGCAGAAAGCTAACGTAATACCTATATTCAAGAAGGAGGATAGAACATGTCCAGGGAATTATAGACCAATCAGCTTAACATCGGTGGTAGGAAAAATAATGGAATCCCTACTAAAGGAGAAAATAGAAGAACATCTAGAAACCAAAAATATAATAAGGAATAGTCAGCATGGATTTCAAAAGGGAAAGTCTTGCTTGACCAACCTCATTGAATTTTTTGAAGAGGTAACAGAGAGTAGCCAATGGTAATGCAGTAGATGTAATTTATCTAGATTTTCAAAAGGCCTTCGATAAGGTACCCCATTATAGACTGATGAACAAGGTCAGAGAATGCGGAGTCAGGGGACAAGTATCAGAATGGATAGCTAGCTGACTTCAAGATAGAAAGCAGAGAGTAGGGGTAAAGGGTAGCTATTCACAGTGGCAGAAGGTGGGTAGTGGTGTTCCACAAGGATCAGTGCTGGGACCACTGTGTTCACAATTTACATTAACGATTTAGACTTTGGAATCAAAAACACCATTTCTAAATTTGTGGATGACACCAAATTGGGGGAATAGTCAATACTGAGGAGGACTGCAATAAATTACAGGAGGACATTAATAAACTTGCAGAATGGGCATATAATTGGCAAATGAAGTTCAACACCGATAAATGTGAGGTATTACATTTTGGTAGGAAGAATAAGGAGGTCACTTATTAGTTGGATGATGCGAGTCTAGGTGGAGTAGAGGAACAAAGGGATCTTGGAGTACAAATACACAAATCACAGGTTAACAAGGCCATAAAAAAAGCAAACCAAGCACTAGGGTTTATTTCTAGAGGGATAGAATTGAAAAGTAGGGAAGTGTAGGGGGTGGTTGTGGTACGGGTCAGCCTTTCCCCTGACTCAGTGAGCGGTTCGAATCGCTCCCAGGTTCAAAACTTGGACTTATTTAGGGGTTGTGAATAAAGATGCAGTAGACAACAGGTTCCGATGAAAGAACTATAACTTTTATTAAAATTAAAAGGTAACAAACTTAAACACACTTCACACTTAAACAGGTTTGGGGGACACACGTTTACAGGCAAGGGAAAATGACAGTATACAAGAAAAAATCCTTTATCCCTCCCAAAAATCCCACTTCTAGCTAGGTTTCGGTTTCAGGAGATCAGGGATAATGCTCACCAAACGGGTATTAACAGTACGAAATCCAGCCAGGTAAGTCGATGATGATTCTGGTCATCGAATGTCTTCCTTTACCATGTGGCTTCTGGGCAGAGCTGAGAGGGAGCGTTGTTCCAAACGTGGTCGGTGAGTCAAAAGAGAAAGAAATCTTGGGTCCTGCTGCAGATATAGTCCTTTTTCGCCCCCCCCCCCACAAAACTCCTCATGAAAACTGGTTTTGTAATGCAGTGAGTTTTCAGGTGAGGCCTGTTCATTGTCTTGTTAAATTTTGATGGGCCTTCAACTATGCTAAACCAAATCAAATGGCTTACATCCTGTTGAGCTGTTGTTCCATGGAAGCTTGCATTGTTCTCATGCTTTGGGTTCCTTGCTGGGCCTAGCATTCCTATGGGCTCTGTGTTTTGGGTGGGGCGGCCTTCTCCCAGGGCCTATTGTCAAAATGTTAATGTTGCTGGGCTTTGAATTCCCAGACAATCCACGTGCTGTACATGTCCAGACATGTTCCTATAAAGTTCCAAAGTTCTTATTTTTTTCCTTTTTTAGATTTTTTTTGGGGGATCTGCAAATTTTGGAAATTTTACAGGAAGTTATGCTAAACCTGTATCGAACCTTGGTTAGACCACACTTCAAGTACTGCATACAGTTCTGGTCGCCATATTATAAAAAGGATATAGAGGCACTGGAGGGGGTGCAGAGAAGATTTACAAGGATGGTATCAGAAATGCGAGGGTATACATATCCGGAAAGGATGAACAGGCTGGGTCTCTTTTCTCTTGCAAAAAGAAGGCTGAGGGGTGACCTAATAGAGGTCTTTAAAATTATGAAATGTTTTGATAGAGTGGATACAGAGAGAGTGTTTCCACTTGTGGGGAAGAGCATCACTAGAGGCCATCAATATAAGATAGTCACCAAGAAAGCCAATAGGGAATTCAGAAGACACTACTTTTCCCAAAGAGTGGTGAGAATGTGGAATTCGCTACCACAGGGAGTGGTTGAAGCGAATAGTATAGATGCATTTAAGGGGAGGCTGGACAAGCATATGAGGGAGAAGGGAATAGAGGGTTATGCTGATAGATTTAGATGAGGAAAGACGGGAGGAGGCTCGAGTGGAACATAAATGACGACATGGACTGGTTGGGCCGACTGGCCTGTTTCTGTGCCGTATATCCTATGCATGAACTTTCAAAAGGCAATTGGACGTGCACTTGAAGGCGACTAATTTGCAGGGTTATGGGGGGAAAAAGCTGTGGTGTGGGACTAGATTAGACAGACAGTTCCTTCAAAGAGGTGGTACAGGCACGCTGTAAGATTCTATGAGTCTAATGGCATGATTTGGCTTCACACTCGAGACTTCCTTCATGATCTTGGCTGTGACTTGACGGGGAGGTGCAAGGTGCAGCCCATGAACTTTCTCATTGCGAGAGAGAAATGGGCCGCAATTTCGCCAGCGGAGGCGGGATTGCGGTGGGAGAGGTGGTTGGCGGTTCACGGTCTCGCTCCTGGCTCCAGCCCGCGCTCTCCAAGTGATTTTACATAGATTGGGCTTGTTAAGCCCGCCCTGCGCATTTCCCGGCCAATTAAACGGAAGCGGGTCTGATGACGTCATTTGATGACGCGTCATCAGCTGGTTTCTTTAAAGGGACCGTGCCGACATTCATTTTGACAGTTGTTCTATCCGTGTTCTGCAGCCTTGAGGTGCTGCAAACACTGACCAGCACTGCACAAAGGTGGACGGCTGCACCCAGGCTCTCCCCTGACTCCCTCCATATGCTTATGGAGGGAGTCCTAGCACACAGGGAGGTTCTCTTCCCTTCCAATGGGCGGAAGAGACCTTCCCCAGGACACCAACGCAGCCTGGTTGCACATTGCACAGGAGGACACAAGCAGGGATGTCGTCAGGAGGACCAGGCTGCAGTGGCACAAGCCTTTCAATGATCTGAGCAGATCACGAAACATTACTGCCAAGCCACACTCAATCTCATCCTGCTGTGCCACTCATCACATCCCATCACTCTGCCAACCCTACCCTACTCCTACACATTCTTACTCCCACCAACTTACCCAGCCCTCTCTATCTACATTATCACTTCCCCATCTCACTAGCCCCCCCCCCCTCACACTCATCCTCATCCTAGTTCAAGCATACCAACTAACAACACACAAGGGTAGGTACTTGGGTGGTTTAGCCAATGTTCATGTGAAGTTTCTGTTAATGTGTTGTCAAACATTGAAATCTTTATTTTCAGCACTTTACTTTATTGGACAGATCTGTGTCACCTTTAGAAGTGTCTTAGTGAGTTCCAGTGAATGTTGAGACATAACTTCCAACCCCTCCCCCCCCAATTGTGAAGAGTGTGAAAGGAATGGCTTGGACATTGTAGTGATGCTTTATGGTGCTGGTGTGGGGTAGTGTCAACCTGGCACATCATGTGGCAGCCAGGGTGTACAGCATCAAGTGAATAAATCTGGCTGTGGTGATGCCATCGCTGGCCTCCCGGGCAGCAATGTTGTCGGGTGCTGATGCCCTGTGTCCTGATGCTTGCGGAGAATGTTGGTATTGATGTTGGTGTGCCTAGTAATATTGGTGTTGGGGCTGATCATGGAGAGATTGAGGACCAAGGTGAGATTTTTTGAAGGGCACTGATGTTGCTGGAATAGATGGCAGCTGAAGTTGAGATGACAGAAGCGATCTGTCAATTGTGAGAGCTTGCTTCAAGGAGGTGACAGTTGATAGAGAGTTTACTCCAAACACTTCCAAACTGCATACAGCTCAAAACTGTCTTCCAAGTCTTGAAGGCTCAAGCTTCTGACATTGGAAAGTGATCAGCTGTGAAATGGTAGCTTTCATACCACTTTTGCAGCTGTCACTTATTCACAGCAATGGGGAGAGATAGAGAACCCGACATACTTACCTGACGTGATCGCCGAACGACGTGAATCCCGTTAAAAATGTGGTAAAATAGAAATAGGCTGGCAAAATAGTAGTTAACAAGCATTTAACTATCTTAAATACTCCCCTGCCGCTTGGTGTCTAGTTTGTTCTGAAATCGCAGACCCGACACTTTGGAAACTTACATGGAGGCGGGTTCACAGCGGGTTCCCATAAACGAATAATAAAAAAAAACAATGACCATGTCTTCAAAATGCCGCTGAGGTTGGGTTTGCGACCTAACGTCGTGTTTTTTAGACCCGTATTTAAAACATCTGGGTCAGTAAGTGACCGCTTTAATTCAGAGGGGGATTCCCTAGCAGTGTCACGTCTGCTTAATTTTTTTTCCACCAGTTTGGTTTGTTCTATACCCAGACTAATCTGATGCTCTGTCAGTGCGTTACAGCTCTGGGATTATTTTGTGCATGTCTGAGGCTAAATGCAGCAACAAATTTAATTGTGCTGGCTATAGAAAGTCTGCTATTAATATTTCAGAAAGTATATGTCTAAAATGTTATAACAAAGTCTTTCAGATCACAGTTGGAGCCTTTCAGGATTTGAGTGCTATGCATACCTGATCAGTAGAGGTAAAAGTTTATTTTTTGGAAATGGTGATATAACTATCTAACTTTTGCAGAATTGTTCAGTTTGTACACAGACTTTTACATGTAATATGCTTACTTTTTAAATATATCTAGTGGACTGGATTTTCCTCATCAGGGCCCAGGTAAATGAGTTTGGTGAGCTTTTTGCACTTACTGCAAATTTGAGCGCAAAGTGCGCACAATTTTCCTTCCATTGGCCCTGAATTTACTTGCGCTTTCTGCAGTAAAATCATCGCACTGGCAATTTCATGGGTGGATTGCGGGACAGAACCGCTTTCCACTGGGTTTCTGCCCCATAATGGCAGTGTTGTAGCTTGCAACGCAATCTGAGGCCCTCTACGGGAGCCCTCTACCAGGTTCCATACTGCCAATCAGACTTGTTTATCATTTTTAAAAAATGCAATTATTACAATATTTCAGTATCATCACAAGTACTTGGAACATAGGTACAGGAGTAGGCCATTCAGCCCCTCGAGCCTGTTCTGCCATTTAATTAGATCACGGCTGATCAGTATCTTGACTCCATCTACCCGCCTTGGTTCCATATCCCTTAATACCCTTACTCAACAAAAATCTATCGGTCTCAGTTTTGAAATTTTCAATTGACCCCCAGCCTCAGCAGCTTTTTTGGGAGGGGTCGGGGGGGGGGGCGGGGGAAGAGGGAAGAGTTCTTTGACCAAGCTTTTGGTCGTCTGTCCTCATTTCTCCTTCTGTGTCAAAAATGTTTTTATTGATATCGCTCTTGTTAAGCGCCTTGGGACATTTTGCAACATTGAATGTGCTATATAAATGTAAGTTGTTTTTGTAGTAGTAGTACTTTCTGACATCACCCCTGAACGGCCTAGCTCTAATTTTAAGGTTACATCCCCTTGTTCTGGACTCCCTCACCAGAGGAAATAGTTTCTTTCTCTCTATCCTATCCTATCAAATCCTTTCTTAAACACCACAATTAGATCAGCCCTTGGTAAGTAATTAAGAAGAGGAAAAATCATTTTTATGATTCAATAATGGTTGGAGACTGCGGCTTTAATCCGTGGAAGATCTGTGTTGAATATTTGAGCTGGCTGTGGTCACATCCCAGTAATCTGTGTTTTGAGTGAGCTGAGGGGTTGAATGTAAATTGAAACTACTGTGTTACATTTTTACTGTACACACGAGGGAAGAGTCTGAGCTCGAGTGTCTCACACCCTCCTACAGTTCTGTCCAGGCCGTGCTGTTGGCGAGCTGGTGGAAATCCAGTTTGAGAACCAATACAGCAGCTGTGTGTGTGTGAAGTTTGTGGGGGGGGGGGGATATTTAAACATAACTGAGAATATTTGCCAACCCTGTTACACTGATGTTGACATGTTGGAAATGTGCTAAGCTTCCAAAGAAGCCTGCTGATAACGAGTGATTTATTTATGATGCCTAAATTTAGTTACCAGCACTTTTATCAGTGAGGGGAGGGGAAGGGTGTAGTGTAAGTTGCGCAGTATGTGTCTGATTGTTCAGTGCAATTAATTTTTGGAAGCTAGATTTATGCCCCTCAATACTTAATCCTCTCCCTGATTGCTCAGACTGTATTTAATCAAAATAATCAACCTATACTGTATTTAAAGCACTTTTTGTTTTTAGAATAGCATTATTGTTAATTGAAAGTTCTTTATCCCCTTTTTGTAACTCCAGGATATGGAACATTCAGTTTGGGGTTTCTTCACTTTGGCGCTTTTCAGGGTCCGTCCGTCCCTCTTCAGATGCCTCACATACTTGTGGAGTGCAGAGGGCACTTGTACATGAAAGTGATGCCAAGTTGAACTCTAACATGCTTGGCTAGCAAACTTTGCTAGTGAGGCAACACTTATAGGAACAGGAGTGGGCCATTCAGCCCCTCAAGCCTGTTCTGCTGTTCAATTGGATCATGGCTGATCTGTAGCTTAACTCCACTTATCCACCTTAGCTCCATATCCCGTAATACCCTGGCGTAACAAAAATAATCCAACATTAGTATAGATCTGAGTTCCCTGATGTCCTTGTACTCACTTCAGGTATATGCAGCAGACTGCTTGGCGAGGCAGTAAATAGCTAATTCAGGAGAGTACGGATTAGATATTGGGAAGAGAAAACAATTGTAGAGTACGAGAGATGGTTTTTGTTTCTTCTCTCCAAACATTTTGCAACTGGCCAGAAAGATTGAAGTGGCCTCTTCCAGTTCTGTTTAATGTATTGGGTTACACAGCCAACTTCATCCTGTATTGGAATGGGTATGTTCTGCCTCGGATAGCTATCAAGAACTGAATTGGGAGATTTCAAAATCTTTACTTAGCTTGTTAATGCAAAGATTAATTGTAATGGGTTTGCTCCCACTTTTCAATTGGTAATTACTTTAAAAAAAATATAGTATTCCAATCAGCTAGTATATTTAGTTACCTAGCATTCTCTGTACTTCTCTATTAAATAAAGTAATGTTGTTTTCATCATAGAAGTACTAAGCACAAAGAAAATGCTGAGATGTATTTCTTCTTTAGCAAGTGACAGAAAGTAACAGTAATAAACAATTGATTGTCTCATTTGGTAGGACACTTGCCTCTGAGTCATAAGGCTGTGGGGTCAAACTTGACTATCATTTGAGCACATAATCTGGTGTATTTGGACTTCCAAAAGGCTTTTGATAAGGTCCTGCATAAGAGATTAGCGTGTAAAGTTAAGGCACATGGGATTGGGGGTAAGGTATTGACTTGGATAGAGAACTGGTTGGCAGACAGAAAGCAAAGAGTTGCAATAAACGTGTCTTTTTCCGAGTGGCAGGCAGTGACTAGTGGGGTACCGCAGGGATCGGTCCTTGGACCCCAGCTGTTCACAATATATATTAATGATCTAGACAAGGGAACTAGATGTAATATCTCCAAGTTTGCAGACGACACAAAACTGGGTGGGCGTGTGTGCTGCGAGGAGGATGCCGAGAAACTCCAGGATGATTTGGACAGGTTGGGTGATTGGGCAGAAGCGTGGCAGATGCAATATAACGTGGATAAATGCGAGGTTATCCACTTTGGTGTCAAACAGAAAGGCAGATTATTATCTGAATGGCAATAGATTGGGAGAAGGGGAAGTGCAACGAGACCTGGGTGTCCTTGTGCACCAGTCGCTGAAGGTAAGCATGCAGGTGCAGCAGGCGGTTAAGAAGGCAAATGGTATGTTGGCCTTCATAGCGAGAGGGTTTGAGTACAGGAACAAAGATGTCTTGCTGCAGTTGTACAGGGCCTTGGTGAGACCACACCTTGAGTACTGTGTGCAGTTTTGGTCGCCTTATCTGAGGAAGGATGTTCTTGCCATGGAAGGAGTTCAGCGAAGATTCACAAGGCTGATACCTGGGATGGCAGGAATGACGTATGAAGAGAGATTGGGTCGATTGGGCTTATACTCGCTAGAGTTTAGAAGAATGAGAGGGGATCTCATTGAAACTTATAAAATTCTGACAGGACAGGACAAACTAGATGCAGGAAGGATGTTCCCGATGGTCGGGGAGTCCAGAACCAGGGGTCACAGTCTAAGGATAAGGGGTAAGCCATTTAGGACAGAAATGAGGAAGAATTTCTTCACCCAGAGAGTGGTGAACCTGTGGAATTCTCTGCCGCAGAAGGCAGTAGAGGCCAATTCATTAATAGATTCAAGAAGGAGTTGGATATATTTCTTAAGGCTAAAGGGATCAAGGGATATGGGGAGAAAGCAGGGACAGGGTACTGAATTTGGATGATCAGCCATGATCGCATTGAATGGCGGAGCAGGCTAGAGGGGCCGAATGGCCTACACCTGCTCCTATCTTCTATGGTTCTATGAACACTTCAGTGCTGTATTGAGAGTGTTGCATTGTTGGAGCTGTTGATTTTCAGGTAAGACAGTAAACTATGGCTCTGCCTGCCTATGAAGGTGGATGTACAAAATCCCAGGATGTTGTTTCAACTAAGAGCAGAAAATTCCTCTGTTAAATAGGGCAGCACAGAATTTTTTTTACGGATTTGTTAACGCATTAATTTCTAATATCACGCAAAACACTGGTGTCTTTTAAGAAAATGAGTTAATGCAGCTCCATTCCTAATTGCAGCAAACTCCTGAGCTTCAGTGACTCAGTTGGTAAGTCCACTTGCCAGTGTGGTTGTGAGCCATGTAGATCAGGAAGATCACACGTTTGTTCTCCGATCTGTACGAGTTAGCTGATGGCGGCAGAAGGGTGAGCTTCAATCACCGTCGACCTGTCTGGGCTAGGTAGGGGAGAAGTCGGCCAGTGCGCCTGTTCTTGATCCCTGTCTCTTGGCTGCTGCCAGAAAGTGGAATGTTGGGTAAGGACCGGATCAGGCTTGACTCTGCTATTTGCCACAGTCGGCTAACCTGCTGATGTCCGTTGTCTGGGCTCGCACACGGAGAATGGCTGCTTGGATGAGGTGCTGGAGGGTATTGGTGCGTGCGGAACTGTACCTCAGTAAGAGCCGAGAGAGGGAGACAAATCAGGGGGTGCGGAGGTTGAAATACAATGCCTTTCAAGAACCGTTTGTTTAAAATTTTAACAAATACAACAGCAATGGCTTGTAATATGCAAGGATGATTAATGGGAAGTAGACTGTCAGGGGAGAGCCAAGTGGATTTTTGGAATAATTTATTCAGCATTTCATTAAGTGTAATTCAGATATGCTGCTTTGAATTTATGTCAGTCTACAGTAGAGACATTGCTTACAAACAATTAGTCATTGATCTGCTCTTGCCATTTAAGTAGTCATCTTCATGACCACCAGTCCAATGCAGTAATGTCCAATTGTTCAATTACCAGATTGTTTTGCATGTTAACAACATTTTAAAGACAAATTGACGACAGTGATTGATGGGTGTAATTCCAGCTCAGAAATTTATTTGAAATGACATTATGTGTAATAGATTTGAGACACACAATCCTTACAAAGGCTCTTAAACAGACGAATGCCAGACATAAAATTGGACACTGATAGGCATTTTTGAACCTTGTTTTTTAAAAATGAAACTGGTTAGGAAATGATTGGCTTCTGTAGAGTTCTGCACACACCTGGGACTGAGGGAGATGCTTTGCCGCAGCAGGTCAAACCCATCTGCAGTTTCACTGGTGTTCAGTATAATGACCTGATGTACTTCGCAATATTTACTGAAGGGAAGCTTTCCAGTGCAGTCTGGAATATTATTCATGTTAAGAAGTTCACACGAGGTCTGCGACTTTCCACTTGAGCTAGTAATTGTGAAACTTTGTAAGCACTCCCCGTCCGCAGCTGGGTGCCAGACTTTGCAATCACGTGCTTGGCTTCACTTGAGGGCTTTGCTGTTTACATCCTTTTATAAAACCAGTTAGTACTATTTACCAATAGTGCAGTGTCAATCTGTTCTCAGTTTGTTGTCAGTTTACTGTCTCGGGTTACTTAAATTAAAAATGGCTCGTGTAAGAAGACCATCTCATGAAAACTATTCTTAAACACTCTGACATGCTGGTGTCATCATTACAGATCTGGCATTGTCCAAGAGATTTTTTTTTAAATGCAACACAACAATGCTGGACATTTATCAAATCCATATCACATGCTGGCAATAACTTGCAGTGAACGTTCAGACTGACAGCAGCATAACCATAACTTAATGTTAAGGAGACAGTGGGGAGAATTTTGCCTTTGTGTGGGGCCTCTATAAAAGCTTGCGCTCAGACAGGGTCTGTAAACTAAAGATTTACTTGCATTTCTATAGTGCCTATGTCACTAGCCCATTTCAAAGTGCTGAAACCAGAGGTGATGTGCAATGATTTCAACATTGGGCTTCGTATCGGAGACATCAGCCAAGACAGAAGCAGATGGAGCCGGGGGGTCGAGGAGGAAGAGTGTGCTTTCTACAGTTTTTACTTCAAATCCTCATTTAAAAGGTGTCTCATTAGGGTTTTTTTTCAGGTAGGCTGGTTTCCGGGAACAGACGGCTCCCAGCATTCACTGCCACATTACCATACTTAACACTAGTGAAATATTGCCATTTGCTGATGAGTCACTCCGGGAAGAAATACAACTCATCCTGCCGTATGCGATTGTTAAGACTTCTAGCTTTTACTCTGTCATCACCTATTGCCTCCGAGCTGTGATTGGGGTTGATGAATTTGGCCCTCCTTGGAATCTCTTGCCAAGGGTAGGCTGGGAGGCTGCACGGATGTTTCATGGCTGCTTCTCTGAAAGTTGCAGTAATGTTTTGAATTCCTAACAATTTAATAGAAGCTTCTACTTTTGAGCTTCTTTCCCTCTTTCTGTAGGTGACAGTCAATGGATTCCTAAAACATAAACTTTCTTAATTGGCTGCTATTTGAAGTTTGCCAGCTGCCAAGTCTGAGCACCGAATTGTTGCAGATAAAATGCGGCTCAACATTCTTGAGGGGAGAAAATGGAATTTAATTTGTTATTGGCTGCATAGTTTGTAGCAGAAGTTGAATTGCTTCCTCGATGGCCATGTTGCAATGCTTAACTTGTGTCAATAAATCCCAAGATTTACAGTTTCTGTTGGTATGTCCCCTTGGATTCTTATCGTGATTAATATTCCCTATAAGTATATGCGTCACTGAGTTAGTTCAGGCTGCTATGAAAAGAACTGCGATGCACAAATTTGAGTTGGGACTTTTTCTCCCCACTTGCACAGCTCCTTAAACGTACAAGGAAACGGAATCTGCTTCAGTCAAACTTGCTCATTTCCCTCTTGTCAATTCTGCTTCACCACCATTTGTCTCGTGTTTAATGCACGTGCATTTGCCCGTTAACTTTTTTTCCCCCTGCCACTTTGAGTTAATTACCTGTCTGGAAGCACAAAAGGCTGTTTGAACGTTATCTTTGAATAATAATGAATCCTGGTCGGAGGTCAGTTCAGCTCCATAACTGGTTTCAATCTGAATCTCTCTGGAGGAACCACCCAAAACACACATTTGTACGTGAGCAAAAAGCACCTTCAGTGTTGGCTTCACACTGGCACCAATTTGGATGCCGGTCATTAGAGTCCCGAATACATTAATACCAAATCTCTCTCTCTCCCAGTCTCAATGGTGCCTCCCTGTACTGATTGCTGCTGCCTGTTTCCTGCTTGCTTGTTTGACCACGTCGACTTTTGGGAAGGAAACTCCCCCGCACTTTACCTTCTTCGTACTGAGGCACTCGATTCCTGCACTGAGTTTGGTTTACAATCTCCGTCTGACTGAAGTACTGTATCAGCATTGATGCCTTTTAGATTTTTTTTTGACTAGCAAACCTGCGAGATCTTTTGGAAGTAAAATGTACAAATGAGTAGATTTGGCATATAGAGCTCTCTCACACACACACCAAATACAGACCTTCGCAATGTTATCTGGTAGTTTCAAGTTTTACTGTAATTGAATTGCAATTTATAATTTGCAAGAATTACTTCTTTTCTTGAAGCTTAAAGCAAAAGTAGCCCTTAGCTGATTTTTTAAGAAAAATCATAGCTTAAAATTATTGATGCTAGTTTAAGAAAATAAATATATTCATTCTATCTATCTATCTCTATCTCGTGCAGCAAAAGTTGAACTGCACAAGAAGGATTTTAGTTGTTTTTCTCTCTCTTACTGTGGGAAACTAGGTCCTATTGCACTGTGACCCCCCTGCATATTTTCCCTTTATATATTGATTGAGTCAAGTTGAAATGGGCCACAAAGGAGCATCTCTGCATCTCACCTTGGCCAAACAACCAGCCGGTGATTTAATTCGACCTGCATTTGAACAAAGCCACCACGGCCTCCAGCAACCCCACTGTGAGATGATCGAACAAGCCTGGGTTGAACTGTCACTTGTAACAGTTGTGACCCTGCTCTTAAACTACTATTGTTGGGATTTAGAAGTAAAGAATTTAAACCCATACAGTATTTTATCATATCCTCAGTCCTAAAGCACTTTACATCCTATGAATTACTTTTCAAGTGTTTTTGCTGTTAATGTAAGCAAATGTGGCAGCTAATGTGCACAAGTGTCCGCTGTGGCTCAGTTAATAGCACTCTTGCCTCTGTCAGAAGGTTTTGTGTATAAGTCCCACTCCAGAGACTTGAACACAAAATCAACTCGGACAGTCGAATGCTACAGTGCCTTAGGTGCTGTCTTACGAATGAAACGTAAAACCAAGGACCCGTCTGCCCACTCAGGCGGACATAGAAAATCCCATTCAAAGAAGAGCAGGGGCGTTCTCCCCAGAGTCCTGTCCTATTTATCCCTCAACTAACACCAAATAAATCAGATTATCTGGTCATTATCTCGTTGCTGTTTGTGGGACCTTGCTGTACACAAATTGGCTGCTGTGTTGCTCGACATCACATTCATGATTACGCTTAAAAAGTACTTTTGGCTGTGAAAGGTTGTGAAATGCAAGTTCTTTCTTTCACGTAGTAAGATCCCACAAACAGCAAATGAGAGGAATAACCAATTTTTTTTTATAGTGGTGGAAGTTGAGGAGAAATGTTGGCCAGAACACCGGAAGAACTTCTTGCTTTTCTTCAAAACCATGCTGTGGGAACATTTATATCCACCGAAACAAGCAGACAGGAACTCGATCTAACATTTATTTGACAGATAGCATCTCCAACAATGCAGTATGTAGATCATGTGCTGAAATCCTGGAGTGGGGCCATAAGAACATAAACAGGAGTAGGCCATTTGGCCCCTCGAGCCTGCTCCGTCATTCAATATGATCGTGGCTGATCTTCTACCTCATCTCCACTTTCCTGCATGATCCCCATATCCCTTGATTCCCTTAATATTCAAAAATCTATTGATCTCTGTCTTGAATATACTCAATGACTGACTGAGCCTCCACAGCCCTCCGGGGTAGAGAATTCCAAAGATTTACCACCCTCTGAGTGAAAAAATTTCTCCTCATCTCAGTCCTAAATGGCTGACCCCTTATTCTGAGACTGTGGCCCCTGGTTCTAGACTCCCCAGCCAGGGGAAACATCCTCCCTGCATCTACCCTGTAAGAATGTTGTATGTTTCAATGAGATCACCTCTCATTCTTCTAAACTCTGGAGAATATAGGCCTAGTCTACTCAATCTCTCCACATAGGACAACCCCCCCCCCATCCCAGGAATCAGTCTGGTGAACCTTTGTTGCACTCCCTCTATGGCAAGTATATCCTTCCTTAGGTAAGGAGACCAAAACTGTACACAATACTGCAGGAGTGGTCTCACCAGGGCCCTATATAATTGCAGTAAGACGTCTTTACTCTTATACTCTTTAGTTGACAGCCTCCTGACTCCAAGGTGAGAGTGTTACCATGGAACCAAGCAGGCACTCTGAATTATGTCATATTGATGACTCGCCTTGCCTTGGAGTTAACCAGTCTGAATATGAAACATAACTGTTCATGCATTTGACCAAGGGAATGAGAAGGAAAATCTTCTCCTGCCCCACCCCCAGAGTCTTTTAGGCTGGAGCTGCATTGTACTTGGTACAAAGTCAAACCGGTGTGAGACGGCCTCCTGGAGAGTGTCTCGGGGCTTCAGTGAGTTTGGCAGTCTTCTGAGTTATACTGCCACTCCGGTGTTTTGACGTGCGCCCAAAAACACTTCATGTTGGGGCAGAAGTGGCAGATAATTACACATTTGGATTTTGGAAATATTTTGATATCCAAATAAAACCTGGAAATATAAAACAGATTGGTCAGCATTTGAATGCTTTCTGATCAAGAGCCACATTGGGAGTTATTTTGACCAAAGGGTGAAAATGAGTGCTGTGCTAATGAGACACATCTGCTTGAAAGTCTGGATTTAGCACACAATTTTGGTCCTAATTGCTGATTACTGTAGCATGAACTTGCCTGGAGGTGCTGAACCAGAAAACTGCAGATTTAGCACTCCAGTGTTGATTAGACGCAATTTTCGTGCGCTCCTTGCACCCACTTCTACTGAAGGTGTGGAGTGCTCTGGCTGGCACACAGCAGCCCGTTGCAGGATGGCTCAGGGACCGAAGGAGAGTGTGCACAGGTTCTGGACGCAGCACTGGAGGTCCTGGTGGAGGAGGTCCAGAGGAGGAGGGATGCCTTGTACCCGCGGGGCGGGGGGGGGGAGGAAAGGAGTCCACCTCGCCCTCCTCTCCCCCTCTCCTGCAGCAGCTAGTGCTGCTCTGCCTGGCATCAAGTCCTCCTCCCATTCCTCGTCCAGACCAATGAGGACCCCCAGCAAGATGCCGATGACCAAGCACTCCCTTTCTCCTGGTGACTCCTATAAGGTGGAATAGTGCAGCTCTTACTCTTTTAGGTGAAGTCCTCAGAGAATGTGCAGAATAAATGTTGCTCGAGTGTTGAAGTCTTGACAAAGTGTCCCAGCAAGTCTCCCGATGTGTTTCAGATCCTCTTCACTGCTCCACCAGCAAGTGAACATAAAATGGTGAGTATCCCTTTTAAGTAGTGCTTGAAATCGACATCACTGCCATGTTTAAACATCTGGTCGCTGTTCGGGGAGGGTGTTGGGACAACACTAGCCACCAAATTGCCATGCAACCTTGTTGATGAGCGCTATCGAGCATTTTTAAGTGGCAATCTGTCCCTTAACGAGCCTCTGGGCAGCCGTTCCTAGCGCGCACTTCAACTCCTTTTACCATGATGGCATCTTGCACTAAACGCGGGCTAAACCGGCTTAAGACCCCACCTTGGCCCTTAGCACCTGAACGCGGTGTCGAAAATCGCCCCCAATGACCTAACTTTCACTTTACAGATGCTGACTGATCTGTGCATTTCTCGTGTTGGTTTTATTTTAGATTTCCAGAATTGGTGCTTTTCTTCCCTTTTACTCAGTTTCTATATCTCTTTTGCTAAGCTATTTCATTAAATGAACTATGTGCTTGCTAAATATGGTGCGAGTATACCAGCATGCAAATCCTTCAACAAAAGTAATTTCTCAAGCCTGTCAAATGTTTTGACTTATGACGGGATGTATTTAATTACTAAGGGAAAGCCAGATGGGATCAGTAATTTTCAAGTCCAAGTTGATTGACATTCATTTCTAATTCCTCCTATATGTCAAGCAATTGATAAAAACAGACTGTGTCCCTTTACCAAATATTCCACGTTTGCTAATGCTAAGCAGAGTGCTCTAAGGCCGTCTTGCAAACTACACAGTGCAGCACTGTCTGATTTTTGTTTCCATCGCCTGTCAACTCTTTGTAATTATTTATTTTCTGCTTCAAGTTTGTCAAAATTACTTTGTGGTAAGTGGTTGCTGTGATTGTTTAAGACTCTTGCTGTAGCATTTTTCCAATTTGTAAATTGTGCTTCATGTTTATAAATCCTTTCATGGCATGCCCCACACTACCTCTGTAAACTCTAATCCTGTGGCCCATTTCGCACCCCCTGCTTTTCTGACTCTTTTTATGCCATTCAGCACCCCATTTTCTTCCCACTCCTCCCCAAACAGGTTCAAATACACGACTTGACTTTACCTGACCTGACCTGAGCTGTGGAAAAGGCTTGGGACCGAATGGATTAAGGCCAAGGTTTTAAACACTGCTGCTTATCTCTGGAAACCATCATTTTTCTTCAGACTAAAATGCTCTGCATTTTATTCTTGTCTGAATAATCTCCCGAGTTTTTTCAGATAAAATTGTGCCCTCCGCTGTGAGAAGTTTGAATGCAGGTAAATCTAATTCTGATTTGAAGCCAATTGATTCCTGGAAATGTCCTGATCAGGACATTATTTCTCTTTCTGTAGTATGTAATGGTAAATCCTAATGGCTGTCCAGTTTTATGTAAATCTAGTTTAATATAATATATGTCCACCTCTTCCTGACCTATTGCACCTACAAAAGTTTAACCGTAATTAAAAATAATGGCTGATATTTACGGGGAGGCTGTAAATGGCCCAAGAACCCGGCAAGGCCGGGGATGCGGAGGTCCTGTCGAACTTAACGGCAGGACCTTTTTTTTATTAGCATAAATTAGCTCCGTTTCGTGCCCGGCAGCCGGTCAAATCGGCAGTGGGCGGGAACACTGGGGAGCCTTGGGGATGCTTCCCGGCAATCGAGAGGGCGGAGAGGTCTGCGATCGGGGGTGGGGTGGGAAGAGGCCGATTGCTAGTTTGAGGGGTCTGGGGAAGCACGCCTGGCCCACAAAGAGCGCTGAAAGAGGTTGCCTTTTAACTGCTGAGGCTCCTGCTAAGGGAGTCAAAGGTTATGGGGAGGGGGCAGGGAAGTGGAGTTGAGGCTAAGATCAGATCGGCCATGATTTAATTAAATGGCGGAGCAGGCTCGAGGGGCCAAATGACCTCCTCCTGCTCCTACGTCTTGTGTTCCCGACCCCTGGGAAACCCGTGCGGCAACAGTAAATTTTAAATTTGGTTCCCAATTGCACTGTGAGATCTTGATTCAGATATTCTAATGAAGTGCAATAGCAAAATACTGCGGATGCTGGAAATCAGAAACAACAACAGAAAATGGTGGAAACACTCAGCAGGTCAGGCAGCGTCTGTGGAGAGAGAAACAGAGTCAACGTTACAGAATGACGAAGGGTCATTGACTTGAAACGTTAACTCTGTTTCTTTCTCCACGATGCTGTCTGACATTCCAATGACGTGTCCCGCCTCAGACGTCCCGATATCCACCACCGTAAAAGAATAAAAATAAAAGACAGTTGGGGGTCACGTTCCCCATATTTTAACTCTTTAATCCCCTTCCTCCCTCCCCCCCCACCCTGGGACCCCCTTCCTCCTGTCGTGGGGCGGGCAGGGGTTAATATCAAGGCCAATATGCCTGAATCTTTTAAGCTGTTTGGAGATTACCGCTGTGTATTCAGCTCAGGCGAGATGTCAAAAGTCAACTAATTGACAAGAGTCATGAGCAAGACAACCTGTAATCTGTGCTGACAGTTTATACAGATTGCAGCCGGCTCAGGAGTGACATTCGCAGAGGCTACAGAAGGTTCACACTCCTGTTCTCTTGCTGATGGAACTTTGAGGAATTGAACAATAAAATCTGTTTAAACTGTAGGGAGTGTACATGCTGGTATGTGTGTGAATATGTTTGTTAAGAACTGCATGTTTGTGCAATGCCTGGGTTCTGGTGGTGCAAATGTTGCAGTGTATCTCTAGGACATGGCATGTGTGGCCGTGGGGTGCAGTGCAAGTTCCTCCCACCCTGGGGAAGGGGGTGGGGGGGGGGGGGGGTCAGTTGGCTATAAAGGCAAGATACAGAAGGCTCTATGTGGGAGAAGAGTGAGCGGTGAGAAGTGAAGTACTGTTGTGTTCTGACTTGTATAATAGACACTGCTTATTATTAAACGCACTGTTCCACATACGATTATCTCTGGAATTAAGTCTATCAGAAGAAGTTGAAGACCGGTTATCCGGTGATGTATGTGGGACTTCACAATGTGTAGGTATAACGTTTGTGCTATGCAGTGCACATAAAAGAAAGACTTGAATTTATATCGTGCCTTTCACATCCTCGGGGCGTCCCAAAGCACTTTACAACCAATGAAGTATTTTTGAAGTGTAGTCACTGTTGTGATGCAGGGAACATGGCAGCCAATTAGCCCACAGCAAGTTCCCACAAACAGCAATGAAATAAATGACTAGACCATCTGTTTCAGGTGATTGAAGGATAAATGTTGACCAGGACACTGGGGAGAATTCCCCTGCTCTTCTTCGAATAGATCTGTGGGATCTTTTACGTCCACCTGAGAGCAAATGGGGCCTCAGTTTAACGTCTCATCCAAAAGACGGCACCTCCGGCAGTGCAGCACTCCCCCTCAGTACTGCACTGGAGCGTCAGCCTAGATTATGGATTATAGTGCACATATTTCTATGTGAGGGGTAGTTGTGTACACATAACTGTGTACTCACTCTTTAGTTGTATATGTGTTTGTCCTTTGGCCCAATAGAAGGGGTGGGTGGGTGTCCCTTGTTTGAATTGTCGCTATCCAAATGCAGGCTTTCCCCAATGCCCTCGTTCTTTTAGATACGTTTTTGCGGGGGGGAAGGGGTTGTGGGGTGGGTGTGTGCGAGAGGAACATGCCAGTAATTTCCATCACAACAGCAGTTAGAAACTGACTCTCTTTTTCAATTTTAATGACCAAAAGCAATCGTTTAAATAACACAAGTTTGAGGCTAGTTTGGGTTATCCTATTTATCTCAAATTTACTTAAAATACATATTTTAGCACATGGCTTCTCATTCCCCTGCCCTGAGTGGTACCACATCTCTAACAAAAATAATCTGCATGTGAATTCAATGCATTCTGTGGATCGACGCTTGAAACAATTTCACCGCATGGTTAACTGAAACAACTTGTATTTATATAGCACCTTTAATGAAGTTAAACATCCCAAGGTGCTTCACAGGAACGTTATCAAACAAAATTTGATACCGAGCCACATAAGGCAATATTAGGACAGGTGACCAAAACTTGGTCAAAGAGGTAGGTTTTAAGGAGAGTCTTGAAGGAGGAGAGAGATGGAAAGGCAATTCCACAGCTTGGGGCCCAGGCAGCTGAAGGCATGGCCACCAATGGTGGAGTGATTTAAAATCAGGGATGCGCATAAAGCCAGAATTGGAGGAGTGCAGAGATCTCGGAGGGTTATAGGGCTGGAGAAGATTAGAGATAGGGAGGGGTGAGGCTATGGAGGAATTTGAAAACAAGGATGAGAATTTTAAAATCAAGGTGTTGCCAGACTGGGAGCCAATGCAGGTCAGCGAGCACAGGGATGATGGGTGAACGGGACTTGGTGTGAGTTAGCATACAGGCATCAGAGTTTTGGATAATTTCAAGTTTATGGAGGGTGGAAGATGGGAGGCCAGCCAGGAGTGCGTTGGAATAGTCAAGTCTGGAGGTAACCAGGCATGGATGCCGGTTTCAGCAGCCGATGAGCTGAAGTAGGGACGGAGACGGGTGATGTTAGAGATGGAAGTGGGGGTCTTGGTGATGGAGCGGATATGTGGTCGGAATCTCGTCTCTGGGTCAAATAGGACACCAAGGTTGCAAACGGTCTGGTTCAGCCTCAGACAGTGTCCCTGGAGAGGGATGGAGTCGGTGGCTACAAGCACCACCGTCGACGTCACACCAATGCTAGGAGTGAGATTTATGATCACAGAGAATGATACCAATTGCAAACCTAATATGGAGTTTATTTTTCAGAGTGCGATTCATCAACATAGGTCACTTTTTTTTTCTTCCTCCTTTTCCTGACTGTTCTTGCCTCTTCTCCTGAAGAGCGCGTGGCCTTGCTGAAATAAAGTTTGTTGCTTTCCAGTACCTTGCCCAAGTAGCCATTTTCTTTGTGAGCCAAGAGTAAGGTAGCACAGTGGTTATGTTGCCAGACGAGTATTCCAGAGGGCTGGAATAATAATCCAGAGACTGAGTTCAAATCCCATTGTGATAAAAATAAAACAAAAAAGGTGACTCAACCGTGGCTAACAAGGGAAATTAGGGATAGCATAAGATCCAAGGCGAGGACATATAAATTGGCCAGAAAAAGCAGCAAACCTGAGGATTGGGAGCGGTTTAGGATTCAGCAAAGGAGGACAAAAGGATTAATTAAGAGGGGGAAAATAGAGTATGAGAGTAAGCTTGCAGGGAACATAAAAACTGACTGACTGTAAAAGCTTCTATAGATATGTGAAGAGAAAAAGATTGGTGAAGTCAAGCATAGGTCCCTTGCAGTCAGAATCGGGGGAATTTATAATGGGGAACAAAGAAATGGCAGACCAATTAAATACATACTTTGGTTCTATCTTCACAAAGGAGGACACAAATAACCTCCCAGAGATGTCGGGGAACATAGGGTCTAATGAGAGGGAGGAATTGAATGAAATCAGTATTTGTAGGGAAATGGTGTTGGGGGAAATTGATGGGATTGAAGGCCGATAAATCCCCAGGGCCTGATAAGCTACATCCTAGGGTACTTAAGGAAGTGGCCCTAGAAATAGTAGATGCATTGCTGGTCATCTTCCAAAATTCTATAGACTCTGGAACAGTTCCCATGGATTGGAGGACAGCTAATGTAACCCCACTATTTAAAAAAGGTGGTAGCGAGAAAACGGGGCATTATAGACCGGTAAGCCTGACATCGGTAGTGGGGAAAATGCTAGAGTCCATTATAAAAGATGTAATAGCAGAGCACTTGGAAAACAGTGACAGGATCGGACAAAGTCAACATGGATTTACAAAAGGCAAATCATGCTTGACTAATCTACTGGAATTTTTTGAGGATGTAACTCGTAGAATAGATAAGGGAGAACCAGTGGATGTGGTATATTTGGACTTTCAGAAGGCTTTCGATAAGGTCCCGCATAAGAGATTAGCGTGCAAAGATAAAGCACATGGGATTAGGGATAAGGTACTGTCTTGGATAGAGAACTGGTTGGCAGACAGGAAGCAAAGAGTTGGAATAAACGGGTCTTTTTGCGAGTGGCAGGCAGTGACTAGTGGGGTACCGCAGGGATCGGTGCTAGGACCCCAGCTATTCACAATATATTAATGATCTAGACGAGGGAACTAGATGTAATATCTCCAAGTTTACAGATGAGACAAAGCTGGGTGGAGGATGCAGAGAAACTCCAGTATGATTTGGACAGGTTGGGTGATTGGGCAGATGCATGGCAAATGCAGTATAATGTGGATAAATGCGAGGTTATCCACTTCAGTGGCAAAAACAGGAAGACAGATTATTATCTGAACGGCAATAGATTGGGAAAAGGGGAAGTGCAACGAGACCTGGGTGTCCTTGTGCACCAGTCGCTGAAGGTAAGCATGCAGGTGCAGCAGGTGGTTAAGGCGGCAAATGGTATGTTGGCCTTCATAGCGAGAGGATTCGAGTACAGGAGCAAGGATGTCTTGCTGCCATTGTACAGGGCCTTGGTGAGACCACATCTCGAGTATTGTGTGCAGTTTTGGTCACCTTATCTGAGGAAGGATGTTCTTGCCATGGAGGGAGTGCAGCGAAGATTCACCAGACTGATACCTGGGATGGCAGGAATGACGTATGAAGAGAGATTAGGTCGATTAGGCTTATATTCGCTAGAGTTTAGAAGAATGAGAGGGGATCTCATTGAAACTTATAAAATTCTAACAGGACTAGACAGACTAGATGCAGGAAGGATGTTCCCGATGGCGGGGGAGTCCAGAATCAGGGGTCACAGTCTAAGGATAAGGGGTAAGCCATTTAGGACTGAGATGAGGAGGAATTTCTTCACCCAGAGAGTGGTGAACCTGTGGAATTCTCTACCACAGAAGGCAGTTGAGGCCAATTCATTAAATATATTCAAGAAGGAGTTAGATATATTTCTTAAGGCTAAAGGGATATGGGGAGAAAGCAGGGACAGGGTACTGAATTTGGATGATCAGCCGTGATCTCATTAAATGGCAGAACAGACTCGAGGGGCCGAATGGCCTACTCCTGCTCCTATCTTCTATGTTTCTATGTTTGAGGAATTTAAAATCAGTAAAAAGTGGCCACATAACCCAACTGGTTCACTAATGCCCTTTCAGAGAAGGAAACCTGGTGCCCTTACCCGGTCTGGCCTTTATGTGACTCCAGTCCCACACCAATGTGGTTGACTCTGAACTGCTTTCTGAAGTGGCCAAGCAAGCCACTTTGTTGCATCAAAATACTACCAGTGTTTTGAGAAGCCGGCCCAACGCCATTTTCTCAGGGCAACTTGGGATGGGCAGTAAATGCCGGCTTTGCCAGCGACGCCCACATCCCGAGAGTTAATTTTTTAAACAAGCCCATGAGCATTGGCAGACTTTGGGGCATCGCTGCTCCAGCTGGTTCCTGTCCTCAACCAACAGCCACACATGTAAATGTGCAGCAGGGATCCGTGGATAGCGATCAGGACTGGAAACCCTGGCTGATGTTCTGCTCCCTAACCCAGGGAATGAGGCCAATTATAACATTTCCTACAACTACCCTGCGTGAGATCAGCTAACTCCAGTATATACTGGTGGTCAAACCGGAGGCCTTCCGGGTCTGTGTGTCCCAACTTTTCCTTGCTTTAAACAGCTGTGCCATCAGGTCATACTTTAAAACTAAAATGACTGCTTCTCACTCCAAATATTGAGACTTGACTTGACTTAACTTGACTTGACATGGTAATGCATAATATTTGTTGAGTATCAGTCTTGACGACTAATTTGTTCTTCTCTACATTTTCAAAGTGTCCTTCTGATACTCCCATAAAAGTACTGTTTGTTTTTCTTGGCTATTTTATCCACAACGCACTCTGCCCTTCTTTAAAGCTGTGCTGATTGGTGTTGACATCAACCTATTCAAATCGAGTGCATTGTTCAAAGTTGCAGGACTGTTCAAACTCCGTATTGTGCTATTTCCCAGAAATACCTGGATTTCGATGAATGCAATGTGGATATTTGAACAGGATCTATCCGTAGGCCCAGATCATCCATTTCTCTGTACAGCTGTGCTTTCCCGACACATGAAAAGGATTCGTTCAGAGTGTTTTTCGGGTGGTGTATTGATTTTTGCTGCTATACCTACCAAAGTGGGCAGGTACACGATGGCGCTGCCAGGACTTTCATGCCACCATGCCCACCAAATTCTCTCTCTTGCCTGCAGTTCCAAGTGTATGACTATCTGGCACCAGCCAGGTCTTATTGTTGCAGCCCAGGCTGAGTGATGGCACTTACACTGCAGACTGCCAGTCTTTCTGCAGCTCGGCTATTGCTATTGTGTCTGCCTCATTCATTCCTTCAGAATTGACATTAACATTGGTTTAGACCCAACCAACCGTCAACCACATTGACATGATTTAGAGGAAGTCCCACAAAGGTAAAAACCGCATTTATCACCTAGCCGCACATAAATATGTTATTTGAGAACAATTAGGGCTTGATGATTAAAAGGTATAGCTTGAATAAATACAGAGGACAGTCGCCTGTCAGTTGGTAGGCACCAAAGCTCCAAACTTTAAATGCAAAAAAAAAAACAAACACATAGTTGAAGATTGCCAGATTTCATCTCACTCTTTCAAAAGCCATAACTTGACTTCAGTCATGTTGTTATTACTACAGTATGTTGAGGCTAGACAGTCATGGTTGAAGGTGATGACCCTTGTTGGAAAGAGAATCAGTCTTGAATACTGCCCTGATCACTATCGAGGCCAGTACAAGAGAGGCAAGCACTGACACAGGGCCAAACCGCTTACCTGTGGCTGACAGGCTGCTGCAGATTATGTTTCTACTGTTGCTATTTCTTCGGGAGATGGGGTGTTCCAATAAACTGCTGTTGAGTATGTGGCGACTCTGTTGAAGACGGCCATTTCCTGTTGGTGGGCCAGATGCTTTTCTGGAAAACCTTTTTCTTTCTTTTTCCCTCACATTGCAACATTAACTACATTTCAAAAGTACTTCATTGCCTGTGAAGTGCTTTGGGACATAAGAATATAAGAATTAGGAGCAGGAGTAGGCCATGTGGCCTCAAGCCTGCTCCGCCATTCAATAAGATCATGGCTCATCTTTGACCTCAACTCCACTTTTCCACCCGATCACCATATCCCTCGCTTTCCCCTGGAGTCTAAAAATCTCTCTCTCTCTCTCTCTCTCTCTCTCTCTCTCAGCTTTGAATATACTCAATGACTGAGCATCCCCAGCCCTTTCAGGTAGAGAATTCCAAAGATTCACAACCCTCTGAGTGAAGAAATTCCTCCTCATCTCAGTCTTAAATCCTGAGACTTCTTAAATCCTGAGACTATGCCCCCTAGTTTTAGACTCTCCAGCCAGGGGAAACATCCTCTCGGCATCTACCCTGTCAATCTCCCTCAGAATCTTAAATGTTTCAATGAGATCACCTCTCATTCTTCTAAACTCCAGAGAGTGTAGGCCTGAGGTCGTGAAAGGCACTATATAAATGCAAGTTCTTCTTTCTTTCCATTCACCATTTTATTAAATGGAAAAAATGCATCTTTAATGGATTAGTTTAGGTGTTTGTAGAGCTAGCAAAATGTTTGGATATCAATACTTACTGTCTAAGTGGTTTTTGTTGTGTGGTGTTTGACAAGAGTAGGAATTTCTGTCATTTAGTGTGACAGTTTTGAGCAGCTAGGATTTAAAATTGTGGCTCCTTTTTTTTCCACCAAGAACAAAATGCTAGACCAGAGACGCTGAAAATGAACTAGGCACTTGAATAAGGATTCCCTTTGGTGGGACAGCATGTTTAAAGTGTTAATATATGCAGCATTGACAAGACAGATCTGTAATGTCTAGTTGTGATTCATGTGTGAAAATAGTCTGGGGAAATTTGCTTAAAGAAATACAGCTGTGGTAGGTGATGGTACCATTGTGTACCAAGGTTTGAGAACAAACCTTTTGTTTATGCAAATTCCTTCTTCTTTACTTCACTGCTTCAAAAGAAATGGGTCAATTAAGTTTTACAGGTTTAAGGTGTTGGTCTTTAATTCTGGTGACTACACAACAGGTTCTGCAGGCGTGCGTATTCAATGTGTAACATTCCAAAAAATGCATTTCAAGACTATGGGATGTGTGCCAGTGAAAATGACACTGCTGATTCACTGAAAGGATCTGCACCACCTTGAGAAACTGTAAAATGGCAGCTTCCTTTTAAAAAAAAGGCACATTAACATCGGTGGACGAATTTCAGTTCACTAACCGAAGTATGGTGCTGTTTAGTATTTTGCCTATGCCTGTGGGGGTGGGGGGGGAGGGCGAGTTGGTGGGAGAACCTAAATTGGGTAATGGGAGACTCCCTATAATTACAGACAGACTTCGAGAGCCTGTGCCCTAACTACTAAACTACTGTTAGCTATTCAAAGGAAAGCACATGTCTTCAAATGATCGACTTTGAATATAGGTTTTTTATTAGTATATTAACTAATTATCTTTTGGCTGAGACGTTAAACTGAGGCCCGTCTGCCATCTTTGAATGCAAAAATCCCATTACACTATTGAAGGAAGAGCAGTGGAGTTCTCCAGGGTTCCCTATTTATTCCTCAACCAACATCACCAAAACATTATCTGGTCATTAACTCATCACTGTTTGTGGGAGCTTGCTGTGCACAAATTGGCTGCCACGTTTCCTACATTACAACAGTGACTCCACTTTGAAAATACTTTGGGCTATATAAATGCAAATTCTTTCTTTTCTATTAATCAGTTTATTGGTGTACAGCGACAGAAATCATGTAATAACTCAACAAATACAGGAACCCAATGACCTTGGCGACTCGCTGGGATACCCTTGCTTGAGATTCATGCTCGTAATGCCGTAACACGTCATTCACCAAGTCCATGCACCATCACCAGGTGAATGTCGCTGCTGATACTGCAGCAGATCACACTGCTAAAGTTGTAAAGATTTAAAAAATCAAGGAATAAAATATTTTAAATTACAGATTGCAAGGTGCACTCTATCTCGGCACACCAAAGTTTAAGGTAAAAGGCGTGTTTTTTTTTAATGAGTTTGAACACTCCCTGTCCTCAATGTTCTGCTATTTTTCAAATTGCACAAGTTCGCTGATGTTATTTTATCAGAAGTTTTAACTTTTTTCACAAAGTCAGGACCATGACCTGCTCCAGCATTTAGCAAGGCACGCTGGCACATTGAAAGATCGATGGCACTATAATTTGAGCAGGTTGACTCTCTAGCCACTGTTATAAGATCTCTATTATTGTGTTCTCACAGGCCATAAAGGTGCAATCAAGTAGATGGAAAAATTGTCTGACCCCTTAAGGCTAGAAAGTTACTCCAAAGAAAGCATTGCCAGCCATTCATCATATCTAGCAATCTGCTATGCCGTTTTGCTGCATCTGAATTCCTGTATAAACAATACCCTTAAATTTGGATTGGTTCCAGATTTACAGCGATGTTGAATCAAACTGCACTGTGTAAACATGTCACATGTTTGATTTAGAGTAGAGACGGCCCCTTCTGCTGATTGGTTAAAGCTGCTCACTGGGTACACCAATTCAATTCAAATGCTTTGGAGCTGGTCTAATTCCAATTTCTCTTGGTTCTGCCTGATGTTCTATTGCACACTTGAAGAGGTCATTCAAGCTTTCTGGTATTCGTTTTGATTTGGATTGAAGTCATTTTAAACACTACTAGATATTCTTATTCAGTTTAACATGGTTTCCTAATGCAAACAGGCTTCGAAACCAAGAGGTTCCTTTCAACTTTATGATGTGACAAACATTATAGGGGTTCATAGGATCACCTTGGCCGAGTTGAATTTGAAAATACAAGGCAACTTCCAGGCCTATTACTGTAAGTCTGTGACCATAGAGGGTTTTCTGAGACTTTCAAAAAGAGCGATGATGCGCAACTTAATCCATCAAGCTTTTAAGGTTTTATGAATACCGGAGGAGTTGATCACCTTTTTAGCAGTAGAATGTTGGAAAATCACCAACCCTGATCCTGTGCCAGAGTCCCTGTCTTTCAAAGCTGTCTGCTATCAATGTCGAGCTTCCTTCATTTTCAGATGTATCTCGCAGAAGAGGAAAATCTGTCTGAGCTCCCCCTGCCTTGCATGGCTGTGTAGCTCTTGCTGGCCAATTGGAAGGGGGTGGGGGGTGGTGGTGGCGGGGGCGGTGGGGTGCACTACATGTGGCCTTGGTGTCCTTAGGCTAAAGAGAGAAAATCAGCCAGAATTCTAGCTTCTCATCAGGAGTGCCGTTTGCCTTGCAGAGGATCGGTTTGGGGGCCCTGTCGAGCCAAGCTGAGATCATAGAACCATAGAAATTTACGGCACAGAAGGAGACCATTCAGCCCATCGTGTCTGTGCCAACCTAAAAAGAGCTATCCAGCCTAATCCCACTTTCCAGCTCTTGGTCCGTAGCCTTGTAGGTTACGGCACCTCAAGTGCATATCCAAGTACTTTTTAAATGCAATGAGTGTTTCTGCCTCTACCACCCTTTCAGGCAGTGAGTTCCAGACCCCCACCACCCTCTGGGTGAACAAAGTTCTCTTCCGCTTACAACAGTGACTACACTCCAAAAGTACTTCATTGGCTTTGAGACGTTCGGTGGTCGTGAAAGGTGCTATATAAATGTAAGTTTCTTTTTTCTTTAATCTCCCCTCTAATCTTTCTACCAGTTACTTTAAATCTATGTCCCCTGGTTATTGACCTCGCTGCTAAGGGAAATAGGTCCTTCCTATCCACTCTATCTAGGCCCCTCATAATTTTATACACCTCAATTAAATCTCCCCTCGGTCTCCTCTGCTCGAGAGAAAGCAACCCCAGTCTATCCAATCTTTCCTCATAGCTAAAATTCTCCAGTCCAGGCAACATCCTGGTAAATCTCCTCTGTACCCTCTCTAGTGCAATCACATCTTTCCTGTAATGTGGTGACCAGAACTGTACGCAGTACTCTAGCTGTGGCCTAACTCAGGTTTTATAAATTTCAAGCATAACCTCCCTGCTCTTATATTCTGTACCTTGGCTAATAAAGGAAAGTATCCCGTATTCCTTCTTAACCACCTTATCTACCTGTCGTGATACCTTCAGGGATTTGTGGACATGCACTCCAAGGCCCCTTTGTTTTCCTCTACAATTCTCAGTATCCTACCATTTATTGTGTATTCCCATGCCTTGTTAGCCCTCCCCAAATGCATTACCTCACACTTCTCTGGATTGAATTCCATTTGCCACCTTTCTGCCTACCTGACCAGTCCATTGATATCTCCCTGCCATCTACAGCTTTCTTCCTCACTATCAACCACACTGCCAATTTTTGTATCCTCTGCAAACTTTTTAATCATGCCCCCTACATTGAAGTCTAAATCATTGATGTATATACCACAAAAAGCAAGGGACTTGGTACTGAGCCCTGCGGAACCCCACTGGAAACAGCCTTCCAGTCACACAAACACCCGTCGACCATTACCCTTTGCTTCCTGCCACTGAGCCAATTTTGGATCGAACTTGCCACTTTCCCTACAATGTGAGATGTCAAGATCGCTGAATACATCGCTGTATCTGCTCGGGGGGAACTTAACTCGTTGCCCCATGCAATTGCATGGTCCTAACGCCGCCCCTGCTAGTGATTACTTCTAAAACGTGCCTATGTAAACATTGGGGGGCGGGGTGGGAGTGAGGGAGACTGGAGCAGGCTTGGCTTATGATGGTACTGTTGAACAGTCTGCACTCCAGCAAATGGAAGTTGTACCCCCTCTGGAACTGTGTCCCAGCAAGAATAGGTGTCTTTAATAAAGATTTTTTTTTGTGTAAAATTCCTGTCTGAAGCAATAGTGGGCCACTGGAGTGAGGTATTGCTTGTAGACTGTCTACCCTTCTACAGCAGTTGTTAATGAAATGTGAGAGTTTTTTTGTACTTTGTAAGGATAGTAAAATTGCTTTACTTTATCATACGTTGGCATTTCGTCAGCCGGTGGTTTTGATGAATTATCGTCAGTGGCTAATTGTGTCCTCCAGGAGACAGTTAATAAATAGAGGTTTAAATATTATGAAGGGAAATGGAAGATAAATGTATATTTAATCGGCCAACCCTTGGCAGTGGGAAAGTAAGGTTGGTTTAATAACTGTCGGGTGAAGACCTGTCGTCGTCACTGCATTTGTTCATCATCTAATTTTCTCTTTATTCTGGCTGGCTTTTGCTATTTTGAAAAACCGTATTGATCCCAGTAGTGATGGTTATAAAACAGGTAGGTGGCTTTGCTTGGCTTCCTCTGCAGGCCCTGTATCTCCCTGTACAAGACCATTCATCCATTCCTTTGCATGTCAGCACCAAAAAGCAGACGTGGGTTTGTTTTTTTTATTTATTGCTTGGCGGATTTAATCAAAACTGTTGTTTGGAACTGGAGTCATCCACAGCAGAGGAAGAGTTGTGGATTAAAAAAAACCTATTCCAATTAAAAGTACGGCTGAGGTAATAAAGAATGACTTGCATTTATATGGTGTCTTTCAGGATGTCCCAAAGTGCTTTGCAGCCAAATGTAGCCACTGCTGTAAGGTAGAGAACGCGGCAGCCAATTTTGTGCATAGCAAGATCCCACAAACAGATCACAAACACCACCCCCCCCCCCCCCCCCCCAACCTCATTCAATTATTCACAGCTTGTGTCGCCCCTGCAGAGGAAAGGTCAGACAGAAGCAATGATGATGATCAAAGTGATCCAGAAAGGACAATGATAAAAGGACAGACAAGAAAATCAAAATTGATTTGTAGTTGACTCGAATTAAAACTCAGAACAGATTGAAATAGAAAATTGCAAGGAAAACAGACGGAATGAAAATTGTGTTGAGATTCTTTGTCTCCTCTGCTTTCTCAAAAAAAAAGTTACCTAATCATAACTTCTTGACTTTTACCTCCTGATTTTCACTTTTTCCAACATTGGCGTCTTGTACTCTGGCCATTGGTCCTTCTAATTTTGGTTTAAGAAATAATTTTCAAAAATGTTCTACAAATACTTGTGACCAACTCTGTCCTCTCTCACTGGTGTTACAGCGTGCGATATCTATGAATCATTACTAATGGGTCAGATAGTAAATGATGCCGTATCCAAAACGGGATGTAATTGCTTTTAGCAGATAGCTTGGTCCTATATTCCAAGCATGGGTTGGCAAGATTTGGAATTCATTATCTTCAAGGTCCTTTGGACTGAAGTTCCTCTCGAGGCCTTTCGATAATTGCCTGCCCACTTGCTTTGATCTGTCAGATACCATTTTCAGAATTCAATAATCTGCTGGGAAGTCATCTGTTCTGATCAGCCACTTCATGTGCATTGTCTACCATTACCCAGGAAGCAAAAGTTGATGTAGCTAAGACTTACTGGCCTAGAAATGCATCTCCGGCGTTGGTGCAAAGCGGGCGGTATCTGATCGGCTGCCTGTTATACGCAGCGCCCGGCAGTCAGTTCCATTGCAGTCAGTGAACTGAATATCAGGCGCTGTGTATGACGGATGGCCGATCTGATACCGCCCGTGTTGCGCTACTGCCCGAGGCGAATTTCTAGGCCACTGTCCTTTACAGTCTCTGATTGAACTAACTCAGTTAAACTTTCTTCACTAGAGGTAATGTATACTTGGACCTAACATCTATCAACGCATTAGATCATCTGAAAGCATTTGATGCACTAGCAGGTGTATATCACAACCACTAAGTGGCCTTTCATTGCTATTTTGAAAGCTATATTTCTGAGCTATAGGAAATAGTCTCAAGAATTAAATTGCTACCTTAGAGTGGCATTTCATCTACCAGTTGAAAGATTCAGGAACTATCTAGGTTGGATAAGCAGATCATCTTTAAAACTGGAGATTAGACTCTGTAGATCATGTGGAGAAAGACAACAACACAGGCTTGTTGGGCTAAATGGCCTATTTGTGTACCCTTACAGTCAACGATTTTTATTCTATACAATTTTCAAAATGCATGAAGGCCAGTAGTAAGCAAAGTCCAAACTAGTAATAATCACAGGAGAATTGCAGTTTATCATATTGGTTTGTTAAATCTTTATTATATTGCTATTTTCCGTATCTGCCTACAACGAAAGTAAATACATTGTTTTGCACAAAAGAGTAGAGTAGAAATGCATCTTGGGTGGTATCTCATCGGCCACCCGTTAAGGGCACAGCAGTTATCGTGGGTGACTTTAATCTACATATAGATTGGGCTAACCAAATTAGTAACAATGCTGTGGAGGAGGAATTCCTAGAGTGTATATGGGATAGTTTCCTGGACCAATATGTCGAGGAACCAACTAGAGATCAGGCCATCTTAGACTGGGTATTATGTAATGAGAAAGGATTAATTAGCAATCTTGTTGTGCGAGGCCCCTTGGGGAGGAGCGATCATAATATGATAGAATTCTTCATTTAAGATGGAGAGTGAAGTAGTTGACTCAGACTAGGGTCCTGAATTTAGATAAAGGAAACTACGATGGTATGAGGCGCGAGTTGGCTAGGATGGATTGGGGAACGTTACTTAAAGGGTTGACGGTGGATAGGCAATGGCAAACATTTAAAGATCGCATGGATGAACTACAGAATTTGTTCATCCCTGTTTGGCATAAAAATAAAACAAAAAAGGTGACCCAACCGTGGCTAACAAGGGAAATTAGGGATAGCATAAGATCCAAGGAGAGGACATATAGTTTGGCCAGAAAAAGTAGCAAATTGAGGATTGGGAGCAGTTTAGGATTCAGCAAAGGAGGACAAAGGGATTAATTAAGAGGGGGAAAATAGATTAACAGAGTAAGCTTGCAGGGAACATAAAAACTGACTGTAAAAGCTTCTATAGATATGTGAAGAGAAAAAGATTGGTGAAGTCAAGCATAGGTCCCTTGCAGTCAGAATCAGGGGAATTTATAATGGGGAACAAAAAAATGGCAGACCAATTAAATACATACTTTGGTTCTGTCTTCACAAAGGAGGACACAAATAACCTCCCAGAGATGTCAGGGAACATGGGGTTTAATGAGAGGGAGGAACTGAATGAAATCAGTATTTGTAGGGAAATGGTGTTGGGGAAATTGACGGGATTGAAGGCCGATAAATCCCCAGGGCCTGATGATCTACATCCTAGGGTACTTGAGGAAGAGGCCCTAGAAATAGTAGATGCATTGCTGGTCATCTTCCCAAATTCTATAGACTCTGGAACAGTTCCCATGGACTGGAGGGTAGCTAATGTAACCCCACTATTTAAAAAAGGTGGGAGAGAGAAAACGGGGAATTATAGACCGGTAAGCCTGACATCGGTAGTGGGGAAAATGCTAGAGTCCATTATAAAAGATGTAATAGCAGAGCACTTGGAAAACAGTGACGGGATCAGACAAAGTCAACATGGATTTACAAAAGGTAAATCATGCTTGACTAATCCACTGGAATTTTTTGAGGATGTAACTGGTAGAATAGATAAGGGAGAACCAGTGGATGTGGTGTATTTGGACTTTCAGAAGGATTTTGATAAGGTCCCGCATAAGAGATTAGCATGCAAAGTTAAAGCACATGGGATTGGGGGTAAGGTACTGACTTGGATAGAGAACTGGTTGGCAGACAGGAAGCAAAGAGTTGGAATAAATGGGTCTTTTTCCGAGTGGCAGGCAGTGACTAGTGGGGTACCGCAGGGATCGGTGCTAGGACCCCAGCTATTCACAAAATATATATTAATGATCTAGACAAGGGAACTAGATGTAATATCTCCAAGTTTGCAGATGACACAAAGCTGGGTGGGCATGTGTGCTGTGAGGAGGATGCAGAGAAACTCCAGTATGATTTGGGCAGATGCAGTATAATGTGGATAAATACGAGGTTATCCACTTTGGTGGCAAAAACAGGAAGGCGGATTATTATCTGAACGGCAATAGATTGGGAAAAGAGGAAGTGCAACGAGACCTGGGTGTCCTTGTGCACCAGTCGCTGAAGGTAAGCGTGCAGGTGTAGCAGGTGGTTAAGAAGGCAAATGGTATGTTGGCCTTCATAGCGAGAGGATTCGAGTACAGGAGCAAGGATGTCTTGCTGCAGTTGTACAGGGCCTTGGTGAGACCACACCTCGAGTATTGTGTGCAGTTTTGGTCGCCTTATCTGAGGAAGGATGTTCTTGCCATGGAGGGAGTGCAGCGAAGATTCACCAGACTGATACCTGGGATGGCAGGATTGACGTATGAAGAGAGATTGGGTCGAATGGGATTATATTCGCTAGAGTTTAGAAGAATGAGAGGGGATCTCATTGAAACTTATAAAATTCTAACAGGACTAGACAGACTAGATGCAGGAAGGATGTTCCCGATGGCGGGGGAGTCCAGAAACCGGGGTCACAGTCGAAGGATAAGGGGTAAGCCATTTAGGACTGAGATAAGGAGGAATTTCTTCACCCAGAGAGTGGTGAACCTGTGGAATTCTCTACCACAGAAGGCAGATGAGGCCAATTCATTAAATATATTCAAGAAGGCGTTAGATATATTTTAAGGCTAAAGGGATCAAGGGATATGGGGAGAAAGCAGGGACAGGGTACTGAATTTGGATGATCAGCCATGATCTCATTAAATGGTGGAGCAGGCTCGAGGGGCCGAAAGGCCTACTCCTGCTCCTATCTTCTATGTTTCTATGTTATATGCCCCGCCCAATATTCAGTTCTGTTGACTTTCATGTAGCTGAATATTGGCCGAACTATGCAATACCGCCAAGATACATTTGTACCCTTGCGTGTGTTTGTTTTGTGATCCAAGTTTTCCAGCATGTCCATTTTTGCCTTTTATACTTTGCTTGTGAGCTGGGGCCTCCCAACAATCCACGTCAAGCTGGTGGATGGTCTGTTCTGGAGCAGCACCTGTGACCCTGCATGCTCAATTAATGTAGCAGGCAAGTCAACAGCCAGTCTTCGCACACCCCCTGCCAGAGATAGAATGTTTAGTAAACAAAAAGCACCAAATGGGGTTTGAATTACTCTGTGCAAACTAGAAGGGCATTTCCCATCAAACTCTACCTTTGGACAACTGTGCCCTGCTCTTGACAATGAGCATGTTGTTGACTCCATTGTGATGTTTTCCCAAGTTTAATTCTTGAGCCTACATTACAACAGTGACTACACTTCAAAAAGTACTTAATTAGCTGGAAAGCGCTTTGTGACGTCCTCAGGTGGTGAAAGGTGTTCTATAAATGCAAGTCTGTCTTTTTGTTTTACATCTGTACTTTTTCAATGTGACTTCTGTTGCGCACTTGCGTTTTTATTCAGAAAAGTTGGTTGACTCGGCTACAGAGTGGAGGATGCAGGTTTTGGTTTGCAGTTTATCAAGCTCTCTCCTTCTGCACGCCATGTAAATCTGCCACTGTGTCTACCGCTGTGCTCTACTCTAGATTGCACGAGGGAAAGTTTGCAGCAATTGAAGCATCTGACGCCCGTTTTTAAAAACTACATTTGCCATCTACCTGTACTGCCATCAGTTTGGCTTGCACGGTTTTAAATGGTTTAGGAAATGTCATTTTGAGCAGAGCACATTTGGACAGGCAAAGTACTTTGTTGTCAAGCCAACTGTGGAAGGTTATGATGGTGATTGGACTGTGTGGAATTATCTTGTCGGAGTTGCAGTGGATCTGGATGTCATTCTAACCTTGCTGGCAAGTCGTACCCTTTAGTGATGTGGCTGAGAATTGGTGTGTAATGCCAGACAGGTTTGAGCTTTGGGATGAATTTGTCAGAGATTTCTTGTGCTACTGGGCTGCAGGTCATTGCTGGTTTTTTCTTTAAATGAAAGTCGTATTGTGTTTATACAGTGCAGCCAGAGTTTGAAGACAAATAACTCCTTGAGGAAATGCTTCACGGTCCATTTAAGCACAATAACTCTTGTCAAGAAAAGGTAAAATGTGCAGTAAAAACATAATCGATCTCTTGATGTAATGTATCAAGGTCGAGTTGTAGAGAGCCAAGGCTAAAACTTATCGGTTCAGGGTGAAGTGTAAGTATCGATCACATGAACCTCGTACCAAATATCTACAATAATGTTGAACTTCATCATGCTACCTGACTGGGTAATTCATGTTGGTCCTGTAGGAAAGCTATGGGTGAACTCCACCTTGACATCCTATGGATTGATTGTGGAACAGGGAGATTTTGTTGTGTAAATAGTGATTTGCTCAATTAAAGGGTTGTAAATTGTTTATATTCCTCTGCACAACCTGGTTTGCTTAACATGCTGTTTAATGCTGCCATATGTGTCCAACTTGTGAAAACCCACAAAAGGACCAATTTTTAAACAATCCTTTAATTTGCCTCTAGCCATAGAGCTGACCTGTTGCTGTGTGACGCATGTTACAGTTCACCTATAGCACCAAACTCCTATTCCCCCACCCCCAAAACAAATCCAGGAAGGGACTACAGGTATTACTTAAATGGAAAGAAAATAATGTGCATGAAAAATGAGAGATCTGGGGGGTCCTGATTGACAATAAATTGAAGCTGTCGCAACAATGCTCAGTGACGGTGAGTAACGCAAATCAGACGTTGGGATGTATTAAACGGTCAGTTTGAGCTAAAATAGTGAGGTAATCCTGCCACTTCATAAATCATTGAGGCGATGGTGCTTAAATTCCTGTGTACAGTTCTAGTCGCCACAGTACAAAAAGGACATTGCAGCTATTGACAGGATTCAGAAGAGAGCAACCAGAATGATTTGAGGAGCTGGAGGGATTGGATTATCAGGAGCGATTTATGTAAATTGGGCATGTTCACCCTGGAAAAGAGGTTGAGAGGTGATCTGATTGCTGTTTTTAGGATTCTAAAGGGACTCTAATGTAGACCATGACGAGCTGTTTCACCTTGTCCAGAACAGTCGAACCAGAGGGCAAATTCAAAACTAATCTGCAGAAACAATATTTCGGTTTGAGTGGTCAACCTATGGAGCGGACTCCCTAGAGAGATGGTGGAAGTATTGATTCATTCAAATGCAGATTAGATAGATTTCTTTAAAAAAAAAAATAGCATTTTGGGATAGAGTATATGAGTAATTTGAGATGTGATATGTGGTAAGTGTAGCATGCTGGGAGGAACAGGTGACTTTGGATCTATGGTTCCCAAAACTCTCCACCACTGGGGTTTTCCTCGCTTCTTGTCTGGATCTGTTGTCGACTATTAATAGAGATTGATTGGTGTGAATTGTCAGCAACTCCAATTATTGCTGCATCATGCCACTACCAAAATGGTAGGAGATGAACGAGATGGGCTGTGGTCTTTTTTCATCTAGCAATTCCTATGTTCCCACTGTACATGTGGAAGGACCAGTATATTTCTCATGTCTGTGCAGACACTTAAAGCTGCTAGGAACCTGCCAAAAATATGGTGCTAAAGAATTATACTTTGCAAACACAAGAATAATGCAGATTTATTGAAACATTCAATAATAAATATGGCCTGTAAGCGCATGGCGATACTTACCAATTTTAATACTAGTTGGATTGTTGACTACAGATACAAGACCAATTGACAGCATCACTCTCATTAACTGTGCTTTGTCAAAGGCAAAGGATGTGTAGTGATGTCAGTGGAGATGAGAATGAACAACGCACATGGGTTTCTTTTTGTAAGCACCTCAGTGTCCAAAACATATCATTTCAGTTCCCTGAAACTTGCACTGATACTGTACATTAATGCTATATTTTGCTATTCAGGCACTTCCTTAAACATTTAATGGTTCTAATCTGGTTCTATCAGATCATATCACTGGCATCCTCCATAATATCTTAAAACTTCTAGTTCCTTTCAGCAGTTTTCCCTCTGGAACTGCAAGAATCACAAATCCCAAATGCCCTGTTCAAGTTATTCAGGCCATCCTAGTTCATCCATCCCTAAAATTCTCCGTTGCAGCATCCGATTGGTTCTTATATTGTTTCCAGGGTTTTTGCCTTCACTACTCTATATCTGGGACTCTCTTCCAAGTATAGATCACTCCCTTTTTGTGTGAAGTAGAAGTTCTTGCTATCAGTCCTAAATTTGACATTTGCTAATTCAAATCTGCGGCTCCTTGTATTACAGTTTAATTTAAGGTAATATTCTGGATTTACCATTACTCTTTTAAATACTTCATGATAACCTCTCGATGCCTTCTTTCAAGGGCAAAATACCCAAGTCTTTGTTTTGCAGTCTTTCCCCATGCCTCAGACCGCTAACACC
This sequence comes from Squalus acanthias, assembly GCA_030390025.1. Lineage (NCBI taxonomy): Eukaryota > Metazoa > Chordata > Chondrichthyes > Squaliformes > Squalidae > Squalus > Squalus acanthias. The sequence goes on along the minus strand of JASTWF010000332.1, from coordinate 315,119 downwards.
ATGGGACAGTCTCGTGGCTCTTCTCTACACTGCCTCCAGTATCTCTCTTGTCTCAGTGGTTCTGGTCACAGTATTAAAGGTGCGATCTGATCAGAGCACTGTACAGTTTGATCATGACTTCTTCTGATTTGTATTCGACTGTTGCGGCTATATGGTTCAACATTCTATTGCCGTTGTTGATTGCACTGCATCGGTTGAATTTGGGGAATAGGCAAGCTCCTTTCACATATATCCATTCTTCAATGGATTCAGTGCGATGATAATGTTGCTATTATATAAAAGAACTTGGCACCAGTGATTTGCAGCAGATGCTGTTACAGAATATGACCGGGTCAAGTACAGCATCTCCATGCACAAATCAGTTATTTTTAAATTTAAAATCTTTGGCTCCAATAACATTACTAATGTGAAAATTCTTCTAATTCTTGACCACTCTCCACATGCAGGCTGCACAGTCCACCTCTGGTTACACGTACAATGGAGTGCACAAAAATGTCAATGTCAAAGTGTCAAAATTCTAATTTGTAATAATTGTAGATTGTATGTATTTTTTTTTAAAAAACCTTCAGTATTAAATTGGAAACACTTATCCTCTGCCTACCATTTATCCAGAATATCTTTCACCCATAACCATTATTTTCCTATTTTCCGGCAGTCTCTATTCTTCATGCACCTTTTATCCAACTCCTGAGTAGCAGTCAGTTCCTTTTCTGCACAACTGTTATTATGTGCGTCAAATAGTCCGAGGCATTCCGAGCCCAAATTGGTTCCACTGTTGTAGATCTGAGACCTTAATCCAGTTGCATTCTGGTGCTATGAGTTGTGTTGCAGTTTGCTTTTATACTTAAACTCCCTGAGACAGCTGCATGTAAGAATAAAAAAATTCTACGTAAACACCCTCTCTTTTTTTCTTGAAGCAATTATGTCTGCAATTTGGGAAGAGATCGCTTTATATAGAAGGTAAGTGGATTAACATTTAACGTACGCACGGTCAATGTGATGATCTGGACTGGTTTCGGTCACCTGAGGGGGTCGGAGGGGAATTTTCCAGAGTTTTTATTCCCTTATTGTCCCTGGGTTTTCTACCTCTCCCAGGAGATGACGTACCTGCGGGAGGGGAAGAAGTGTCCAGTCACGAAGCTCCAGGCATTGAGTTTGGGGCTGTCTTGATGGACCAGCTGGTCTTTTCCTGCCGATCAATTTTGTAAATGCTGCTAATCTAAGGTCGTGTGACAATTTGCACTTCTAGATTTTATTAGAGAGCCATTAAAATAACTTTGCCCTCCTTCAAGTTTTCCATGTAGCCGGAAGAAGTCGCTTTTTTCCCTCATTATCAGTCTAGACCAAAAAGAAAGTTCTGCTCGTTAATTACTTGACCTTGAATGTTGCTTCATCTGTTCTGGCGCTGGGAATATCCTGAACAGTTATAAAGGCTGTTTTTTAAATTTTACCCCCCACCCCCCAAAGTCCCTCTTCCCCAATGCCTAATCCACAATTAATACTTCAAAACTTGTAAATGAGCAGAAAAAAACATCTTTTCAAATTAATAAATATTGCTGGGATATTTAAAACGACTTGTTCGGCTTCCCTCTAATTATGAAATCATATTCCATTATAAATGTGTGAGGACCGCGATGTTCTGTGACAACATTTTAATATGCAAACATAGAAGGAATACAGCACAGAAGGAGGCCATTCGGCCCATCGTGCCTGTGCCGGCTCTTTCGAAGAGCAATCCAGTTAGTCCCACTCCCCTGCTCTTTCCCCATAGCCATGTAAATTGAACCCCTTCAAGTATTTATCCAATTCCCTTTTGAAAGTTATTTATCCTGCTTCCACTATTCTCTTAGGCAATGCATTCCAAATCATCATAACTCGCTGCGTGTAAAAATTCTGCACATCTCCCCTCTGCTTCTTTTTGCCAATTGTCTTATCTGTGTCTTGTTACTGACCCTTCTGCCAGTGGAAACAATTTCTCCTTATTTACTCTATCAAAGCGCTTCACGATTTTAAACGCTGATATTAAATCTCCCCTTAACCTTCTCTGCTCTAAGGTGAACAACCCCAGCTTCTCTCGTCTCAACGTAACTGAAGTCCCGTATCCCTAGTACCATTCTAGTAAATCTCCTCTGCACCCTCTCTAAGGCCTGTATAACTATATTTAAATGAAGACTGGACTTTTCTCATTTGTCACTGGGGTCTCGCACACTCAACGCTGCACATTTGAAAAGGATCCAGTATATCTAGGTACTGTAGCCTAGTAGTTATGATATTTGACTAGCAATTCAAAGGTTGTGAGTTCAAATCCCACCGTGGCAAGTTGAGAAAGTGAATTAATTGAAATCTGGTGATTTGTGGGCTGGGCAGTCGGATTGTTGTAAAAACCCAACGGGTTCACTCATGTCCTTCAGGGAAGGTAACCGGCCACTCCTACCTGGTCTGGCCTACATGTGACTCTAGTTGACTCTTAATGCCCTCAGGGTAACTAGGGATGGGTATTCAATGTGGCCTTGTCAGTGTTGCCCACATCCCGAGAACAATATATAATCTGTTTGAATAAGCCTCCAAAGCTCAGGAAGCAGTGGGACCTACTGACCTAGTTAGCAATTTAATGAGACGCATCTTGCAGAAATTTGGTTAGCAAATGAAAACGGCTGATATTGCTGATGGAGCGTAATGCAATATCAGCTTTCACTGCTTTCTTCTCGCAATGCCGTGGAAGGAGTGGGGTTAGAGGCTGGCCAGAATGGGAGTCAGACACTTGTCCGGAGATGGGGAGTTACAGGCATCTGCACGCTGCAGCAGTTTAACAGGAAGAAAGACCAACCAGTAATGCAACTGATGCGGAGATGCCGGTGTTGGACTGGGGTGGACAAAAGTGAGAAGTCGCACAACACCAGGTTATAGTCCAACAGTTTTATTTGAAATCGCAAGCTTTCGGAGCGGCTGCTCCTTCGTCAGGTGAAGTGAAGAAATACCTCTTCACTTCACCTGACGAAGGAGCAGCCGCTCCGAAAGCTTGTGATTTCAAATAAAACTGTTGGACTATAACCTGGTGTTGTGCGACTTCTCACTTTAATGCAACTGAGGTAGCAGAGAAAGTACGTCCGAAAGAAAACAATTGGCAGCAAGGAGAAACGAAGATTGAGAGAAGCACAGTGAACAGTTAGAAATATTGAGCTTAGAATTAAAAATTCTTCTCCCCACTCTGGTGACGACACAGGAGCCAAAGTATGTAAACTGTTCCCACTCTTGTTTTTCTGTTTCTTGCTATGTCCGCTGTCATGTCGGGAAAATTATACCAGAAAAGCAGAATAAAAATTGAGCAAGTATAGTGTGCGGTTTGGTCTGAGTGTGGGAGTGCTGTACAAATACAGCATAAATTCCAGCCTGAGGTTTACGCTGCCAGTGAGAGATGCTTATAATTTTTCAGTGTGTCCCAATTATTTATTGCAGCACGTACTGAACTGTAACTGGCTGCACTTGAAGCATAAATTCAACAATGATTTACCAAGTGAAAGACGATGGGAATTTTTACAATTCCAAATCAGCAACAACAAAAAATCGTGAGAAAGTATTAAGTGACCGAGATGCCAATGCTTGAATCGAGTGCTCAGACCAGTTGTTCCTTTTTTAAGTTGGACGTTACATTAAAACTGTGGTGCTTGCTGCTTTAGCATTAGGGCAGGATTTCCTGGTAGAACGAGTGGGCAGTTCACCGGTTGTTCTTTTGCTTGAGTTCAGCCTTGCTTCCTCCCCTGCCCCTCACCTAGGCACTGCATCTCTTATCTGTTTGTAAGCCTCTCTTGGGCAAACTAAAACCTCTCTCTATTCTGTTGTTGTCCCTGGCGTACCGACTGTGTTTGCTCCAGACAGTTTATTGCAATGGAAGGTGTTTGTCCTTGACCCTTCTGTTTTGTCCTTTGTCTTCCATGGGTAGAGCCTGTTGTGTGTTTTTTTTTAAAAACACCCTAGTGGCTGTAATGTGATGCTTCATCTCCCACGTTTTCCATTCTTCCTGCTGGGAGTTAATAGCAGTTTGTTTCTTGACTTGTCCCATTATCACCCACTTTCGCATTGCACCATCACCCCTTTTGCCAGTGAATCACTCCTACTCCAGCATTTTCTGTTTTTATTTTAGTTGAAAGTAAGTATTTGCCTGACTGCATTGTTTGTTTGCAGAAGGAGGCAGGGAAGGTCAAGGATTGTGGCCGTAGGAAAGTTTATGAGGTTGGAGATGAACAGATTACAGTCAGTGGCTGTGACGCGCATTGGAAATTTTGAACTGCAAATAATCTTTCCTGACATTTGCACGTGTGACACGTGTACTTGGATACCTGAAAATTAAACCAAGCGAAATAATCCCAATGGCAGGAGTGAGTGAGCAGATCTAAGATGGATATAGTCACCGATGCTTTGTCACTGCAGTTGCAAAGTGTGTTGGGGTGGAAGTTTGGAAGCATCGTTGTGCTTTGGTACCAAAGCTAAACTACTTTGCTTATTTCAGATCAATGTGCTGCTTATTTTAGAGCCTTTTATTTTAGTCTAAAATTGGTACAGTTTTAAAAGGGACAGAGACACCTGTGGGGGGGGGGCCGTATGTACACAACATCTTTGAAGGTAGCAGGACAAGTTGAGAAGGCTGTTGTTAAAAAAGGATATGGGATCCTTGGCTTTATTAATGGAGGAATAGAGTACAAAAGCAAGGAAAGTATGCTAACCCTTTATAAAACACTGGTTAGGCCTCAGCTGGAGTATTGTGTTCAATTCTGGGCACCACACTTTAGGAAGGATGTCAAGGTCTTGGAGAGGGTGCAGAAGAAATCTACGAGAATGGTACCAGGGATGAGGAACTTCAGTTATGTAGGGAGACTCAAGAACCTGGGGTTGTTCTCCTTGGAGCAGAGAAGGAGGAGAGGAGATTTGACTGAGGTGTTCAAAATCATGAAGGGTTTTGATGGAGTAAATAAGGAGAAATTGTTTCCAGTGGCAGAAGGGTCAGTAATCAGAGGACACAGATTTCAGGTAATTGGCAAAAGAACCAGAGGCGCCATGAGGAAACATTTTTCTAACACGGAGTTGTTGTGACCTGGAATGCACTGCCTGAAAGACTGCTAGAAGCAGATTCAATAGTAACTTTCAAAAGAGAATTGGATAAATACTTGAAGGGGGAGGGGAAATTACAGGGCAATGGGGAAAGAGCAGGAGAGTGGGCTTCATTGGAGAGCTCTACCAAAGAGCCAGCACAGGCAGGATGGGCTGAATGGCCTCCTTCTGTGCTAAATCATTCTATATTTCTATGATATATTCTAAGCATTGGAGTCTGATGTGTGCATTGTTTACATGTGTTGGCATGTTTGCCATTGATATTGTGTTTTCCTAAACTAATTTTTCTTAATTGGAACTTATTTGAATCAAGGAAAAAGGGAATAGAATACACTTTTTTTGGTATGGAGGAGGAATGAATCAGTGTTGCTGCTTTTCAGGTTGTCAGATGCAGCAAGAAGGCACGGAAGGGGAAGCAAAGGAATGGAGATTGATGTAATCTTGTATCAATTGCAAACTGACAGCTTGCTTTCCTCTCCAGCTGGCTGAGTCCGAGAAGTAACTGACTTGTTCCAGCTGTATTCAGTTTTACCCCTAAGCAGCTCATCTTCTGGCGTCGTTCCTTTATTACAGTCTAAGTTTTTAAATATGTTTTTTCTGGGGTAGGGTCGGAGTTAAACCTTTCAGGATTTAGTAGATCGCCTAACAAACTTCAAATCTAACCGATACATTTTCAGGTTGACTGATGGTTGTGTGAATGAAGATTTGTTAATGCTTACATGATGGGTCTCTGTTGGATGTATAATGTGCAAGCTACGATCATTATATTATGTATGAACAAGCAGCAATAACAAAACAAAAAACTGTCAATATGTTCATTTTTTTCAAAGGAGGTGGTGAACAGCATGTTTGAAACCTGTTTGAACTGACACAATGAGTCTAATGATTGGCTTTGATAAGTGTACAGTACATAGGATCTCTGCACTGACTACATTCCTTTGGAATGTAATATGAAATTTGGATACAGTAATAAAACAATGTTGATAGGTTGGGTTTTCATGACTATGAATTTATAGTGTAGATTCAGGTTCAGAACTTTGTGATGCTAAGATGTTGGCACATAAATGTGTTCTAGTGTAGACGAGGTGATTTCTGTTCTTTTGACTTCTGACTATTTTGTGCTAATTATGACTTCCTTGGTCATTTGAACCTTAAAGTGGATGTTTCACTTGGAATCACCACCCAGTCCTAGAGTCATAGTCATACGGCACAGAAGGAGGCCATTCGGCCCATCGAGTCCATGCCTGCTCTCTGTAGAGCGATCCAGTCAGTCCCATTTCCCCGCTCAATCCGCGTAGCCCTGCAAGTTTATTTCCCTCAAGTGCCTATCCAGTCTTGCCTTGAAAACATTGAGTGTTTCTGCTTCCACCACTTCCGTCGGCAGCGACTTCTAGGTCCTCACCACTCGCTGCGTAAGAAAGATTTTCCTCACACCCCCCCCCCACCACCCCGTATCTCTTGCCCAAAACCTTTAAATCTGTGTCCCCTAGTCCTTGTACCATCAACTAGTGGGAACAGCCTTTCCCCGTCTAGTCTATCCAAACCCGTCATAATCTTGTACACCTCTATCAAATCACCCCTCAACCTCCTTTGCTCTAATGAAAACAAATCCAGCTTCTCCAACCTGTCCTTGTAGCTAAGATTCCCCATCCCCGGAACCATTCTGGTAAATCTCCTCTGCACCCTCTCAAGCGCCTTCACATCCTTCCTAAAGTGTGGTGACCAGAACTGGATGCAATACTCCAGTTGTGGCCTAACCAGCGCTTTATAAAGGTTCAGCATAACTTCTCTACTTTTGTACTCAATACCTCTATTTATGAAGCCCAAGATCCCATATGCTTTGCTAACCACTCTCTCAATATATCCCGCCACCTTCAGGGACCTATGCACATTAACTCCCAGGTCCCTCTGTCCCTGCACACTCTTTAAAGCTGTGCCATTAAGTGTATATTGCCTCTCCCTGTTCCTTCTGCCAAAATGCATCACCTAACACTTCTCTATTAAATTCCATCTGCCACTTGTCTGCCCATTCTGCTAGCCTTTCTATGTCCTATTGCAGTCGATTGGTATCATCCTCACTGTTTGCCATACCGCCAAGTTTGGTGTCATCGGCAAATTTAGAAATTCTACTCTGTATTCCAATATCCAGATCATTTTTTATATCAAAAAAAGCACTGACCCTTGGGAACACCCCTGTCTGCCATCCTCCAGTCTGGAAAAAAAGCCATTTACCACAACTTGCTGTTTTCTGTCCTTAAGCCAATTCCTTATCCAAGCTGCCACTGACACACCTATTCCATGAGCCTCAATTTTGTTAACCAGCCTTCTATGTGGTACTTTGTCAAACGCCTTCTGAAAATCCATGGAGACAACATCCATTGCATTCCCTTCATCAATCCTCCCTGTTACTTCATCCAAAAATTCAATTAGATTAGTCAAACATGATCTGCCTTTTACAAGTCTGTGTTGGCTCTCCTTAATTAGCTTAAACCTCTCCAAGTGCCCATTAATTTTTTCCTTGATTATTGTTTCTAAAACTTTACCCACCACTAATGTTAAACTGACCGGCCTGTAGTTACTAGCATTGTCCTTGCATCCTTTCTTGAACAATGGTGTCACATTTGCCACTTTCTAATTCTCAGGCACCTCCCCCGCATCTAGGGAAGATTGGAAAATTATGGCAAGCCCTTCCACTACTACCTCCTCCCCCAATTCCCTTAGCAACTTGGGATGCAAGCCATCTGGACCAGGCGACTTGTCCACTCTAAGCATACCCAGCCTATCTAGTACATCCTGTCTATCAATTTTCACCCCTTCCATTGCTTCTACCTTTTCCACTTCTACTGATATTTTGTCAACATCCACCTCCTTAGTAAACACCAATACAAAGTACTCATTGAGTATTCTAGCCTTGCCCTGCGCCTCTAAGCATATATCACCTTCTTTGTCTCTAATAGGCCCCACCCTGCCTCTTACTACCCGCTTACTGTTTACATGCCGGTAGAAGATTTTTGGGTTCCCTTTTATGTTAACCGCCATTCTACACTCATTCTTTCTTTGCCAATCTTATTTTCATCTTCACATCCCCTCTGAACTTATTTTATTTGGTCTGGTTCTCCCTTGAAGAAATCACCTGACCTGCATCATACACCATCTTTTTTTGTTTCATCATCTTCTCTATCTCCCTCGTCATCCAAGGAGCCCTTGCTTTGGTTCCCTTACCCTTCCCTCTTGTTGGAATGTACCTAGCCTGTACTTGGAACATCTCCTCCTTTAAAGATCACCCATTGTTCATTACAGTTTTTCCTGTCAGTCTTTGGTTCCATTTTACCCTGGCTAGATCCTTTCGCATCCCATTGAAGTTAGCCCTATTCCAGTTTAGAAATTCCACTCTAGATTGTTCCTTGCTCCTCTCCATTGCTATTCTAAATCTTATGATACGATGATCACTCATACCCAAGAGTTTTCCCACAGACACTTGGTTGACCTGGCCCACCTCATTCCCCAGCACCAGATCCAGCAATGCCTCCTTCCTAGTTGGGCCAAGAATATACTGGTCAAGGAAATTCTCCTGAACACATTTCAGAAATTCCGTTCCCTTTACCCTAGCATTATCCCAATTTGGGTAATTAAAGTCCCCCAATATCACCACTCTATAGCTCTTGCATATCTCTGCAATTTCCCTGCAGATTTGCTCCTCTGCCTCCCTCTCACTATTTGGAGGCCTGTAGAATACCCCCAATAGTGTGATCATACCCTTTTTTCTCCTCAACTCTAACCAAATGGATTCTGATGCGGAGATGCCGGTGTTGGACTGGGGTGGACAAAAATGAGAAGTCGCACAACACCAGGTTATAGTCCAACAGTTTTATTTGGAATTACGAGCTTTCGGAGCTAGTCCCCTCAAGAACATCCTCCCTTTCCAACACTACCATGTCTTCCTTAATCAGCACTGCCACCCCACCTCCCTTCTTTCCTTCCCTATCTTTTCTGGCAAGCCAAGGTGATTTATAGGTTGGGTGTTGCTCTGTAAAGCCCAGATAGAAGGTAGGCCCAAGTAAAATGTTCTCATTATCTGAGGGCTGATGGTCTTGGCAAGAACCTGCTCAATACTTGAGTAAAATAGACTTGTAACCCACTCTACATTAATGGCCATGGACTTGTATCCCACTCTACATTAATGGCCATGGACTTCTATCCCACTCTACATTAATGGCCATGGACTTGTATCCCACTCTACATTAATGGCCATGGACTTGTAACCCACTCTACATTAATGGCCATGGACTTGTATCCCACTCTACATTAATGGCCATCAAGAAGTCCATTCTGACCCTTGAGGTTTCATACTGGGTTAGCATCCTTGAGCACTGTCCAAAACCAGACCTCCTCATATTGTCTAGCCAACCTTTTGATGATGCCGGAGTGCATCCTCTCTGAGCTGTATCATGTATTATACTTCTTCTTTACTTTTCTGGGCTCTAGGAGTTGATTAGCTGTTTGCCTTCTAAGTGTACTGAAATACGTTTATAATATACCCATAGTTTAGATCACAAGGGATCTGCCATTTCATTCTAAGTATTCCTATAATTCAGTCAGAAGATTTACCAAAAATAGTGGCGAGACTGTTGAGGCCTCGTGTTTTATTAAACTAAGAAGATGCAGCCATTCTGAATTCAATAATTTTCCTATCTTTAATTTCCTGTTTCTGATTAGAATAAAACTAAATTCAGGTGTTGTGGCTCAGTAGTCACTCTTTTCTCACAATCAAGGTTTAAAACGTTGAATCGAGCAGCATGGTAATGCTGGTCAAGGTGCTGGTCCATCGTTCAGCACGTGCCCTCCATTTGTAAAGTACATTCCTTAATCCCTCGGAGTCTGGCAGTATTGACGCAAATTGAAGTTACATGGCTGTCAGCTATGGAATATAATAATTTTTCATTGGGTGATCGTGACAACATAACTAACAAGTTCGAAATTAGTTATGGTGGTCAGGTTTCAAAGCAATGTCAAATCGCAGACCACAGCTGATCGCTTTGTGCCCTTTTTATATCGACCAGCCCAGCAAAAGGTGTCAGCACTTAGGACCATGATCAGACGACCATATCCGTGAGGAAAGTTTCCAGTCTTGTCTGGGCCTGTAATTTGTGCCTAAATAGCTGTCACTTTTAGTCCTTTTGTAGTGCTTCTGTTTGTTGCACTAGATCCCTTGAAGAAACTTGAGGTTTGTTTCAGTGTGAAGTGAATCTCCAGCAAACCCTTTTTGGAATGGACACAGCAAAGCAATCCATATCCATCAACAGTTTTTGTTTAATCTGAATAAATAATTCAAAACACTCAATAGTTCAACATCACAATGCATTTTGATCTGATTTTCTTTTCTTTGATCTGAAGACGAAAAGAAGAGCTTGCATTTATACTGTGCTTTACATGACCTTGGGACATCCAAAAACACTTTACTACCAATGAAGTACTTTTCGAAGTGTAGTCGCTGTTGTAATGTAGGAAACGCAGCAGCCAATTTGCACATCAAGGTCCCACAAACAACAATGAGATAAAGACCAGATCATCTGTTTTAATGATGTTGATTGAGCGATAAATGCTTCCCAGGACTCCACTGCTCTTCTTCGAATAGTGCCATGGGACCGCTTAGGTCCACCTGAGAGGGCAGACGGAGCCTCGGTTTAATGTTTCATCTGGAAGACGGCACCTCCGACAGCGCAGCACTCCCTCAGTACTGCACTGGAGTGTCAGCCTAGATTCTGTGAAGTTTCGAGTGGGACTTTAACTTACAATCTTCTGACTCCGAGGCGAGAGTGCTACCACTGAGCCATAGCTGACATCTTTATGGATGTTTTTAAAAGCAGATTGCAGCTTTTTTTAGGGAAAATAAAGGACCCAATGTTGACAAGGATGCTAATTATAAAAGCAAGTCCTGGAGTAATGGCACAGAAAGTGATTAATAGACAATTACTGTATCTGTATGATTCAAATAATGGTTGATTGCTGAGTAGAAAGGATTTTTTTTAAATTGTATTAATGAATAGCCAATCAGGAGCTGACAATTTGAAGCATTCCATTAATGTATTATGGCAGCTAAAAGGTCAGTTTGACTTTAACACGTAATCACACTCCCATTCCAGCACTGTTCTTTACATACGAATTACTAATGGAGGTGTTCCTTTAATCAGGTCTTTCCACAATGAACCTTACAGCTCCAAGTTTAAAAGCAGATAAAAGTTGGCCAACTTCACAGGAGCCTTTAATCCTGCCTGTTCTTCAGTGTCATAGGGCCCATTTCTAGATTACCTGTGTCGTTCCAACACGCTGGTGACTGGTCATAGTGACTCACCATCATTTACTGTGCAATGTTGGACATTTCCATCTTTGATCAACTCCTTTGGGCAAATTGAGGACCTTTTTTTAAATTCAAAATAATTGTCGAGCACGGAGATGGAGTGTGCAGCATAGTGTGCAATCTGACATCTGCTTTCACAACTTTACAACAAATTTTTATAATTGGTTAGTCAGCCAGATACTTAACAAGAATAAGATTTCTCTTTGGTTTATTTTGGTTTGAGTTCAGTTATTTTTTGAAGTCAGTTTAAAGCAACTGTTTTTCCAAGTTGCGAGCCAAAAAAAAGGAGCGGGATAAAATGGGGACCAAATATTTTATGATAGCAAAATACTGCGGATGCTGGAAATCCGAAATAACAACAGCGTTTTCTGTTGTTATACCAAATATTTTATGTTTCACTGAAATGTATTTTTTTTTTTGTTTTGGGTAGTGAGAACTGGGAGCGGGGATGTAAATTGTGTTCGGCAGCTCTCCACTCATAGTGCATGTCACGTGCATTCTTGGTCAAGTAGGGCAGGGTTACAGGAAACTCCTGCAGAAACTGGTTGGGAGCTTCATTGCAATATGTTAATAGTGCAACTGAGCTTTTTAATAAAGATCCAAGCAATCTCCTGGTTTTGACACCAGGAAAGCACTCCTAATTAAGCACACCTCTCTCCAATGGGAATATAGGGTTGCTAAGTTCTGTCTTGCATGCACTCAGAATTTAAAGGCCAGCAAACCCAAGTAGGATTACTTTTTCTGTAGGCTGCAACACAGGAGGATTTCTGCAGTTATTTTAATTAATTAATCCTTTTGAGGGGCACTCCTTACTTTGATGTGTTTCAGCCAAGAATTATCTTAAAATTTGGACCATAGATATTCAATGGGAATACCTCCTCTGTTATTTAGAGAAGGAAGAGCAGTAGGCAGATGCTGGGTAGCTGAGGTTGTAGCAGATGCTTACGGCCATGTACCTGCCAGTGCCCTTTTTAAAAAAAAAAAAAGTTCCTACTTCGTGCTCTTCCCCATCATTTTTAGCCCTAGTGGGATGGTTTGGGCTCCAGCCTTCTCTTGGACGACTGTCTGTGCTGCTTCATGCCTACTTTAGCAAGTTGAGGCGTGGTTCGAGCAGTGACGAGTTGAATGTGTAACCAGTTTTTGCTATGCTTTGGATAACCACTCCTTCCTAGATATCTCATCAATGGCTTGCCTGGATGACTCAATTAGCCTGCTGTAGTGAGCCAGCAGAATGTTGGGCAGCCCTGCGACTCTTGGTTCGAATAATTTTATTTGAGACTCTTAAGTGACATAAAATTTAGTCACCACTTCATGTCCAGATGTCTACTTGGCAAATGCATTGAATGATCAGGCTATGATAATGTTTATTAGTAATCTATTTATGTTAATTATTTACTGACTAGTAATTAGGAGCAATTAAAAAAAACTGAATGAAATAGAGAGGAAGGTTCAAAGTTTGGTTTCGGGTGCAGGGGTGGATGCTGGGAAGCCACATTCTAAGCTGAACTGTAGGTTTCTTCAATGAGCTCAACTCTCGATCCAAAGTTCAAACTCAAAGTATTCGCCTTTCATCAAGTGAAGGTTGTTGCAAGTATATTTGAGTCCTTCCCAGCAAGTAAGAATAACTAAAATCTTAAAAGCAAAATAAGTACTTAAGTGTCAGGCTTGGCTCAGTGGCAGCACTCTCACCTCCGAGTTGTGGGTTCAAGCCCCATTCCAGAACTTGGTCACATATTCTAGGCTGACCTTTCACTGCAGTATTAATGGATTGCTGCACTGTCTGAGGTGCCATCTTTTCGATGTAACGTTAAGCTAAGGTCCTGTCTGCCTATTTGGGTGGGTGTAAAACATCCTGTGCAACTTTTTCCAAGGAAGAGCAGAGGATTTCTCCTGGTGTCTTTGTTGGAACATGGGGCATGTTGGAGCATGGAGAAGGAAAAGGCAGAGAGGTGATGGGAAATTCAGGTTAGCTTAACATTAGCTTATGAGGCAAATGAACTAGCTTGGTGTTTAAATTAGTATTTCCTTACAGCTAGAATAGCCATTAGTTTCAAGCGCTCCATTAACTGTTAAATAAAGACAGTTTGTAGGAAGCTAAAAACAAAGATAAGGGAACCTAGCTAACATTCATCCCACAATCAACACCACGGATCAACTAACTGGTCATTCATCTCAACGCTGTTTGTGGGACCTTACTCTGGGCAAATTGTTTGCCTACAAAAAGAACAGTGATCACATTTCAAAAGTAATCTGTTGGCTGTGAAGCACTGAGGACGTGCAAGGCGCTATACAATGGTTCATTCTTCTTACCAGTAGAGATGATTGGGAAACTGTGACACCACATCATGAATCACTGCACTCCTTTTTCTACTGACATCCCCAGGCACTTGATCCTGGTAATGCTGCCCTGTTTTTTGTCAGTCACACTATCCGTTTAATTATGAAGTTGGCAGCAATAACTCTCTCGAGATATAAAGAGTCCCACAGAACAACACTCCTCAAACCTGTGCTCTGTTACCAGCAGTGTCTGGTGCTCCGCTCCGTGACAGCCTGCTGATACCATCCTGCCCTCCTCGGCTTTGCACACTATGACCGTATGGAAACAGTGCTGTAAGAAGTACTATCTTAACATGTGGCACTGGGGATCTCCTCTTCAATCTTTGTCAGATCAATACTAAAACCCTGTGCACATGCGCTGATACTTGGAGATGTTTTTGAGACCATTATCATGCCCCTTCTGTGTGGTTGTTGCACATTGAATGCTATTAGCAGTGCTCATTACTGTGCCATTAAAAGTTCAAATAGTCCTATTGCTTGAAGTAGGCTGAGGTGAAGAGGAGTCAGATATTGATGGGACTGATCGCCCCTTAAGGTTTAACTTACAGACTTCAGATTTATAATAGGTGCTGCTAATACAGGTACAATATGCCTGAGGCATCGAAAAAGGTTAATGGCATATCTTATCTGCTAATCATTATTTCAAATACTACAGGATTAGCTCTGAAGGAGTTTTGTTAGCATACAGATCTTTTTTGAAAAATGGCAAATTAGTACAGCCACTGGCAACATTTGAAAAGATGCCGTTAGCAGCGAGAGTAGTTCCTTCCTTTTAAAATAGTTTGATATGCTTCGCCCTACATGTATTCCTCTGCAGCTACATGATTGTATCTGCCAAGCTCGAGTGAACTCGAGCAAATTAAATTGAGTATAAATAATAATAGTGTGGCAAAGCACTGCACAACTGGAAGAAAATTGCACGGGGATAAGTGATTGCAGCTGTAAAAATTCCAAAGCACCTCGCAGGGAAATAGGATGCTCTCCTATCCCAGCAGTTGTGCTGTCATTTTTCAGGACCCTCTTCCTTTTCCGGTGAGTTTCAAGTCTGATGTATTTTTTTTTGTTGTGTAATACATATAACGATTCATTAATTGTAATAATGAGTGAAATGCCCTTTCTCTCAGTTCTAAGCATACACAATTTTCTGAACCGTATTAGTTACACTTCAGCAAGAATCATGCTCAACCACAACTCATTTGAATAAGCAACTCATTTTTTTGATTTTTTTTTTTTCCCTCCCTGTACCAGTTACTCTTTTGCTTTTTACTCCAGGCTTCTTGAACATTCACAGCTCTAGCTACGAGCAATCATTTTGTGTCTCTCCCTTGACAGAAGTCACGTATGGAGTTTTGACCTAGCCTTATCCCAGACGGCAGAGGGATTTACAACACAGCGGTTTCATGACCTGGCACTGAATAATATTAATCAGGCTTTAAAACATTTCACGTAGTGATTGTTACCACGGATACAGAATCCAGATTATGTGTTTCTGGTACAAAGAAAGGCGAGGATTTAAAGCAAATGGATCTGTAACTGTGGGCTCCCTTAGCCTGTTTCAAACCTGCTCAACTTATTCAATGCTGAAATTCCTGAATATTACATGTTTTGTTTGCAACTGCTTCATTAGAAAAAAAAAAGAAAGACTTTACAGCCAGTGAAGTACTTTTGAAGTGTAGTCACTGTTGCAATGTAGGAAATGTGGCAGCCAATTTACACACAGCAAGGTCCCACAAACAGCAATGTGACAATGACGAGATAATTTTTTTTTTTACTGATGTTGGTTGAGGGATAAATGTTGGCTAGCACTCCCGTGCGCTTCTTCGAAATAGTGCAATTGGATCTTTTACGTCTATCTGAGGGGGCAGACAGTGCCTCGGTTTAACTACTCATCTGAAGGATGACCCCTCCGACAGTGTAGCATTTCCTCGGTACTTCACTGGAGTGTCAGCTGAGATTTTGTGCTATTTTAATTTGTATATTTCTGATGCATGATTTTTTTTGATATGACAAAGGTTAAACGTTAACCTCAATTTTTGATTTGGTTTCAGAGTTCTGCAGTGAAGTGCTAATTTGGGTTTCCTTGGGGCTTAGTTTCAACAGCCCTAACTTTGAGTAATCACAAAGCCAAACATGAAGATCTGAGCCCAAAGGTCAATATTTGAGCATTCTCCAGCTATGAGAGGGACAGTAACACCCCTCCACTATACGAGGGAAAATAGACCCCTAATTGGAAACCCTGTATGTGTAAATAGATGTCTGAGGAGAACAGGATCAGGCTTGTTTTGATGCTCCCATAGTCGAGCAATGTTGAGGCACAGAAGTCTTGGTCCTTCGTTGTGAGAAGGTGTTTGCATGCTGTAGTGGATTTGTGGGTGGGGGGAGAACACAGGCAAGGTTATTAGGTTAAAGACACCAATTAGACATAATGAGTTATTGAGAAATGTCCGTTTGAAATGCCTTAGAGTTGGAAGTTCTGTTACTGATTAACTTTTATGTGTACCCCATGGAATGTATTGCTGACTCTAAGTTGACTCCAATCGTAAACAGTTGTTCATAGAAATAACTCTTCCTTTTATAAGCCAGTTCCAGAATATATTATGCTCATGGACAGAAATGAGTGAAACTGGGTCCGTTGGCCCAGAATTTCATGAAGACTTGTTGATCTTAGCTCACAGAATTGGTGCACGGTTGACTCCTTCCAAAATTGGCACATATTGTCTGTTTTGAGTTTAAAATTTTTGCTTGAAGAAATCTGGTGACCTGCTTATTTACCATCACCTGCTCTGACCAGATAAGGCTGTATTTATTTCGATGCACAAGCTGTTTCAGCAGCTTTGAAATTGATGACTACGTTTTGGACCTTGCTTTTCACTTCTCATTTCATCCACTACCATTGCACCTGATTACTGGTGTGAGCTTTGTTGCCTTGTAGGTGTCCGCTGTGGCTCAGTTGGGAGCACTCTCGTCTGAGTTAGAAGGTTGTGGGTTCGCACTTCACAAAATCTAGGCTGACACTCCCAGTGCCCTACTGAGGGAGAGCTGCACCGTTGGAGGTGCTGTTTTTCGGCTGAGGTCTTAAATCGAGGCCCTGTCTGTCCCCTCAGGTGGACGTAAAAATCCCATGGCACTATTTTGAAGAAGAGTAGGGGAGTTCACCCCGGTGTCCTGGCTAATATTTATCCTTCAACCAATATCACTAAAACAGATTATCTGGTCATTATCTCATTGCTGTTTGTGGGACTTTGCCGTGCACAAATTGGCTGCTGCGTTTCCTATGTTACAACAGTGACTTCACTTCAGAAAGTACTTATTTGGCCGTATAGTGCTTTGGGACATCCTGAGGTCGTGAAAAACACTATAAATGCAAGTCTTTTTCTTGTGTTGAGTCTCCAGTGCTCTTCAGTTGTGACTGCCAGGTTAAACAGACTGCACATGCTGGGCACCCTTGGTTGCTGCAGCTACTTGGATCAGTGCTATGCACACGCAGGCATGTATGCATGCGAACGCTCCTCAGAAATCCTAGTTTAACAAGTTGCGCAAGTGTAAAATCTCATCACTCTGTTTCCCGCATGCTTTACAGTACAGGGGATTAAAAAAACACAGCCTGCCAACACAAGGATTAAATTCTGGTTTAAACAGCAAATGCCACCGTCAACATCTTCTGAATTTGGTACTACACATTAGATCCTATTGATGGCTGGTTAGATGTGCGCAGCCATTCTATTGGTCCAGTGACGGTCACTAAACCCAAGCCCGAATGCTATATTTTGGATGGCGTTCTGTTCTGATTTGTTTCCCCCCTCTCCCCTTTCCTTTGGAAGTACAGTAAAATCTGAAAGAGAGGAAAGACTACATTAATACAGTCCTTTTATCACTTCATTTGGAAATGGCCCAAAGTGCTTCACATACAAATAATTCATTTGAAATCCAGTAACTGTTGTCATGTAGGTAAATGCAACAGCCATTTTATGCTGCAGGGTCACAAATAGCAGTGGGGTGAATGGCCAGTAAATGGTGGTGGTGTTTGCGAGAGGAATGTTGGCCTGGACACTGGGAGAACTCCCTGCTCTCTTTTTGAATAGTACAATGGCATCTTTTACATCCACCTGACAGGCACAAAAGAGTCTCTGTTTAATCCAGGGATGGTGCTGTTCTGACTTGAGCTTGTTCCATATACTTACTTGCTTGTGCCTAGCATAAAAGTCGTCTTCCATTGGTAAGCCTGCAACTCTATGGACCTAGACTCTACTTCGTCCATGAAGTAAATGGGCTAGTGGGCCGCAGTGTGAGCGGTGAACCCTTTTTACCAGTAAGAAATGCACAGGAAATAAAATAGGATCTCATTGGAAATGGTACGGGATCTTGCTGTACACTCCTGATCTCCAACTGACTGGAAAAATAGCACTCTTTGGCTAAAAACCTAGGATTCAAATTTATTAAAATGCAAGATTAACCGAGGAAAGAACAAAAGAAAATGAGAGATTGATTAGTTTACAATGTTGCACTTGAACTTGGAATCTCTTTCAATGCAATGGAACCATCGCTGTTCTCTGCAGTAGGACTTGTAGTTTGGACTAGGTGATCATGATGAAATTCGGACTAAGCATCCACAAGAGACTGAACTCCCGTGGATTCCTGAATTAACCTTCGCCCATTTAGCAGTAGGCTGAGAAGTAGATTGGTTAACTGGGAAAAGCATACCATAATTATACCCCATTTCACACAGCTTCTGGCAATGGGATTGTCGAATCAAAATAGACAAAAGACACAAAATAGACTAAACAGCAGTTCATCCACCTTCCAAAGAGCCCCTGATGGGGCAGTGACAAAGGCCATGCGTATATGTGGCACTTTTATGCATTACTGCCTGGGAGGGTGCAATATTTCTCATTCTTAAACATTTCTTTACACTCTTACCGGTAGCTGTCTGATTTATACGTGCTGGAAACTGTGGAGAAAGCAGCAGTTCTGAGGGAATTTAGCAGCACTCCAAGCAGCAATTCATTGTGAACCACTTTGAACAGTTTCAACGTGGGGAAAAGGAACTGTGCAAGCGCAAGTAACTACTACACTTTGCTGCCAGTGATGATCGCTCCTGTTCTCCAGCAAAATGAGATCTGCATCACTTGGGCCTATTGACAGCCCAAGCGCAGAGCAATGGTTTTGTTGCAGCGGCAGATTATAAATTCCCGGTGGTACAACAGCAACTTGCATTTATGTAGCGCCTTTATCGCAGTAAAACATCCCAAGGTGCTTCATAGGAGCAATTCTCAAACAAAATTTGACATCGAGATATTAGGACAGGTGACCAGAAGCTTGGTCAAAGAGGTAGGTTTTAAGGAGGAGAGAGAGGCGGAGAGGTTTAGGGAGGGAGTTCACCGCTTGGGGCGAAGCAGCTGAAGGCACGGCCACCAATGGTGGAGCTATGAAAATCGTGGATGCACAAGAGGCCAGAATCAGAGGAGCACCGATATCTCTTGAGGGTTGGAAGGCTGGAGGAGGTTACAGAGGGTCAGGTCTGCAGAATGTTCAGAGACCTCGTGCACTGGTGGCACGGTTTAAACCCACAGATTGTGACCATTAAAATGCTCGCAAATCTTCAAACCACAGCCAGTGGTTTTTCCACAGATCCATTTTCTTAGGCTTTCAACATCCGAGTGCTGCCATAATTAGAGGAGTATACAACTATCCCGCAGAGGAAGAGAGGAGTTTACAACTATCCCGCAGAGGAAGAGAGGAGTTTAATGGTCCAGAACATTCTTGGCTCCTTGCGGTACTGTACCGCTTACCTCCTGACAATTTTACTTGGTGTGATTTAATGATCTGAACCTTTTTTCACAGTGAAAGAAAGATGTGGGAGACTGCTCATCCTTCCACATAAACCTACCCACCCGTAATTAACTGCCTCTTGAATGATTCCAGAGTTTTTGCCAGAACCTTCTATAGGAGGAGTACAATGCTTGAACTGTTGAGAACAGTGTTGGGCTTTGTCCCCTGTTAATATTGCACGTTATTGAGGAGGGGATTGTTTATATCAGTGCATTTCTGCTTTGACAGCAATACCACTTCAGTACCAGGTGAAATTTTATGAAGAGCTGACATGAACCAATTTCATTCATGTCAGCGAGATATATTGTAGCTGTTAAACAGCCTGTTACAAAGCTCCTCATAAATAATGGCGGCCTTGTTGCAGTGAATCTACTTCCAAGAGAAATAACAAAGACTAGCACAGCTCACACGATGGTAAGAAATACAAGAAGGAAAAGAAACCATATCTACCAAAGATATGTAATATATGCTGAAAATTTTAAATACATATATTGCCACTTCATCCTTTGCTAAATCAATTTTCTTTATAGTTTAAACCTAAAACTACTTCTGCTGTGATGCCCTATCATTTATTGAAGACGGGAGAGAGATTGTGTGGAGGCATTAGGATAGTTCCTGCAGCTATAATAATTAATAGAAAGGTTATTCTTCTGAGCACATTGCCAAAAGCTTACCTGGATATCCAGGCTGGTTAAGGTCATTCCAAAGGCACCGGGAGCAGGGACTTTCCTTAAATATGTCCTAAAATATGGAACCTAAAAGAGCTATAGGAGGAAGAGTGGCAAAAAACCTTAAACCAGCAAATGTATTACGTCAAGGTGGTATTTGAGGCCTTGGTTTTTATGGATGCCCATCTCCTGTGCAACAGTCCACACAGCAGTATTAGTGTTGGAAACTCTGATGTATTTATGAACATACAATTTACTCACAAAAGAGCTGCTCTCCTATTTTTGGTCTAATTTGGTGTGTCATAATATTGCAAACTTTTGTTGTCATTTCTGAAATATTCCCATGGCTGGTAAGGTTGCGGTGCAGTAGCACTTGGCAAGCAGACGTACATCCCTTGGCGAAAATTTTAAATCGGTGTCTTGAGCAGAAACCTTAGCAGGCAACTTCATCCATCAATACTGACATCTGAGTGAACAGTAGAATTGTATCGAAACAGACAGCCATTACAATGGGACATTGCACTAAGCAAGTGAGTAAGCATAAGAAGAGATGTCACTTAACTTAGCAGGACTTCAGTACCATTCACAATTCAGTAACGCACCATAACAGTCTGACTGTTTCCATATTGTGATCATTATGTATGTCTATTGTTTGTCAAATATGGGAGCATTGGAGCAAGGTGGTAAGGGACTGGTTGGAGTAAGGTGATGAGGCATTATAAGGATTGGTTTCTTGGAGTCTTTCCATCATCCTGAGTTATCTTGAAGTAGAATAGAATTGCTTATGCCACAACCAAATGCTACATCGGTCAGGTGTCTCTTTTTAATACACAAGGAAAGTTTTATGACAAATAAGAAACGGGCAAATTTCAATTTATTTGTAACGTTCAATCAAGTATTGGCAGTTGAACTGCAATTTTTCTTGTATTAAATATTTTTCATCTGTCTGAATAGCACCAGAGCTCTTTTTTATATAGAAAAGAGCCACTAGCATTTATACAGTACCTTATTACATTAATGAAGTGTCTTAAAGCACTTCACACAAGGAATTACTTTTTGGCATACAGTGACTGTTGTTGTGCCAGTATAATGGAGCCCTGGAGGTGTTCTACTAGCAGCTGTCAAACCTATTATTTTAAAGTTTGTTGTTTTTCTTATTACTGCTTCAGTGGAAAAAGGGGAGAGAAAATGAATTAAGATTTGACTATTCACATCCTGCAACTTTTTCTCCTTTCGGTATCCCCATTATTGGGACCCTCTGCTGCTGGACTCTCATTTAGTTGTGCCTCCTTCTGAAATGGGCTCCTGTACAAAATTTGCACTTTGGCCTACTGAGCAAAAGAAATTGCCGAGAATTATCCAATTACAAGTAAGTTAATGAAGTTATCGTAGTTTCCTGTTCAATCAACCTCATGAACCGTGTGCTGCAGTAGTGGGTCAGGAAAGATTGGTTATGGCTCCGTTTGTCTCGTGCTGGTTGCCTTGATAACTTAATTGTCCATTAATAGACTTCGACCAAACCTAATTCACTGATTTCCTTCATTGCTGTAGCAAATCCTTTTGAAGATGGATTGTTCAGACTCTAGGGATCTTCAAGACCGCTTTTCTGGTGTTTCACAGAATTGAATGTGTTCCCCTCTCTCATTATGTGGAGGATAGATTTGGGGAAGACCAGAATCGCATTCGGCAACATGCATCTTTTTGACGTCACTTCTCAACAACTTGATAAATCTTTTAAGATCCTCATGGAATTTCTTTTTTATTAAAATAGGGATAAATCATCTTGCAGATTCCTGGAGGAAATTGTTTAACATCCATCGAATTCAAGATGGTTGTCACTATCGCTGGAATTTTGTGCCACCTTGAAGACAGATTTTCAGCTATTTTTGTCTAATAAAAAATTGCAGCTGCTCCTTTAAAGAGTAAAATGGCCGACTTACAACAGTGTAGTTACAACAGTGACTACACTTCAAAAATAGTTGATTGGCTGTAAAGCGCTTTGGGGCATCCTGAGGTCATGAAGGCGCTATATAAATGCAAGCCTTTCTTGTTGTTTTCCAGTATATTCTCAGTAACTTGAGAAACTTTGGTGTAGCTTTATCGCTACAGATGAGCTCCATAGAAGACTGAATCCCAGGTCTCGGCACTCATCCCTTGGGCCTCCTCATTCTAATAATCAATGTGAAAATTGCCGTAATTCTGGGGTAATTTTAAGATCTCTGCCTACACTTTGAGTTTTACATATCAGCTGATAAAACAACATACTTGCATTTATATAGCGCTTTTTAATTTAAAGAAACATCCAGCGGTACTTCGTAAAGGTAAGCAAAATGGCGTCTGCCTCAGGATGTCCGGGATTAGGAGATTACAAAGAGGTGGGTCTTGGGCAACGTTCCCGCTAAGCTGCGTGGCCGTGCAGCAGTCTGGAGGTCCCGTGCAGGCCGTTCGCCGGCTTTGATATTTTCGCGCATGTGCGGTTTCTTCCATTTGAATGGGCTGCGCAGCCAGTTAAAGGGACCACGCACACAAAAAAAAATTAGAGGGAACTTTGGTCTTGAGAAAGAGGTGTAGAAGTGGAGAGGTTTAGCGAGGGAGTTTCAGAGAGCAAGACCGAGGTGACTAAACAGTCTACCACCAATGGTGGGGCAGGGGAAGGAGGAGATGCACAGGATGCTAGAGTCTGAGGTATAAAGGACTTGTGGGATAGGGGAGGTGCAGGTATGGGCTGAAGGTGAACACTGAGATAGGGTTGTGTGAGCCATGGTCGGATTTTGGATGAATACAAGGATTTTGAAATGAATGTGTTGGAGAGTGGGGAGCCAGTGTAGGTTTATAAATTTTATTGGAGCGAACGATACTCGTGTACATTCGGACAACACGCATGGTGATGCGAAGGCTGCGGGAGACCTTGTGTTACAGTTACGGAGCTCAGTCACCGGGGAGATCAACCCCTGGGTCTTCTCTAATTCTTTTGCGATTGTCTTGCTATTTATCCTACAGCTAAATGGTCAATTCACCATACATCCTCCGTGACCTACACTCTTGGTTTCTACTAACTTGCATCAGCTTAGCATTCCAGAGAGTGGGTCTCCTAACAAAAGCTGCCCTTGCATATTCAGAAAAGGTAAACATATAGTGGTCAAAGAGAGAGAAGGTCACAGTTACGACAGCTGGTAAAGTCATGGTTATTTTAGCTATCTTGTGACATTTTACAATAAAAAGCACTGCACAGTCCATGTATAGCTTCAGGCATTCACTTGTGGGGGGAGTTCAAAACTAGAGGCAATGAATCCAATAGATAATTCAGAAGAAACTTCTTTACCCAGACAGTGGTTAGAATGTGGAACTTGCTACCACGTGGAGTAGTTGAGGCGAATAGTAAAGATGCATTTAAGGGGAAGCTAGATGAGTACATGTGGGAGAAAGGAATAGAAGGATGTGCCGATATGGTGAGATGAAGTAGGGGTGGGTGGAGGCTTGTGTGAACCGTAAACACCGGCATAGACCAGTCTGGCTGAATGGCCTGTTTCTGTGCTCCAAATTCTATGTAATTCAATGACATGGCCCAGTAGAAGAAGTAACCTGGATCTGGGGACTTGTACTCCGTTTAACTTGTGTTGTAAATTCTCACCGGGTATAAATCTGCAACATAGTCACAGCCAAGCAGCTTGGTATAAATCATTGCGGGCCATTTCCTGATTTAATTTTGGAGAGATTTCTCCTTATTCGTTCACCTTGCTTTTGCCCGAGGGTTGTGAGGTGAAACGGGAGACTTTTAGCAGTATGGTATAAATGGCTAAGATGAATCTCCTGTGGATTTAATTTGAAACCGAGCAGCAAGGACTTGCCTCGATCCGATAACGTGGTGCCCTTCGGCGCACGAAGCGAGTCAGGGAAGCACTTCTTCTAAAGTTTGAGGATGGCGATCACTTACTTCAGCTTATCCTCTCCCTCCAATTGGACTACAAAATCAAAGATTTCGAGAATTCTGTATATTGACATAAAGCAGCATTTTTTTTTGCATTAATTCGAGCAAGCCAGCTCATGAAAATAAGTGGCTGCTTAATTATTTTGATAATTAGGTAAGTGTATCAAGGGATATCGAGTAAAGGCGGGTAAATGGAATTAAGGTGCAGACCCTCCACGATCTCATTGAATGGCAGAGCAGGCTCGAGGGGCTGAATGGCCAACTCCTGTTAGTATGTTCCTACAAATTACAAAACCTAGTACAAATTCTGAAATGGGGACAATCATAATATTTTTTGAAATGATTTCTGTGAGTATAAAAAAATCTAACTCCAAACTTACCTTTTGTGGATTCTCCTCTGAGTAATTACACTACTGACTTCCATCGCAATTGGTGCAGTATAAACGACATTAGAAAGTAGATGGATATCGCTGTCAGCAATCATCCATTCAAAAACCTATTGGAGTTGTCTTTTTAAAAAAAATTAGTTTTGTATTGATCGTTTGCAGTCGTTCTTCCTCCAGATATCACAGGCAGTGCCTTTCC
Organism: Squalus acanthias; assembly: GCA_030390025.1. Classification (NCBI taxonomy): domain Eukaryota; kingdom Metazoa; phylum Chordata; class Chondrichthyes; order Squaliformes; family Squalidae; genus Squalus; species Squalus acanthias. Next base: position 290,308 of record JASTWF010000332.1, on the reverse strand, counting down.
ACAGCTGAAGGTATGCATCATGATTATATAAGTGCCTTGGACAGGATCAGGCTGGACTAATGCCTTCCACCATTAATAGTCCACTGAAACTCAGTCTGGGTTCAGGCATTGGTGCGTCAGTGAGCCACTGAGGTCCCAATACCGGTTGTAATAGACGTCCGCTGTGGTAGCACTCAGTGGGTAGCACTCTCGCTTTGGAGTCAGAAGGTTGTGGGTTCTAGTTCCACTCCAGAGACTTGAGCACAAAAATCTAGGCTGACACCAGTGCAGTGCTGAGGGAGAGCTGCACTGTCTTGAGGTGCTGTCTTTCGGATGAGACGTTAAATTGAGGTTCCATCTGCCCTCTCAGGTGGACGTAAAGGCGCCCGTGACATTATTTCGAAGAAGCCCTGGTATCCTTGCGAATATTTATCCCTCAATCAACACCGAAAACAGATTATCTGGTCATTTATCACATTGCTGTTTGTGGGAGCTTGCTGTGTGCAAATTAGCTGCCACGTTTCCTACATTACAACAGTGACTACCTGTCAAAAAGTACTTAATTGGCTGTGAAGTGCTTTGGGATGTCCTTGTGAAAGGCGCCTTTTTAAATGCAAGCCTTCCTTCCTCCCTCTTCTCATCCTCCTCCTCCTTTTCCTTCCCCTCCCCCCACTCTCTTTCTTTCTCCCCCTCTCTCCGCATGTACAGTACTGAACCCCTCCCGTGGTGGGGAAAGGTTTAGGGGTGAGCAACAGGAATGATTCCTAGCTTAAAGAACCTTAGTTGCTCAGATAGGCTTACAGATCTGTGTCTATTTACTTCAGAGCTGCAACTTGGAGACCTGATCGAGGTATATAAGATAGTATATCTCTGGATTGCATACGTATTGATAGATTATTTTCAGTTTGACAGATTATTTCAGTTTGACAGATTGGGGAGGACCAGGGGGACATGCCTTTAAACTAGGCAAAAGTAGGAATAGATTGGGTGTTAAGCGGTCCTTCTTTTCCCAGAGAGTAGTGAGCCTCTGGGATACATTGCCGACTGGTGCGGTGGATGCTGGCTCTCTGCTTGCCTTCAAGAGGGAGTTGGACTGGTTCCTGACTGGGGCAGAGGTGGATTATATAAAAGGTAAGTGATTTAACTGTTAACATCTGCATTAGAAAATGGACACTGAGAATTTTTGCACTCTTTTACTATTGAATTAACCACTTCCCTGATGCACTGTATTTTCTCTCCAATCTCTTTCCCCCGGCCCCCCGTGCTCTGCAGCAATATGACTGAGAACAGAAGAGCTTCAGAGTGGAGATGGGCGGATGTGCTTTGAGCCTGTGTTCTAGCACTTTGTGCTCCCCCAGTTTGTCAGTTCTGAACCTATATTCAATGAGACTCTTTTTTTTTTAAATTTTAATATGAATGAAATATTCACATAAAAACCTGGCTCTGCGAGCTTCAAAGAAATTTCATGTCTAAAAATATCGCGTGCATTCATTTTATGTGCTCAAAAAATGTAATTAACTTTTTATTGAGTTGCCACAAACCTAACCTAATAACCTTGTGTAATTTTTTTGAACATGTCAGTTGTGAAGATGTCTGAATTGGTCGCTTATAAAGGGCATCGTCAGTTTACTGTAGAGTCATTTAACGTGCTTGCATATAGACAAGTACAAACCGATGTCATTAAATCTTGGTTCAAGTCTACCATCAGCAGTTCCCTTTTTTAAATTATGGTTTCAGTAAAACCCAAATGAAACGTAAGTGGGAGAGAGAGAGAGAGAGAGAGAGAGAGACTTGCGCTGTCAGCACCAGATGAGAGGGGGAGATGAGATCATTTATTAGAGCGCCCCCTAAAAGTGCTAGATTCGATCCCCCGGCTCACTGAGTTAGTTGAGGACAGTAGTAAGGATATGACTGTTGGCCTTGGTATTCCTGGGTTGGGGTAGGAGAGAGTAATCCCAGCTTCTGGTCGCCATCCAGTGACCCACCCCACTGATAGTGTGAGCGTGTGGACTTCGGTTAAGAGGGGATTGGATTGGGCCTTGTTGCCACCATCGCTGCGGTCAAATATCTTGTCCAAACTCGCCGCTGAGCCCCTTGTATGAATAATGGTCATTTGGACATGGAATCGGAGGATGACCGAAGGAAGGGAGAAAAGTGGAAGAGAAACATTTTTTTAAGAAACCAAAAAGTTTAATTTAGTAGTTTAACCCCTAAACGCTACAGTTTGAGCACGAGTGATTGATTGATTGTGAATTCTACGGCAACTCATGGGGAAAAGGAACATTCCATTGTCATAGCTACTTGGAAGATCCACTGCATTTAATAAAGGATTAGTTGGAGAGGATGATACTAGAATGTTTACATAGTCAGCGTTGGTCATAGTGACACACCACCGACTATTAACATCTGGTCCAAAAGAAATTCTGGGAACATTGCTTTGTTGACTGTCGCAGGACCATATCGAGATTATTTGTTTTTCTTCGAAGAATCCCTTGGTTTTTTTTTCTCTTTTTTCCCCTCAGATAATTTCATTTAACGAGCAGCTTTGTAATGAGTAGCTTTACCGATTTATTTATTTTTTCCCACCCAGACCTGCCAAAGTGTGATTGCTGTTTTAAAACATGAATGTAAAGCCGAAGGGAGATCATTAATAGTTTACACGAGGCCTCTCCCTGCAATAAATCGAGGCCGCAGATTGTTTATGCAACACTTTTTTTTTGATCCAGCTGCGCTGGGAAATCTGATTGAATTCAGAGGAAGAAGCGGTGTTTGAATGAAGCCGTAGATTGCTGCTGGTATCGTCTGATGAGCTTGGTGTCCTGGGATGTTTGGAGGTCAGCACCCACAGAGCTGGCGGAATTCTTCATTTTCTGCGTTCTGTAAAAAATCAATTCTTAGCTGTACTTTGTTCAACGCACAGCTTCAACAGTGACCCTGGTTAGGGGCAATATTAGAACATTTTGGAAACCAAATAGAATATCCTAGAATTGAGAGAGAGATGCGCCTCCTCCTATTCTGCTCAGTCCCCCAGTTTCCCTCCCCCGCCCCTCCTCACCTACTCCCGCTGGGCTACTGTTCCAAGGGTGGCAGCAGCTCTCCAGTCGCAGTTCATGTGCGAGATGGCACAGTGAATGTTGCCTGCCTATTGAACTGCGGATGGCATCACAACTGAGGCAATCCTTTCTTTACCCAGCATCGGTTCAGTAAGAGCCACAGGATAGTGAGACCGGAGCAGGCATCTTGTCTGGTTTTGTCGTTCCCTTACCAAAATGAAGGGGTGCTGAGGCCAGATATTGGGCCTTTACCGCAGCCTCAGTTTAGATCAGCTAACTCCGCACAGAACGGGAATCGGACTGGCTCCGTACCACACAAGGTAGTGCGTTTACCCCTGCAGCCATTGCTTTTCAGTTGTTCATGGGGCAAACCATCTCCATGAAAGAGTACGTCATGCAGCTTATGCTCAATAAAGGAGTGTGTGTGTGTAGAAGGCCAATGGTTGTACACAATGCTGCAAGTGGACCTCCCAGAGGGTTGTGGTAATTCCCAGTTTAGGTTTGTGCCACGCTGGCTGGGTCCACCAGAAATATGCGCAGAAGTGAGGATCACGCTCACCTGCACCTTGTTTCTGACGAGCGAACTTCTTCCTCATTCGCAACCAGGTTTCGGGGAGCTGGGCACCTGCATTGACTTGGTTGGTGATTTCCTATCCAGCTGGCTTTGGAGGGCGGCCTTCAGTCTCGAATAGGCCCACCCTCCTTTGGTGTACTTCCTGCAGGAGGACTTCCAACTGTTTACCACAATGAGCAGTGTTGCCCACATCACTGCTGTGCTGTTGCCGTTAGTCCACTTTTATGCCAGTGTCGCAATTTGTCTCCTTTTTTCTTTGCTCCCAGACAGTTGCGCCCAAGTGGTTCCTGTGCCTTTAGCTGCAGCTTGCCTGTCGTGTTACAGGTGTACCTGAGCCACAAAATGAACGGAAGGCAAATCCGCTGGGTTCTACCAGGGGCGGGCAATCCACTCCACCAGCTTAGCCCAGGCAGCGGTGTTGGAATTACGTCCCCCCCCCCCCCGTCCCCCCCACCCATCTCCATGATGGGGTACAGGCCATAGGTACCAGACACTCTCTTGTATATTGTGCAAGTGTTTTATGCTGGCACGCCTTCCCTCCTCGCTCAGTTTAACCTGGCACTCTTCCCTTTACACCCCCCCCCCCGCCCACAAACACAGACTGAACCGGCCATTATTCTTCCCCTCTGACCCCGTTCAAACTCTTTCCCCATCTCCGTTCAAATAGTTCGGGTACAGTCGAGGTACATTCCCACTAGGGGGAAAGGTAGGACAACTAAAGAGCGAGCTCCCTGGATGACGAAAGACATAGAGAGTAAGATGAAGCAGAAAAAGAATGCGTATGACAGATGTCGGGTCGAGGATACATGTGAGAATCAGGCTAAATATAGAAAGTTCAGAGGAGAAGTGAAAAGGCAAATAAGAGGAGCAAAGAGAGGGTATGAAAATAGATTGGCAGCTAACATAAAAGGTTATCCAAAAGTCTTCTATAGGCACATAAACAGTAAACGGGTAGGAAGAGGAGGGGTGGGGCTGATTAGGGCCCAAAAAAGGAGACCTACGCATGGAGACGGAGGGTATGGCTGAGGTACTAAATGAGTACTTTGCATCTGTCTGTCTTCAAGGAAGAAGATGCCACCATAGACATAGTAAAGGAGGAGTTAGAGGAGATACTGGATGGGATAAGAATTGATAAAGACGAGGTACTAGAAAGTCTGGCTGTACTTAAAGTAGATAAGTCACCAGGACCAGATCGGATGCATCCTAGGACGCTGAGGAAAGTGAAGGAAGAAATCACGGAGGTACTGGCCATAATCTTCAAATCCTCTTTAGAAATGGGGATGGTGCCAGAGGACTGGAGAATTGCAAATGTTACACCCTTGTTCAAAGAAGGGTGTAAGGATAAACCCAGCAACTATAGGCCGGTCAGTTTAACCTCGGTAGTCGGGAAGCTTTTAGAAACAATAATGCGGGACAAAATTAACAGTCGCTTGGACAAGTGTGGATTAATTAAGGAAAGCCAGCACGGATTTGTTAAAGGCAAATCGTGTTTAACCAACTTGATCGAGTTTTTTGATGAGGTAACAGAGAGGGTTGATGAGGGTAATGCGGTTGACGTAGTGTACATGGGTTTCCAAAAGGCGTTCGACAAAGTGCCACATAATAGGCTTGCCAGCAAAGTTGAAGCCCATGGAATAAAAGGGACAGTGGCAGCATAGCTACGAAATTGGCTAAGTGACAGGAAACCGAGAGTAGTGGTGAACGGTTGTTTTTTTTGGACTGGAGGAAGGTGTACAGTGGTGTTCCCCAGGGGTCGGTACTAGGACTACTGCTTTTCCTGATATATATTAATGACTTGGATGTGGGTGTACAGGGCACAATTTCAAAATTTGCAGATGACCCAAAACTTGGAAGTATAGTGAACAGTGAAGAGGATAGTGATAGGCTGGTGGAATGGGCGGACACGGCAGATGAAATTTAACACAGAAAAGTGCGAAGTGATACATTTTGGTAGGAAGAATGAGGAGGGGAAATATAAACTAAATGGTACAATCCTAAAGGGGGTGCAGGAACAGAGAGACCTGGGGGTATATGTGCATAAAATCGTTGAAGGTTGAGAAAGCAGTTAAAAAGGCTTAAAGGATCCTGGGCTTTATGAATAGAGGCATAGAATACAAAAGCATAGAAATTATGATGAACCTGTATAAAACACTGGTTCGGCCTCAACTGGAGTATTGTGTCCACACTTTAGGAAGGATGTGAAGACCTTCGAGAGGGTGCAGAAAAGATTTACGAGAATGATTCCAGGGATGAGGGACTTCAGTTACATTGATAGACTGGAGAAGCTGGGGATCTTCTCCTTTTAGAGCAGAGAAGATTGAGAGGAGATTTGACAGAGGTGTTCAAAATCATGGGTCTGGACAGAGTAGATAAAGAGAAACTGTTCCCATTGGCAGAAGGGTCGAGAACCAGAGGGGACAGATTTAAGGTGATTGGCAAAAGAACCGAAGGCGACGTGAGAAAAAACATTTTTACGCAGCGAGTGGTTAGGATCTGGAATGCACTGCCTGAAAGGGTGGTGGAGGCAGACTCGATCGTGGCTTTCAAAAGGGAGTTGGAGAAGTATCTGAAAGAAAAACATTTTCAGGGCTACGGGGAAAGGGCGGGAGAGTGGAACTAGCTGAGGTACTCTTGCAGAGAGCCAGCACGGGTTCGATGGGCCAAATGGCCCCCTTCCCTGCTGTAACCATTCTATGAACCTGACAATTGTCTTTCCCCATCTCTTTCCCCGTTTGAGCTTTTCCCCTTGCCCCTTCCAAGTCCCCCGTGTCCATATGCACTCTCCTGCCTAGCTCTTCATGTTGGCACTCTTTCCACCTCCACATCCATCCACACTTTTATTACTGATATTTTCCTACCACTTCTGTCCCCTTTCTCTCTTCCCACCCCCCAACACCCTTCCCCCAGCACTGATTCTGACTTCCTCCTTCATCTTCTTGCCCCCTTTTCCACCCTCTCCTCTTTCCTCAGCCCTGCACCTACCTATATCCCCTGCTACCTGAACTAATTCTGGCTGCTCCATACCACAGGAGGAATTTCTCATGAGAACAGTGATTTCTGCCCACGGTATGCAGTAGCTGGAATTACTCATGCAGTTTACTGGACTGTTAGGAGCAGCATTGAGGGAAGAGGGGCGCTATCTCTGCCAATTTTCACCCATGAATGCAGATCAAGCCCCAAAACACTGACTCTCCACATTGAACCTAGATGTCTGGCACATACGGTGGCATAGTGGTTAGCACTGTTGCCTCACAGCGCCAGGGACCCGGGTTCGAATCCGGCCTCGGGTGACTGTCTGTGTGGAGTTTGCACATTCTCCCCGTGTCTGCGTGGGTTTCCTCCGGGTGCTCCGGTTTCCTCCCACAGTCCAAAGATGTGCGGGTTAGGTTGATTTTGGCTATGATAAATTGACCCTGAGTGTTAGGGGGGATTAAATACGTGGGGTTACGGGGATAGGGTGGGATATGTGTCGGTGCAGGCTCGAAGGGCCGAAATGGCCTCTATCTGCACTGTGGGGATTCTGTGATTCTGTGATCTGGTGAGGAAAGGGTCAGTGGCAGCCTCATGCAGACGCTCCTGGCAAACGAGCAATTTTAACCATGTTCTCCACCTTGACAGCTTGGTGAGTTGGTGAAGTCAAACTCAAACTCTTGCAATTCCCTCGAGTTGTGTGCTGGCCCATTATCTGATTTAACCTCATTTGGAATACCACGATGCGCAAAATGAGCTTTCATCTTGGCTGTGAGTTATTTCTCTCTTTAATCAGTCAAATCAATTTCAAAGAAATCTGAGTAACAACCATAAATCTTTTCAAGCAGATCACACCTTATCTTCTGCCAGGGCCTTTCTGGTATTTGGTGGCGAACAACCAGTTCCGTTTTACTATTTAGCTTGAAACTGCTTGCATAAATCACACCTGGATATTAATGTCTCAACGTCCTTGCTTGTCAGAGACCAGTGAATCACTTCACTAGTTCTCCAAAGGCATCCTCGTGGTTTTAAATGCTGTTTGAGTGAACTCTGCATTTCATCACTTCCCTCATTTATGCAGTGGTATAAAAACGCAATCTCCCTTGAATATCGATCCACAATGCTATTGCAGAGGGTACCAACTAAACAGGGGTGCCACATCATCCCTTGTACCAGGCAGCCTTTCTTATCATTTTCAACAATTTCAGAGCTCCATCCACTTCAGCAGCTTGTTAAATTGAGCATTCCCCCCCCTCGGAGAGGGCAAGTGCTGCAGCATCTTGATGTCTTTTCTCTTTCTGAATGTACATCGATGGTCTGTTGCTGAGTTTTTTAACGGCCACACGGGTGATCCCAGAGCTTAAGGCAATGACATTTGAGGAAAGATTGACGATCCTGGGTCTTTTCTCATGCATAGAGAAGACTGAAGAGGGATAGGGTGGAAGTGTTTAAAATTATGCAAGGTTTGGACAAATTGGATCCAAGTAAACTCTTCTGCCGTGTACAGAATTTAAGCAAATATTTGCAGATTAAGGACGGCAACAGGAAATGCAGGAGTAACCTTTTTACTGAAAGGGTGGTAAGTGTGTGCAGCAGGTCATTGCCACGGGTGGTGGAGCAAGAAATCAGTTTACATGAAGGAACCAGACAGGTTCTTGTCAAAAATGGGGGAGGGGAGGTGAGGTGAGGTGGGGGGGGAAGAGATCAAAACTTTTGCAATGAAGGCTTTTGGCTCTGAACAGCCAATTTCCAACCTGCCCCTTCACCTCCTGCATACACTGGACTGTAATTTGATGAAGTATTATTGCGTTTATTGAGCTTCAGTAGCATTGCAGCCTATCTTCAAGTCTCTCGGGAGCTCAGTTCGGTCCAGTGCCAAACAGAAGTAGGATAAGAGTCGACTAGATGCAGAAATTCAAAAAGATAAATGCCTTTATATTGGCCTTTTTGCATCTTCAGTAATGGTGCAGGATCTATTGCTGTTTGACCCAGGTGCTGAGTGGCAATGAAATAACTGGTTATGGAGAAATTTAATAAAATGATGATTACAAAGATACCCTTACAAAGATTACAAAGAACACGGTGGCATAGTGGTTAGCACTGGTGCCTCACAGCGCCAGAGACCCGGGTTCAAATCTGACCTCGGGTGACTGTCTGTGTGGAGTTTGCACATTCTCCCCGTGTCTGCGTGGGTTTCCTCCGGGTGCTCCGGTTTCCTCCCACAGTCCAAATGTGTGGGTTAGGTTGATTTGGCTATGATAAATTGACCCTTAGTGTTAGGGGGGATTAAATATGTGGGGTTATGGGGATAGGATGGGATATGTTAGGGGGAATTAAATACGTGGGGTTACGGGGGTAGGGTGGGATATGTGTATTGTGGGGATTAAAGCAGGGACAGGGTACTGGATTTGGATGATCAGCCATGATCGTATTGAATGGCGGAGCAGGCTCGACGGGCCGAATGGCCTACTCCTGCTCCTAGATTCTATGTTTCTATGTTTTTTATGTTTTATGTTTCTACTGAGCCCGTATACATCCTCTGCAAAACCAATCTCTGCTAGTTTGATTTGCAGACACAAGAAAATCATTTAAACCGTTTCTATATTGAGAGACTCACTTGATATCAGTCCTGGGTTTAAAATAAAGTGGGATTGCAGAGGTTATCTGCTGGGGCCTTTATGAAAGATTGCGGCCCTGCACCTTATTTGAATTCTAGATGCGTGACACCGTTGTGCAAATTTCCCTTTATGAAGCTGCCTTTTTTCTTCTGAAATTACATCAGACGCCAGCCTGATGACTGCTGTTTGCCCACCCAGGGATGGAAAAATTGCCCTTTAATGACTTTGCTTTTAAACTCGTTCCATCTCTCCAGCATTCTTGCAGTTGGTAAAATGTTGGACGTTTAATGGAATTGCCTTGGGGTCCTGAGACTTTGGATACACTCTGATGATTTATATCGTGTCCACAGCGGCCGGAACAACAGAACAATGACCGTGCTTGCACAAGTACAGCTGCATCTTGCAACTTTCTCAACAACAACATCAATAACTTGTATTTATATAGCGCCTTTATCTTAGTAAAACATCCCAAGGCGCTTCACAGCAGTGTTATAAGACAAAAGTTTGACACTGAGCCACATAAGAAATTAGGGCAGATGACCAAAAAAGCTTGGTCAAAGAGATAGGTTTTAAGGAGCGTCTTAAAGGAGGAGAGAGGTAGAGAGGCAGGGAGGTTTAAGCAGGGAATTCCAGAGCTTAAGGCCTCAGCAGCTGAAGGCACGGCCGCCAATGGTTGAGCAATTATAATCGGGATACTCGAGGCAGAATTTGAGGAGCGCAGATATCTCTGGGGGTTGTGGGGCTGAAGGAGATTAGAGATAGGGAAGGACGAGGCCATGGAGGGATTTGAAAACAAGGATGAGAATTTTGAAATTGAGGCGTTGCTTAACCAGGGAGCCAATGGAGGTCAGCAAGCACAGGGGTGATGGGTGAAAGGGACTTGATGCGAGTTAGGACACGGGCAGCCGAGTTTTGGATGACTTCAAGTTAACGTAGGATAGAATGTGGGAGGCCAGCCAGGAGTGTGTTAGAATAGTCAAGTCCTAGAGGTAACAAAGGCATGGATGAGGGTTTCAGCAGCAGATGAGCTGAGGCAGGAGCGGAGACGGGCGATGTTACGGAGGTGGAAATAGGCGGTTTTAGTTATGCTGCGGATATGTGGTCGGAAGCTCATTTCAGGGTCAAATATGACACCAAGGTTGCGAACAGTCTGGTTCAGCCTCAGACAGATGCTAGGGAGATGGATGGAGTCAGTGGCTAGGGAACGGAGTTTGTGGCGGGGATTGAAGACAATGGCTTCGGTCTTCCCAATAATTAATTGAGAACATTTCTGCTCATCCAGGACTGGATGTCGGACAAGCAGTCTGACAATTTAGAGACCGTGCAGGGGGTCAAGAGAAGTGGTGGTGAGGTAGAGCTGGGTGTCGTCAGCGTACATGTGGAAACTGACTCAGTGTTTTCAGATGATGTCGCCAAGGAGCAACATGTAGATGAGAAATAGGAGGGGGCCAAGGATAGATCCTTGGGGGACCCCAGAGGTAACGATGCTGGAGTGGGAAGAGAAGCCATTGCAGGTGATTTTCTGGCTACGTTTAGATAGATAAGAATGAAACTGACGAGTGCAGGCCCACCCAGCTGGACGACAGTGGAGAGGCGGTGGAGAAGGATGGAGTGGTCAACCATGTCAAAGGCTGCAGACAAGTCAAGAAGGATGAGGAGGGATAGTTTACCCTTTGTCACAGTCATAAAGGATGTCATTTGTGACTTTGAGAGCCGTTTTTGGTACTGTGGCAGAGGTGGAAACTGGATTGGAGGGATTCAAACATGGAGTTCCGGTAAAAATGGGCACGGATTTGGGAGGTGACAACACGTTGAAGGACTTTGGCGAGGAAAGGGAGGTTGGAGATGGGGCGGTAGTTTGCAAGGACAGCGGGGTCAAGGGTTGTTTTTTTGAGAAGGGCGATGACTGCAGATTTGAGGGAGAGGGGGTCTGTACCTGAGGAGAGTGAACCGTTAACAATGTCAGCTAACATGGGAGCTAGAAAAGGAAGTTGGGTGGTCAGCAGTTTGGTAGGGATAGGGTCGAGGGAGCAGGATGTGGGTCTCATGGACAAGATGAGCGTGGAGAGGTCAAGAGGGGAGATCGGAGAGAAACTGGAGAAAGATGCGAGTTCAGGGCTAGGGCAGGGGGGAGCCTTAGAGGAAGTTTGGCCTGGTGGGCTAGGGGAAGGAAGGGAAGTGGCAGAGGCAGCTGAATGGATGGTCTCAATCTTCGAGACAAACAAGTCCATGAGCTCCTCGCACTTGTTGGTGAGTATGGAGGGGAGAGAGGTTTAAGAAGACAGTTAGCAAATTGACAAGGAGGCCAACATATGAAAAAGATACTTCGCTGCCATTATGTATGGATTGAGCTGCCCAGCCCACCAGTGCTCAGAACATGTCTGCCTCCAAGGTTCTCATGGCAATAACCTCTAATTGCTGGGTCTTAAACTCCTTTGTAGGCAGCAGCATTGTATTGTTCACTTTGTTGCTACTGAATTGGAGATGCCATTAATTGGGAGCAGGTATGTAAATCCAGCCCAAAAAAAAATCTGTTTCAATCTGGATATGGGATTTGAGGGAGAGATGGTGTTAGAAAAATCTCTTTGACTCGTATATATTTCAAATGAGATTTCTAAGATCTTCATGCAGGAGCTGATGAAGTAACACTGAGTAAATGGCATCATATTGAGCCTTCACCGAAGCCTTTTGAAACTCAATTTCAAAGGTGTGGTGTCAGATCCATTTTGGTCAGCACATTTCTCTCTGATATTTACAAAATGAACAGCTTTGATTTAATTTAGCTTCCCAATGAGTGATGGATCTGATGTTGAAACTATATCAATTACATCACAGATATATGTAGTGAGTGAGATTGATGCAAGTTTTTTGCATATTCAGCTGTGCTGTAAATCAAACCTTAATTTACAAAAAAATGTAAGTTGAGATTTTTTTAAAATATGATTTTTTTTCAAATCAAGTCATGAATACATTGAAATTTGCTTTGGAAGGTTCAGTTGGATTTTAAAAAAACATGAAAATTCGTTGCCAAACTTCAAGATTTAAAAAACTCTTTTTGCTTTTTTCTAATTCTGGGCATCACCAGCAAGGCTGGCATTTATTGCCCATCCCTGAGAAGGTGGTGTTGGGCCGCTGCCTTGAACCACTGCAGTCCGTGTGGTGAAAGTACTCCCACAGCGTTGTTGGTCGGCAGTTCCAGGATTTTGACCCAGCGATGATGAAAGAACGATGATATATTTCCAAGTCAGGATGGTGTGTGACTGGGAGGGGAATTTGGAGATGATGGAGTTCCTATGCACCTGCCACCCTTGCACTTCTAGTTGGTTGAGGGGTGCGGAGGTATTTTTGGGACTGAGGCAAAGACCATCGGTATTTTGGGGATTGACGTCGGGAGCGGAGGCTCGCGATTGAGGCTGGGACAAAGGTTGATGAGAGCGACGGCCATTTCTGTCTAACATTTAGCATGTTTGCAATATTATTGTATTAGCAAATATTACAAGCCACTGTTAAGTAATTACATTGTTTTTCCTGTTAAAGGTACCTTGAATAGAGTTCAAGGGTTCACGTGGTCCTCTTACACACACAAAATATTGACAACCTCTTTCAAAGTATTCACCTGTCCTTGTAATTGTCTTCCCTAGATTTAAATACCGTCAGTCCTTTATCATCACTGGATGGGAAGGGTGCCGTACAAATGACTACTGCTCATTCATAGTGTGCTGGGACTTCATGTCTGCTATCAAAACAAATTCTGGTCTTTTATTTCTTCCCTCCCCCACCCCTTCCCTCCCATGTGTTTTATAACTCAAATGTCATTACAGAACCAAGGTTTTTATGATTGAGAACATTCATAGAGGATGATCAGTCATGGAGCATGCCACAACTTTCTCTTTGTGTGCCCTGCCCTGTGTTCATTAAGTTCAGGGGAAAGGTCTGCTGTGTTCTGGGGAAAGAAGGAATGTAAGAACGAAGTTAACTAATATCTCTTGGGGGTGGGGCATCTGGAGGAGAGAAGGAGACTGGGGCTTGGGTTCGGGATTCGAGCAGGAGGTCGAGAAGGGGACCGAGAAATGGGGTGGGAATGGGAGCCAGCATTTTCTGCAGATCCAGGAGCAGCAGCAATAATGCAGTGAGAGAGGAGCAGCCAGTAATGGGGTGAGTGAAACCTGGGGACCTTACTGTGGGTAAATAGTGAAAGATTGTTTCCACTGGTGGACGAATGAGGAACAAGGGGATGCAGACTGAGGATTCTCACTGGTAGAAGGAAGCTTCTTGAACTGAACTCTATTAGACCATGGGATTCTTCACCACGTGGCTATTGAGGCAGAGACTAGAACATTGTTTAAAGGCAATGGGATAGGATAGTATTTGAAAAGAAGAATATAAAAGGATCTGGAGGTGGGGGGAGTAGGGTTACAGGAGAGAGCGCTAGCACCGCTGGAGGCCGAATGGTCGACTCCTGTGCTGTAATCTCTATCATTCTATAGAAACTCTCCTTTGAGTCTGAGCCCAGGGAGTGGTTTAGAAATGTTGCTGAGCTGAGTGTAGGATGATGTGCCCTGTGAGCAGTGACCTCAAACACTGAGCCTGCTGCCCTTTGTGCGATCTCTCGGTTTGGTTCCGGTCGGTCTGTACCAGCCGGTTTTGATGTGTGAAGTCCAAGTACAGATCGGCTCTGACTGAGGCTCCCAGTAAAGGGTAGCTATTCAGAGTGCCAGAAGGTGGGTAGTGGTGTTCCACAAGGATCAGTGCTGGGACCACTGTTGTTCACAATTTATTTTAACAATTTAGACTTTGGAATCAAAAACATAATTTCTAAATTTCCAGATGAGACAAAATTGGGGGGGCGGGGGGGAGTAGTCAATACTGATGAGGACTACAACAAATTACAGGAAGATATTAATAAATTTGCAGAATGGGCATATAATTGGCAAATGAAATTCAACACAGATAAATGTGAGGTATTACATTTTGGTAAGAACAATAGGGAGGTCGCATATTACTTGGAAAATACGAATCTGAGTGGGGTAGAAGAGCAAAGGGATCTGAGTACAAATACACAAATCACTGAAAGTAGCGACACAGGTTAACCAGGTCATTAAAAAAAGTAAACCAGGCAGTAGGGGTTATTTCTAGAAGGATAGAATTGAAAAGTAGAGAAGTAATGCTAAACTTGTTTCGAACCTTGGTTAGACCACACTTTGAATACTGTGTACAATTCTGGTCACCATATTATAAAAAGGATATAGAGGCACTGGAGAGGGTGCAGAGAAGATTTACAAGGATGATACCAGAAATGCGAGGAGAGGATGAACAGGCTGGGTCTCTTTTTTTTTCTCTTGAAAAGAGAAGGCTGAGGGTGACCTAATAGAGGTCTTTAAAATTATGAAAGGTTTTGATAGAGTAGATAGAGAGAGAATGTTTCCACTTGTGGGCAAGAGCAAAACTAGAGGCCATCAATATAAGATAGTCACCAAGAAATCAAATAGGGAAATTCAGTTTACCCAGAGAGTGATGAGATGTGGAACTCGCTACCACAGGGAGTGGTTGAAGCGAATAGTATAGATGCATTTAAGGGAGGCTAGATAAGCATATGGGGGAGAAGGGAATAGAGGGTTTTGCTGATAGAATTAGATGAGGAAAGAAGGGAGGAGGGTTGGACTGAATGGCCTGTTTCTGTGCTGTGTATCCGATGTAGAATTGTCACCTTCACACACAACCCGAGTCCAAACCATAGTCCAAGGAGATGGGAGAGAGATGAGGCCTGTTAAAAATGGCCTTGTCTGGGGAGCTTGAACTCTCCTTGTGCAGGGGGATTTTGGCTGTAGTTTGAGATGAATAGCAGTGAGTTACAGGATTACTACGAGTTACAGGTAGGATATCCGTGTGTTAGTGTCACCTGTGACTCAGTGGTAGCTATCTCGCCTCCGAGTCAGAAGGTCGTGGGTTCCAGTCCCACTCCAGAGAGCACAAAATCTAGCCTGACACTCCAGTGCAGTACTGAGGCACCATCTGCCCTCTCAGGTGGATGTAAAAGATGCTATGGCACTATTTGAAGATAAATGGGAAGTTGTCCTGGCTGGCATTCCTCCCTCAACATCACCAAGAACAGATTATTTGGTCATTCATATGCTGCTTTCCAGGCATTGCTGTGCTTAAATTGCCTGCCAAGTTTGCCTGCAGAACAACAGTGACTGCATACTAAAAAGAATTAATTGGTTGTAAAGTGTTTTGAGGTGTCCTGAGGATGTGATGAGGTGCTATTTAAATGCAAGTTCTGTCTTCTTTAGCTTGATTTTTTTTGCCTTCCTCTCCCATTTTCTGTTTCATTTTACTTTCCCTTTTTTTTTGTCTTCCAATATCACTATATTTATTGCTTCTCTTAACTGATCTTGTTCCTCCTAAATTCTCCATTTCTTGTCTTGCATGCTCTTCCTCAGCCTTGTATCCTGACTGTATTGGAATCAAGACTAGATGCACAGTCCCCTTTCCGACTACCTTTCTCGCTGTCAAAATTTCACATCCCCTTAGCAACTGGAGCATTGCTTGTGAAATTTAAAAGGCTTTTAAAATCCAAAGTCGGCATGATCTTAAACCCCCCCCACTTGATTTATCTCCTCTCGGTTTCCTCCTCTTAACCTGCGTTATGAAGTTGACCCATTGCGTAGGTATCTTGATTGGAGGGAAAATCCTGTTCTTTGGATTGTATTTATTTATTAAAAATGTTTTCTTTTTAATTTTCTTTGAATGCATTTGTTAATTATAAAATTATTAGAGATGGGGGGGTTTGGGGAAAGGCTGTTTGACTGGGTGGGGAAGTTGGAGGCAAGAGGTCATGTGATGAAATCTCCCAGGACTACATCCAACCAAAGCTGGCAACCCTAATACCAGCTCTGCTGATGGCCAGTCATGTCCTGGGTTACAGGGCCTCTCAACTGGTACTGCTCTTTCCTGTAAACATATGGACAAAATGCCTTGTTTCCGTCGATTGAAGCTTTCCAGAAACTCAGCTGTTGACTTCAGGCTTGGCTGTATGCAGGACAATCACACCTGACATGAAGAGGCTATTGGAAACCCCTTGCACTTCTGTATATAATTTGGAAAAGTGGAAACAGATGTTGCTGTGTTATGTTTAAGACTGTTGTCCTTTTTACTGTAATGGTTCAAATGAAAATTCAGTTTGAATTCATACTTCAGTAATTTTTTTTTGGTGACGTGTAGAGGGGCATATTTAAGCCAAGTTGTTGGCATCACTCCGATCTTGCCCTGAGGCCTTTTGTTTTCATTTCCAGCTGGTATTACAGCACATTCGAGGTTGTGCTGGCCTTTATTTTACCATCAAAAGGACAAACAGACCACATAGAAAGGCCAATGTGGACAGTGAATGGAATACATTCGGTGAAACAGCGCCAACAAAGGTCGGAGCTTTAGTCGTTTTGGCTCACATATGTAAAGAAGCAGTTTATGCACCACACATTAATCTTTGTCACATCAGCCTGTTTCTCAGGATAACTTGAGGGAATTAAAAACCAGACAAGAATAATTCAGGCGCAATCATATCTCGTTCCCTAAACACAGCAATCATTCATTGTTTTCATTCCCTCCTGTAAGTCCACATATTGAAGTCTGCTTGTGGGGTAATCTGTTGAAGCCGCCATATTTTTTAACCTCTGCACCCTTAGTTGTAAATGGTTCCATGATCAAAATATTAAAAGTTGAATCAGCACAAAATGTGCTATTACATTAAAAATAAAGGGCTTTGGTTTTCTGATTGCATTTCTATCTGCCTCTCTACTTTTAAATTTGTTTTGGTCATTTGATGCGGTGCTGCTTCACCCAACTGCAGAGGACATCCTGATGTTGATCCCATATTCATCTACCAATATTGCTGTCATCATCCACTTTTGGGTGCAGAAAAGTGGGATGGAGGAACTGTTCCACTCGTGGAGATTGTTGCTTTGTATCCCCAATACTAATCTGTGCTGCACGCTTTAGTACACCAGTGTACCACTGCATTATCAGGTCACCCTGGAGTCCTATATGTGAAGAACTCCCCCTTTTGATTTCTGCAGCAGTTTAGCTGCTGCTGCACATTTCAATGGTAAGTTAATAGCTTACTCATAAACCAGTTCTCTGCCAAGTGTCCCGAACCATGGACTGCTGTTTTATGCAGGAACATGCAATAGTTCAGCCACTGACAAGGCCATTGCTTTTCCTTGAGGTGCATTTTGTGTGAAGAATGGTATTGTTATAGGCAGCTTGTACTCAGCAACTGCGCTGTGAAAATTTCCAAAGAATTTTGGGCTTAGAAATAAAACGAGAACATTTTTTCTCCAACCTTCTCCTGATGGCTGCTGAATCATGGGGAGACGCTGCCAAGTACCAGGATGTCAATTAGGCCTGGTATACAGCTAGATGACAGGAACTTGGAATCATTTGCTGCTGGCAGGTTTCGGATGATTCCAGAGCAGTGACGTGCGTGGGTGCGCGCGTCATGTACACCCGCACATAATGGGGCCGCCATTTGGTCTACGCTTTATTGGGCCAGAATTTGCTGGAGTGGGGTATCTCGCGGCATGCGCCGCTAGTTTAGACATTTTCCTGCACACTCTTGAGCTCTCGCCTCTTTTTGCGCCATAAGTTGCTGGATATGTGAGCTGATAACGGCATAGCGAGGGCACCGGGGCATCTGGGAACTTGGTGAACGGCGGGACTAACAGTCTATCTCCCTAACCAATGAGATTCAAGGATTGAGGCGAGAACAACGGAGAAGGGGATAGGGTGAATTAGAGCCAAATCAGGTACAGAAAGAGAAATAAAGAAAAGGAAAGAAAGATTGGATTAAGAGAGAAAGGAATAGTAAGGAGAAAAAAAATTAAATTTGACATTTTAAAATTCTTTAACAATTTACTACATGCCAGAATGAGAGTGAACCGTTTATATAGTTCCCTTTCTGGATCAAAGAGGTTGATTGGCATTGAACCAACAATTATCATGTTAAAAAGATACTTATGCTGTTAAGTTCAAGCCCATACTTTCTGTGGCGAGTTCAATGGGCAATTAATGTGCAAATCCAGCAAGTTCTTATAAATAACGGGGGCGGAGGGGGTAGGCTAAGGGTGCGATACTGTTTGTTCGGAGCGGTGTAAATCGAGCAACAAGTCCTGCAGATTCACAACGCTCAGCGTAGCTATTAATCCCCTGAACTTGCTGGCCGATTTGCACTTTAATAAGGGTGTGCATCATTAGCATGCCATTAATTTTCCAGCAAGGTTACGACCATTACCCGAGTGTCCTTGCTCCTTGTACTGGGTTTTTGTGAGGACGGCAGCTACCAGACATCCAGCAGCATTCTCCCCAGTACTTCCCAGTGGGCAACACGGTGGCATAGTGGTTAGCACTGTTGCCTCACAGCGCCAGGGACTCGGGTTCGAATCCGGCCTCGGGTGACTGTCTGTGTGGAGTTTGCACATTCTCCCCGTGTCTGCGTGGGTTTCCTCCGGGTGCTCCGGTTTCCTCCCACAGTCCAAAGATGTGCGGGTTAGGTTGATTTGGCTATGATAAATTGACCCTTAGTGTTAGGGGGGGATTAAATACGTGGGGTTACGGGGATAGGGTGGGAAATGTGTCGGTGCAGGCTCGATGGGCTGAAATGGCCTCTATCTGCACTGTGGGGATTCTGTGATACTTGCTTCTACCGGACGAATCTTGCACACGTTCAAGATTGCCTTCATTATTTTTTCTTTCCCCCCAAGAGCTCAATCGACAGGTTCAGCAGGTGACTTCCTGAGGTGACTCTCCAGACACCCCAGTGTTGTGGGTGTCACCTTGTTAATGTTGCCGAGCGGTTTCCACATGCACAAGCTTGTTTTCAAGTCGCTGTACGTTTGACTATTTAGTTGCTGGCTTCACTTCCCCAGATGGCTGGGTGCACTGTGTGCAGGCAGCTACCCCAAAAGTGGGCTTCACAGGCCTGGAGGAAGTGCTTCAGCCGCACAGCCTGCTGGGAGCCCAACAAATGGCTGCCTGTGAAGGAACGCCCTTCAGTGTTTGTTTTGCTGCTGGCGGAAGGGTACTATCATCTCTCTTCATGCCGCATTCCACTTCCAGTCACCGTGCTGCTGCATTGTTTACACTGCCTGGTTGCTGCATTTATTGAGTCTTTTTTTCTTTTTCCATTTACTAACCCGGCTAAATTTTGCCACCCCACTTCTCCACAGTGTGTAAGTTAATAACTTTGGGCAGATGTTTCTAAACTATAAAATAATTTGACTGCTTGTTTTCCCTCCAAGCCTCCTTTTTAAAAAAATAAATAAATAAAACGATGTCTCTCCATCAAGATGCTACGCTTCATGGGAGAAGCTGTCTGTGATGAGCTTTAACATCTGTGGAAGGCTGCAGGAAGTATGCAGGTAAAGAACTGAGTTTGACATCCCATGTCATGGTAGGATGTCTCTGTCTCACCCAGCAGAAAGATCTCGAATGGCAAAGAGATAGCCTTGAGTGCCTTCTGCTGCTGTCACTTGGACTCTATGCCAAGATTGGATCAGCCATGATCTTATTGAATGGCGGAGCAGGCTCGAGAGGCCGATTGGCCTACTCCTGCTCCTGTTTCTTGTGTTCTTATATTACGCAAGGCACGGCAGCCATGGTTCTGTCTTTGTCTATTGCAGTCCCTCAGTCATCATATAGTAAAAAAAGGGTAAATTACTGCAAAGGCCGTAAAATTCTTCGAGGCTGAAATTCATCGATCACCTGAAGTACGGCAGAGCAGGAATTCCAGTGTGCCACTGGTCTCCGTTGACTCTGCAGGACTGCCTGGGATCAGGGTGGGGTCAGCTAATTTTAATAAAACCGCTGGGTCCCTGTGCCAGTCAAATGTGGGGCCAGAAAAATGCGGCAACGCATAGCTGCTGTTTGGGGGGTGGGGAGGGTGCATTTAAAGAGGGGGGGTCATGCTGATGTGACTGACTGACTGATTTTCAACCATTTGATAAACTTCTATCTATAGGTCCCATTTGTGTTCCTGTGTTACCTGGACACTGGTATCTTTCTGACATCCAGGCTGCTGGGTATGCAGGAGATGGGAGCCATAGGAAATCCAACGACCTTTGTCCTAGTGTTAGGTCGTTTATGGGCAGATGTAACTTTTGCCCACCTCAGTCCCCAGTGAGAATTCCCCTCTGTTGCTCTTGGAGGCAGAGACCCAGTATTTCCAGGACACAACCTGTTTTAACCCCTCCCCAGTCTCTAATGCTGGAAGTGCACCTTGAGGAAGTCCTTTTATTATTAGAATGTCTTAGATTGACTTAAAACTTCTTGCTGAGATTACACAAGGCCCACGAAAGCTTTTCATAGAAATTTTGCAGATATATGTAGGAATTTTTAATATTTAATTGTAATATCTGAATTTAATACCTTGAGGCAATAAATACTTGACATGAGCCAACTTAAACGGCTCAATATTAAAATTTTTATCCTTGTTTTCATATCCCTCCGTGGCCTCTCCCCTCCCTATAACCTCCTCCAGCCCCACAGCCCTCCGAGATACCTGCCTTCCTCCAATACTGGCCGATTTTAATCGCGCCACCATTGGTGGCCATGCCTTCAGCTGTCTAGGCCCTAAGCTGTGGAATTCCCTCCCTAAACCTCTCCACCTCTCTACGTCTCTCTCCTCCTTTTAAGTCACTCTTTAAAACCTACCTCTTTGACCAAGCTTTTGGTCACCTGTCTTAAGATCTCCTTGTGTATCTCAGTCAAATTTTGCTTGATAACGCTCCTAATGAAGCACCTTGGGATGTTTTGCTATGTTAAAGGCGCTATATAAATGCAAGTTGTTGTTGAATGTTTAGAGGAGTTGAGGTATGGCTACCGGATTTGGTTGTAGGGAGCGTGGTTTGACACTGTGTGTGTGTGTGTGTGTGTGCGTGCGCCAGAACATAAGGGGCGAATGCGGGCTCAGTCCAGGTGACTTGCCCAAATATAGGTTCAGTTGTAACTCCGTTTTACATAGGATGATTCGCACTTCCTTTGTGACAAGGTTCCAGACACCATGGGGGGAATTTTTCGGGGCGGTCAGTGGGCGCGATCGGTGGCGGGACGGGCGGGAATTTTTTTTTTGACCGGGTAAGGAATTCGCTGTCAACCTGCCTCCGCGCTAGTTTCCCAGATGTCTGGTCTGTCATCGTTGAACAGACCTGACACCAAGTGGCAGGGGAGGATTAGATTAAGAGTTTGTTAACAGGCACTTCAAACCTATTTTAAGAGTTCGCCCACTGCTTCTCCGCTGCTCAGGGATCACGTCCAGTAAGCAGGTCAGGAGTTATGTCAGCATGGGATGATTTCTTAACTTGACAGCTGCAAATGTTCTATAAAAGCTTCCATTTCACAGCTGTTCACTTTCTACGGTTAGAAGCTGTTGCTTACTGCATTTGGAAGACAGATTGAACTTTATGCAGCTTGCAAGTGTTTGGAGTAAATTCTGTATCCAGTGTCCCCTCATTGGAACAACCTCTCTCTCCATTGACTGATCGCTTCTGTCATCTCGACTTCACCTGCCATCAGCATCGGTGCCCTTGAAACTATCTCGCCTTGGTCCTCAGAATCCCACCACGATCAGCCCCATCACCAGCAGCACCAACAACACCACCAACCTTCTCCGCAATCAACTGATGCTGTACAGGACAGAGGGCATCAGCACCCGACCACATTGCTACCCGGGACGCCAGAGATTGCCTCACCATGGCCTGATTTACTTCACTTGACGCTGTACACCCTGACTGCCACATGATGCGCTAGGTTAGCACCACCCCACACCATCACCATAAAGCATCCCTATAATGCCCAAGCCATTCCTTTCACACTCATCATCATTGCGGGGCGGGCGGGGGGTTACTGTTATGTCTCACCATACACTGCAACTCACTAAGCCACTTCCAAAGGTGCACAGAAACCTGTCCAAGAACGCTAAGTGTTGAAAATAAAGATTTCAATATTTGACGGCACATTAACAGAAACTTCACATGAACATTGGCTAATACTCCCACGTGCCTACCCTTGTGTGTTGTTACTTGGTATGATTGGAGTAGGATGAGGGTGAGTGTGAGGGGTGGCTAGTGAGATGGGGAAGTGATAATGTAGATAGAGAGGGATGGGTGGAGGTGCAAGGTAAGTTGGTGTGAGTAAGGATGTGCAGGAGTAGGGTAGGCAAGGCAGAGTGATGGGGATGTGATGAGTGGCACAGCAGGATGAGGTTCAGTGTGGCTTTGTAGTAACATTTCATGACCTACTGAGATCATTGAAAGGTTTGCGCCACTGCAGCCTGGTCCTCCTGACGACATCCATGCTTCTGCCCTCCTGTGCAATGTGCAACCAGACTGCGTTGATCTCCTGGGGAGGTCTCTTCCGCCCATGGGAAGGGAAGAGGACTTCCTTGCGTGCATATGGAGGGAGTCATGGGAAAGCTTGGGTGCAGCCGTGCACCTCTGTGCAGTTGTTTGTTGGTGTTTGCAGCACCTCAATGCTGTAGAACACTGACCGCACAAATGTCAAATCAATTTGCGTACGGTCCCTTTAAGGAAACCAACTGCTGACTCATCATCATGACGTCATCAGACCCGCTTCCTTCAATTGGCCGGGGAAACGCGCTGGGCGGGCTTAACAAGCCCAATCAGCATAAGATCACTTTGGACAGTGGGCTGGAGCCAGCAGCGAGGTTGCACACCAACCCTGGCCACACTGGACCCGCTGAGTTAGGCGAAATCGCTGCCCGTATTTTGCTGCAATACTATTTTGCTATCGTAACCTCTTGTGCCTTGGTGAATCGCTGCATTTAAAAATATTCTGTTGTATAACATTGCTTCTGACAGCCCAGGACAAGGGGGCATAACCTTAAAATTAGAGCTAGGTCGTTCAGGGGTGAAGCCAGGAAGTACTTCTTCACACAAAGGGTAGTAGAAATCTGGAACTCTTCCACCCCCAAAAAAAGCTGTTGATGCTTTTGGTCAATTAAAAAAATTCAAAACTGAGATTGATAGATTTTTGCTAGGCAAGGGTGTTAAGGGTTACGGAACCAAGGTGGGTAGATGGAGTTGAGATACAGATAAACCATGATCTAATTGATTGGCGGAGCAAGTTCGAGGGGCTGAATGGTCTACTCCTGTTCCTTTGTTCCTCTCTTGGCCCGAGAGGAGGTACAGCACAGATTTACCAAAGTAATACTGGGGTTTACAGGGTTAAATTATGAGGTGAGGTTGCATAAACCTTGAGCTTAGAAGGTTGTTGGGTGATCTGATTGAGGTGTTTAAAATGATAAAAGGATTTGATAAGAGTAGATACAAATAAACTATTTCCTCTGGTGGGGGAATCCAGAACAAAGGGCGCAATCTTAAAATTAGAGCTAGGCCATTCAGGAGTGAAATCAGGCAGCACTTTTTCACACAAAGTGTAATGGAGATATGAAGAACTCTCCCTCAAAAGACTGAATTCTGGGTCAATTGTAATTTAAGACTGAGAGCGACAGATTTTTATTAGGTAAGGGTATCGAGGGATATTGAGCAAAGGCGGGTAAATGGCATTGAGGTACAGATCAGCCATGATCTAATTAAATGGTGGAACAGGCCCGAGGAGCTGAATGGCCTGGTTCTATGTTCCTAAAAGACTAATCATATTAAAACACCTTTCTCCTCACTTTTGCTTTGAAAGTTAATTTTATATTAGTCAGGAAGGATGATACTAGAATTCCTACACAGCTTTTTTTTCTTCAGACCATTTAATCAATTTTGGCAATACAGTTTGCTTTTTATCTGATGTTTTTTTTTATTTTAGAAATCAAGTTTGATCATTGTCACTGGCGGAATTGCAATTTCCCAATGAGGGGAAAATAAATCCCATTTATTTACTGTTGAATTGTTTAAAAGCCATTTAATCGCTACAGTAATTCACTTGCATAATTTAGCGCATGTAACCCCTTCTGGGACCTAAGAGTGGCTACATTTATGGTCAATGGGTTCGAAGGATTGTAAATTGTGCGAGTGGTTTTGACTGCAGCATTTCATGTTTGCACTTGGCACAAAAAGCACTTTGCACGAAGAGTATTATATTTTTTAAGAATGGGGTAAGGCTAGAGATCTTTATTAAAAGTACTGGTGTTTATTGGTAAGTGAAAGGCCTTTCCCCAGGCTCATTGCCGTGGTGTCAGTAGAGCACTGTGCCAATTTGCTGGGGTTGGTGGATGTTTTCAAGTGCAGTAGTCAATTATATCTTCCCATGGGCCTGACACAGTGGCCTGTAATACACGGGTGTCTGCGCTGTGCTGTACACTGTAATGAAAAAGCTCAAGGATAGCAGGACTCTTCGGTGACTCGTCAAGCGCCTGTTGCTAAGTATGAACGCACTAAGCGAAGCTGACGAATACTTGAAATGCTTGTGCAGCCGCTGCCATGAGGCTCCCAGCCAGCGAGGGAGTGGGTATTACTCGAATATCGTGTGCTGCTGTTGAAGGGTTATGGTCTCCCCAAACTGGTGGTGATGTAGAAGGCACAGCTACTCATTACATTCAACAGTGGAAGCGTTATTTCTACTGTTATAAAACCATTCAGTGTAGCCATAATTACACCCAAACATATTCATTTGGTGAGAGGACTCAAGTTGCAGCTTCAGGTGTGGGCCAATCCATCAGGGTTCTGTTGAAAGATCTACACTTGAAACATCAATTTGGCTGCTCTCTCCACAGACGCTGCCTGATCTTCTGAGTGTTTCTAGCATTCTCTGTGTTTTTGTTTCCGGTTTCCAGCATCTGCAGGTAAGTTCGCAGATGACACGAAAATTGGTGGGGTGGTAAATAGCGAGGAGGGAAGCCTCAGGCTACAGGACAATATAGACGGGTTGGTCAGATGGGCAGAACAGTGGCAAATGGAATTTAACCCTGAAAAGTGTGAGGTGATGCATTTTGAGAGGACTAACAAGGCAAGGGAATACACAATGAATGGTAGGACCCTAGGAAGGACAGAGGATCAGAGGGACCTTGGTGTGCATGTACATAGATCCCTGAAGGCAGCAGGACAGGTAGATAAGGTGGTTAAAAAGGCATATGGGATACTTGCCTTCATTAGCCGAGGCATAGAATATAAGAGCAGGGAGGTTATGATGGAGCTGTACAAAATGCTAGTTAGGCCACAGCTGGAATACTGTGTACAGTTCTGGTCGCCACACTATAGGAAGGATGTGATTGCATTGGAGAGGGTGCAGAGGAGATTCACCAAGATGTTACCTGGGCTGGAGCGCTTCAGCTATGAAGAGAGACTGGACAGGCTGGGGTTGTTTTCCTTGAGCAGAGAAGGCTGAGGGGGGACCTGATTGAGGTGTACAAAATTATGAGGGGCATAGATAGGGTAGATAGAAAGGCACTTTTCCCCTTAGTAGAGGGGTCAATAACCAGGGGGCATAGTTTCAAGGTAAGGGGCAGGAGGTTGAGAGGGAATTTGAGGAAAAACTTTTCACCCAGAGGGTGGTTGGAATCCTTGGATATGTGGGTGGTGCCAGAGGACTGGAGGATTGCAAATGCTACACCCCTGTTTAAAAAAAAAAGGGAGAGGGATAAACTTGGTAACTACAATCCAGTCAGCTTAACGTCGGTGAGGAAACTTTGAGACAATAAACAGAGGCAAAATTAATTGGCATCTGGAAAAATATGGGTTAATAAATGAAAATCAGCACGGATTTGTTAAAAGGCAAATCGTGTTTGACTAACTTGATAGAGTTCTTTCAAGTAACGGAGAGGTTTAATGAGGGTAGTACGGTTAATGTGTAAATGGACTTTAAAAAGACGTTTGACAAAGTGCCACATAATAGACTTGCTTGCAAAATTAAAACCCATTGGATTAAAGGGACAGTGGCAGCATGGATACAAAATTGGCTAAGTGACAGAAAGCTGAGCGTAGTGGTGAACGGTTCTTTTTCAGACTGGAGGGAAGTATACAGTGGTGTTCCCCAGGGTTAGGTATTAGGACCACTGCTCCTTTTGATGTATATTAATGACTTGGACTTGGGTATACAGGGCATAATTTCAAAATTTGCAGATGACACAAAACTTGGAAATCTAGTAAACGATGAGGAGGATAGAAACAGGCTTCAGGAGGACATAGACAGACTGGTGAAATGGACAGCCACATGGCAGATGAAATTTAACGCGGAGAAGTGTGAAGTGATGCATTTTGATAGGAAGAATGAGGCGAGGCAGTATAAACTAAATGGTACAATTTTAAAGGGGGTGCAGGAACAGTGAGACCTGGGGGTGTATATACACAAATCTTTCAAGGTGACAGGACAAGTTGAGAAGGCTGTTGAAAATGCATATGCGATCCTTGGCTTTATTAATAGAGGAAGAGAGTAAAAAAGAAAGGAAATTATGCTAAACCTTTATAAAACACTGGTTAGGCCTCATCTGGAGTATTCAATTCTGGGCACCACACTTTGGGAAGGATGCCGAGGCCTTAGAGAGGGTGCAGAAGAGATTTACTAGAATAATACCAGGATGAAGGACTTTAGTTATGTGGGGAGACCGGAGAAACTGGGTTTGTTCTCCTTGGAGCGTAGAAGGTTAAGAGATTTGATAGAAGTGTTCAAAATTATGAATGGTTTTGATAGAGTAAATAAGGAGAAACTGTTTCCAATGGCAGGAGGGTCAGTAACCAGAGGACACAGATTGAAGGTGATTGGCAAAAGAACCAGAGGCGACATGAGGAAACTTTTTTTTTTACACAGCGAGTTGTTGTGATCTGGAAGCACTGCCTGATAGGATGGTAGAAAAAGATTCAATAGTAACTTTCAAAAGAGAAATCGATTAAATACTTGAAGGGAAAAATATTACAGGGCTATGAGGAATGAGCAGGGGAGTGGGACTAATTGGATAGCTCTTTCAAAGAGCCGGCACAATGGGCTGAATGGCCTCCTTCTGTGCTGCATCATTCTATGATCCTATGACTTGAATGGTAAGTAATTCGGGACTGTTAAAACTGGCTGCAGGAGAGAGGTTGACCACTCTGCAGATGTTAACTGTAAATACAGGTTGAATTGCCTGATTCTTTTTTTTTTCTCTTCAGTTGTAATGTAGGGTTCCACTGGAGACCCATCTTTGCCTTTCCGGAAGCCGACTAATCTATAATTCCACGTCTCCTGTGTCCTCTCCACTGATGCAAATTATCCGTGTTATTTGGGGGAGGGGAGAGAAATGTGAAAATAACACTGATTCTAGTACAATAAGTATAACATTAAACCGGGCAAGAGTGATGATCTGGACTAGTTTTGATCACCTAAGGGGGGTCAGAGGAATTTTCCACATTTATGTTTTCCCTAATTGTCCTGGGGTTTTATCTGGGTTTTCGCCTCTCTAGGAGATCACATGGCTTCTGGGTGGGTGGGGGAGTGTCTATATTGTGGTGCACAAGGCACTGCAGGTGTGTGACAGGCTGGATGGACCAGAGGGCATTTTCCTATCCCTCATTGTTCATACGCTCCATATATTGATTTCAAGTAATCACTGCACATTTTGTACAGTGCAATTTATTTTGCTATTTGTATGCTCCTATTTGGATTATTTTCCTTCCTGTTTCCATTGGTTTAACAGCGGCTGTATGCAGCTTCTCCTGAAAGTATTTCTGTTCTGACAATGGCCTGGGTTTTGTGGTCAGCGGTGAACCAACGGCGCCGGCCGTTCATTACACCCACACTTGGCCACAGACTCTCCATGGGCTTTGGAACTTGTGGCGATTTAGAAATGCATTTCAGTGCGGCATCTGGGACCTGTGTGAACAAGGCAAGCAACCTTCATTAATAAGATTGAAGTATCCTCACTGAGGCATGTGGAGTCTGAACCAGGAAGTGTAAGTTAGAAATAAAAACAGAAAATGCTGGGAATACTCAGCAAGTCGGGCAACATCTGTGGAGAGAGAAACCGAGTTAACGTTTCAGGTTGATGACCTTTCATCAGTTAGAATATTGAATTCAATGCCAAATCGTGTACAGAAAGCAAAATAGAGGGAAAGAAAGATGGGATTAAGAGAGAGATAAGAGACAAAGACAGTAAAAATAATAAAATGTAAATAAAAATTAAATCTCCAGCAATAATTAAAATCTGATGGAATGAGACTCCATGCTTGTAAAAGTAAATTTTCAGTGTCAGAGAGGCTGTTTTGCAGTAATTTAGATTTATCACACCGTTAAAAATTCACTTACACTAGAATGGACAAGCCGTTACTTTTTCTGGCGTGTTTAGTAGGTAATTACAGGAACTTCAAACGTCCCATGTGTTTCAATGCCGAGTCTCTCGGTGAGATACTGGTATAGCAGAGCTGCTGGAGAGCAGGGCAACTCGGACGGCAACTTCCTGATTTCCGCGTTTAACTGCGCATGTGTGCGGTTGCCGGAAGTTGCTGTCCGATTTACTCTTTAATAAGGGTGAGTGCTGATAGTCTCACCTTTTTATTTTTACCACAAAATCCGGGCCATGACATTTCTGTCCAGCAGCTTTGCACTGAAGAGATCGCACTTCTGGTGGTGTGTTACATTTTTGTAATTTTGTAGGGACCAATTGCTGCTACTTTAACTCGCCACTGTCAAACTGGTTATTTACCCGAGTATCTAATTGACACCACTGTGTCAGCCAATGAGTTAGAGGTGGGCGGGACTTATGGCAGGACTTGCAGCAAACAGAGTCTATTTAAAAAGAGCCTCTATGAACTGCAGCAATTAGAACTCATGCATGACTGAAACTACAGCAACATCCCCAGTAAAAGCACGGTGATTTCCCCAACAAAATGCAGTGAGTGGAGGATAGTTACGCAATACAAATTTTGTGCGTAAAATCGATCCCAGTCACTTACAGCAGTGCAGTCTCCAGCAGTGATTGACAGCGGAATTACCCAATCATCTCCATTCTGGCCGGGACTTGTGGTATCACTATCTGCAGCCGTTATTTACTGCTGCATTGTGTTACCCAACAGCTAATTAGCTGCACCACTTTTCAGAATTAGCTCCAACACCTTTCAGCACTTAGCACAAATTTAGTGCCATTAAACAGGCTGTTAATGTGACTCTGCACTATTATTGAACGTAGGGCAATGAGTGTCTTTGGTAAATACTCATGTAAAGGTAATCTCTGTGGTAGGTTAATAATAGAATTGGTAGCTATTAAAGCACATTCCACGCAGAAACCATAATCAGACCATTCTGTAAGTGTTTAGTTTGCCAGTCTTAATGTGTGGTGTTTGCCAGTCTTAATGTGTGGTATTTTGGAGATTTAAGTTGTGCCATCTATATGCGTGCAGTTTTGTAGGTTAACAACCTAAAATATGCGCATAACATGATTCAGTTAATTTCCAGGATCATGCACCCAAAGATCACTGAAGTTCTAGCAGAAATCCATGAAAAACGTCCTTTGAGCCGCCACTCAGTTGTGCTCCATTCGGTGCTGGACTTTCCATATTTATCCACAAACTCCCACTTTTGACTGCCATCTTGATTGGAGTGCCCTGACCGTTGCTATGGCTACCACTTTGTCTGCTTCACCTGAGTGAGTCTGCACCTGTGGTGATGTGACCAGCAATTCCAGCCCATGGCAGCAGGCACTGAGCAATTCATTGGATATCACACACTGGGCATGGCAAGACTCAACTATTGCCACTTTCAAACAAGAACGGAAACCACTGGAAACACTCCCGCTGTGCTCTCATTGTGTCTCCTATTGTCCCAAGCTCATATCACTTCTCCCATTGAACCATCTCCTGTTGTCCACCTAAGCACTTTACAGGTCATTCCCAACACTATATGCTCTGCTCATTATTACATTACTGTTTGTGGGACCTTGCTGAGCACAAATTGGTTGCCGCATTTCTTACATTACAACAGTGACTACACTTCAAAAGCTTTGGGACGTCCTGAATAAAGGCAAGTCTTTCTTTTCCTGCGTGTGCGCACGGTAGTTGTGTGTTTTTTAACCACCTCCTTCCCCTTTCCCTGGTTCCGTTGCCTTTTAAATGCTTTTCCTCTGTAATATCTTCCAATTGTGAGGAAGGGTTGAGCACCTGAAACGTTGACTTGGGGTCTCTCTCTACAGTTATAACTCCACAGCCTGTGATTTTTCTCCTTGACAGCTTCCCCGTCATGAAGTCAGCCTGATTGACAGACCTGGCTTCCAGTCGGGCGGGGAGAACTCCAGAGCTGGCTGCTGGATCAAGTAGGGAGCCTGCAGCTGCGACTGGGAACTTTGGGGGTGTGGGTGGGGGTTTCCATCCCCGACCCCCGGGGTCGGGTCCGATTCCCCGATCCCGGGGGTCTTTGTATGGTGGGGGGTAACTTGGGGGATGCCGGGGTGGAAGCACTTCTGCTCCTCCTGGCCTACAAGCAGTGCTGTAAAGGCACTTACCTTCTCCCCGAAACTGTCCTTGCCTCCCTTCAGCTGCCGGGTTTCCCAAGGCCTTTCAAACCGAGCAGGCCAGGGTTAAAATTGCAAAGCCAGTTAAATCAAAGGATACCGGCCTCATTAAAATATTTAAATTGCCAACCCACCTCTTGGGAGCAGGTTAGCTGCCCACCCCCTGTCCTGCCTCCGTTAAACCCAGAAATGGGTGGGTTGGGGTCAGGTTTGAGATTTTTAAAATTTTTATCATCTCACCCAATTCCAACCCACTGATTTTTGGGGGTTAAAATTCACCCCTGTATTTCTGAGAGCTGACACCCACTGACGTTTTATCAAGCCATTGTAGATTCATACATTGGAGGAATGCATCGATGCATTCCATTTCTTTTCACATGCTTTTGCCTGTGTTGGGAGCAATGCGGCTTTAGTGACTGAAGCAGTTGGTTTCATCTTGACCTTGCATCAGTTGGTTTGGGAAATGAGGAGATCTTCCCTACTTATGGTCCTACTGGTTAGTGTTGCTGTCTTATTTCCTCTCTCATTTCTACTGGAAGAAGAGTATGTCTGAGGTGCACACCTATTCCATGTCTTGACAAGAGTTCAACATGGACATATAATAGTGACCATTAAATTTAAATATAATCTACAGCTACCACCGCATTTATTTTCTCTCCATTCTCTTCTCCCCTCCCCACTTCCCCCTCTGGGCCTAGACTAAAATTCCCTCCTTGTGTTCTGGCTCTCCATCTGGCAGCCCAGCTGGGAACTAATGGGCAACACGGTGGCATAGTGGTTAGCACTGCTGCCTCACAGCGCCAGAGACCCGGGTTCGAATCTGACCTCGGGTGACTGTCTGTGTGGAGTTTGCACATTCTCCCCGTGTCTGCGTGGGTTTCCTCCGGGTGCTCCGGTTTCCTCCCACAGTCCAAAAATGTGTGGGTTAGGTTGATTTGGCTATGATAAATTGACCCTTAGTGTTAGGGGGGATTAAATATGTGGGGTTATGGGGATAGGATGGGATATGTTAGGGGGAATTAAATATGTGGGGTTACGGGGGTAGGGTGGGATATGTGTACTGTGGGGATTAAAGCAGGGACAGGGTACTGGATTTGGATGATCAGCCATGATCGTATTGAATGGCGGAGCAGGCTCGACGGGCCGAATGGCCTACTCCTGCTCCTAGATTCTATGTTTCTATGTTTCTAAACCAGCCCCAACTAGACAAGTGCATTCAGACAGACAGGCAGCCTGGCAACTTGAACTCCTGATTTTCTGGTCAGCCCCAACTAGACAAGTGCATTCAGACAGACAGGCAGCCTGGCAACTTGAACTCCTGATTTTCTGGTCAGCTGTCAAATTCATTTTGCATAGTAAGTATTTTCTGTGACCTAGCTCATAACAAAACTCATACTGCCATTGAAAATGTTTGTTTTTTTTTCATACCTTTTAGTTTCCACCTAGTCCTTTAACATCTTTTTGGTGTCCAGGAATTTTCATTTGAACTTTCTGGTTAAATAATGTTCCTCAACACCATTTTCTTTTGGAATCCTTTTTCTTGTTGATGCAGCTCCAGCTAGGTTCAGCGTCTGTTTTAATGTACAGAACCTAATTAGATATGAATGAAAAAAACTTGATTTCTGATGCGTGTAGAATTATTTTTGAAGTTAACCGGCTCCACTAGGATACTTCAGGGTGGTCAAATTCAGCAGCAACCCACGTAGCAGTGGTTAATTGATCCTTCAATGTGTATCAGCGGTGGCTCAGCGGTGGCGCTCTCACCTGAGTCAGAAGGTTGTAGTCCCACTCCAGAGACTTGAGCACAAACTCTCGCCTGACACCCTCAGTGCAGTACTGAGGGAGTGCTGCACTGCCGGAGGTGCCATTCTTCGGATGAGTTGTTAAATCGAGGCGCCGTCTGCCCCGTTTTTCTCCTTTTTGTTTGGCGTTTTCGGGGAGCCTTTGTTTTTGGAGTAGGTAGTTTGTCCGCTCTGGAGGGAACAGTTTCAGATTCTGCAACATTGCAATCTTTTGCCTCCGTCCCCTAGCTCTACTTTTTACAAATGATTCCTTAGAAGATGCTTCTCCCTTAAATATCAGTGATACTCGGAGGAAGGAGAAGTACTTTGAAGATTCGGTACTTGCCCCAGAGACGTGTTCCATGTACTCCCAGACATCCAATTATGTCAGTCAAGAGAGCCTTGCAGGCATGGCAACCAATTTTTGTCATCCCCAGAGTGCATCCACTTGACTTTTTAATGCAGTAAATGGGAGAAGACCTCATTTTAATTTGTAGGATAAGAAAGAAAAAAGATTGATGTGGAACGCATCTGTAGTTAAACACTTAAATCTTCAGAGTACTTATCCCTAGAGTTAACTTTCCCTTCAAGCATATGTCTCCAGTTACCTCCTTGTCTAATTAGATTGACTGCTTGCTGCCCAATCTTTGCTGCGGGAGAAGGATTTAAAAAAGTATCCGTTTACAAAATAGACCTGGAAAAATGTAAGGGATGGCGGGATGGATCTGCATTTGCATCCTTTCCTGAGTTAACTCAATCTCTCGTTCAGAACAAAAAGCAGAGAATAGATGTTGTATTCCCAGTTCAACTGTCAGTACAGTTAACATCCAGTCAGTGTTTGCTTATTATGGCCACCACATCCGGCACAGGCTTGATGGGCCGAATGGCCTCCTCCTGTGCTGTAACCATTCAATGATTCTACATACTTGAAATTAGAGGCTGTATAGATGCAGCATGATGCTCGCCATTACCCTTTGAGGATTACAGTAGCTATATTGCAGCAAAACCAGATAAAAGGTTTTACTTTCTGAAGTATGCACGTCCTCCACAGATTATGGCTGACGATTTGTCTGGTTTCAAAGACATGGCTGTTTTTATTATTTGTCACCCCTCCCACCCAAGGTAATGACTCGTGTCGGGGCCGGCTTCACCAGGCAACCACCCGCATCTTGTCTAAGCGTCCATTCATAACGGCTGACCCTAGACAGTGAGCTTTGGTTGGGTATTCAACCTTAGTACAGAGAGCAGGGGACAACATCCAACTCGAGCTGGAACCTGTTTTCATTGCGTGCCCACTCATGCACTTTCTATCCTGGCTAGTAACCACGACTGATTTTCCATTCCCTATCCCAGGAGCGTAGGAATTGCTAGATTGAAAAAAGACCGAGGTCCATCTGGTTCAACACCTACATCCTGTTAGTGGCATGGCACAAAGATGATGGAGTTGCTGACCAATCATAGCAATCAATCTCTATCAATCAGTCTACAGCAGACCCAGACATGACATGAGGAAAACCCCCAGTGGTGGAGTACTGAAGCAACTGTAGGGTCCCAATCATTTATCCTGGCCTGACATCAGCTAATACAGCAAAGAAATGGAGCACATCTGTTGGGTACTTAAATTTTAAACCACATGCCCCTTCCCCTAATTAACCTTGACATTTGAAGGGGAAACCTCTCCTAAGGCAACTCAATCCTATCCATGAACGTGGAGATGATGGCTTTGTGTAACCAAGGTAATCACACCTGGGACTTTCTTGGTCTGAACAGCTCAACCTTATACAGTACATTCACCAACTGAGCCACAGGGGAGCTGGAATGACTGCATTATTTTTTTAATAATTAACATTCAGTTGATGATTATGTGAAAGTGCAGGTAGTAAAAGCAATTTGGATTTTAGGAATAAGGACGTTGTGTACAAGAGTGAATGATGCATTTATTCAAAGCATTGGTTAGGATACAGTTCGAGTAATGTATACAGGTTTGGACACTCCATTATAGAAAGGATGTTAAAGCCATAGTGCGTGTACAGAAAAAGATCACCAGGAAGCTGCCAAAGATGGGAAGCTATTGTTCTGATAGAGACTTGAGATGCTGAGCTACTTCCACTGGAGCAGAGAAGGTCAAGAGGAGATTTAATGGCAATTTTCAATTGTGAAGGGTTTTGCTAGTGAATGGGAAAGACCATTTCCTCAGGTTGGGGAATCAGTAACACGGGTTCATCAATTTCAAATGAATGCTGAGAATGAGGAGAGAGAAGTTTGGAGCAACTTCTTTAAGCAGTGAGCTGTTGGAGCATGGATAGTTTTGCCACAAGGAGTGGTGGAAACCGAGACCATTGTATTTTTAAAGAGAAAGTTGGTTAAACCTTTGAAGTAGAACGTGATACTGGGCTTACAGGGAGCAGTGGGATCGGGTTTGGATTGCTCTAGAAAAGGATTGGCACAGATGTGGTGGGCATGGCCACCTTCTGTGCCACAAACTTCTATGGCTCTGTTTGGTTTTCAGCTCTTGTGTTTACATGCTATGCTCAGGATTGTGGCATTGTCCCTGGCAGGGTTCATGGTTACAGCAGTATGAGAAAGAGCTACACAAGTGGCTTACAAACTAGAGAGAAAAGAGCAAATAAGTCTGAGGCATTCCTTCAACTAGAGGAATTTCAGCATCATAACTGTGACCTGTTGAGTGTAACTTGCACAGATCTATATGCAGTCCTAGAATGACCTTGGGTATTGCATCAACTGTTACACTTGGTGCTGATATTAGCTGGGCAATGTAAACTCAGCAGGAGTAACCTGCTCAGAAGCAAGCGTTGTGGTAATGCAAGAAAAGATGCATTTTGATATTTATATACGTGACCCTGGAGAAACAGCGATCAGAGACCCATGACCTCTGGGAGTCTTTACTCCCTGTGTATGTTCGTCGGTGCCACTGCTGCTCAAAAAAATAATTAATTCTAAAAAAGTAAGTGCAGATAGCCAGTTGCTTATGGGACTCATGAACATGCATGTCTTCAAAGCTGTGAGGTCTCTGGAGTTCCCCTACTTCATATTGGCAGTCAATGGTGGAAGCGCGAAGTTTCTACTGTCACCATCATTGAAGTATATTAAATCTCTCAGTTGGACTAATTTCTGTGTGTGTGTTTGTGTGTGTGTTGATTTTTAAATTTGTTCTTAGGATGTAGGCAACACTGACAAGGCAGCATTTATTGCCCATCGCTAGCTGCCCTGAGGACATTGAATCAACCACAGTGCGGACTGGAGTTGCATGTCAACCAGGCTGAGTAGGGGTGGCAGGTTCCTTTTCCCTGAAGGACATTAGTGAACCAGTTTTGTGTGTGTGAGTAATTGTCTGTCTGTCTGTCTATCTATCTATCTATCTATCTATCTATCTATCTATATCAGATCTCACGCTAAGTCAGTAGATCCCTTGTTTCATAAGAACATGAACACTGTGTGTTACATCGTATAATGTGATATTTTGCTGCTAAGGTGTCCCTTTACGCCCACAAAGTTTAATTGTTAAGTAAATGGAGCCTCAAGCCAGTCATAGTTTCATTATTTAGTGAAGGAAATGTGTAGGGTGAGGTCAATCAGAAATGAATTACCCTTCAGGCTGTACATCTGAACCCAGGATAAAATGCCAGGCTTTCTTTATTTAAGTGTGATTGATAAGGTTATTTTTTAAGTCTTAGGTTACAGACATTCTGACTGCTGTGTTTGAGGTTTTTTTTGTCAGTGTCGGGGTTTCTCTGTACATACATAGGAACTGGAGGAGGCCATTCAGCTCCTCGAGTCTGTTTTTCCCTTTGATTAGATCATGGCTGATCTGTACCTCAACTCCTTTTACCTGCCTTTGATACATATCTCTTGATACCCTTACCTAATAAAAAAAAATCTATCGATCTCAGTCTTGCAAATTTCAATTGACCCACCATCCACAGCCTTTTTGGGGAAGGAATCCCAGATTTCCACTGCCCTGTGTGTGGAAAAAATGCATCCAGATCTCACTGCTGAACAGCCTAGTTCTAATTATTAGATTGTGCCCCCTTGTTCTGGATTCCCCACTAGATGAAATAGTTTCTATCTATCTATTAAATCCTTTTATAAGTTTAAAGACCTTGATTAGATCACCCAGTAACCTTCTCAACTCAAGGGAATGCAAACTAAGTTTATGCAACCTGTCCTCCTAATTTAACCCTTTAAGCCGTGATATCATTCCGGTGGATCTGTGCCTTTCTCCCTCCAAAGCCAATATATCCTTCCTAAGTTGCGGTGCTAAAAACTAAAGTACTGGTACTCCAGATGGGATCTGTACAACTGAAGAATAACCTATTTCTCTATTTTAGTCCAGCCTTCTTAAAATAAGGGCTAAGATTCCATTAGCCTTTTGCACCTGTGCCCTAGCTTTTAGTGATTTGTGTACAAGGACACCCAAACCCCTTTGCTATTCCACAGTTCTTAGTCCCTCACTATTAAGAAAATGTTCCAATTTGTCTGTCTTGAATCCAATGTGGATGACCTCGCACTTCCCCACATTGAACTCCATCTGCCATAGTTTTGCCTACTCACCTAATCTGTCCATGTCCCTTGGTAACTTCCTGCTCCCATCTGCACAAGTTACCGTGCCTCCTAACTCGGTGTTATCTGCAAACTTTGATTCCTTCATCCAAGTCATTGATATCTATGGTGAAAAGCTGAGGCCCCAGTACAGATCCCTGGGGAACACCACTTGTCACATCCCGCTAATCAGAGTATATTCCCTTTATCCCTACTCTCTGTCTCCTAACTCCCAACCAATTACTGACCTATGTCACAAGAAATGAGTGACAGTCATTTTTTTTTTAAATTGTTGGAAGGAAACATCTGCCAGTAATTTGCCTAGACTATTTTTTTTCTATAACTGTGCCAGGTAGTATGATTTGACAGGCAGACTTTAGAACAAAGATCCTGAACCTAAAGCCAGCAATGTCAGTTTCTTGATCAATAACATTAAACTGTTGTTTGAACATTTCCAATATCTTAGTTTGTCTGACTAGTTTGGTATCGTCAAATAATTCGTCGTCATTTATTACGAGGTCTTGAAATACCAACTCATCTGAGAATTTCCTCCGCTCAGTGTATATACAAGGTCAGGAAACCTAACGAGTAACTCCTACCAAACACCAAATCTGATTTTTTTGCTGATTTGAATGGATGTTAAAGTAGGAATAGTAGTTGACAGCAAATTAGCTGGCAAACAACATTATCCTGTAGATATGGCCGATGCTTGTCTGGTCCAGTGTTCTAAGCGATCAAGATAGCTTGTTCTTTGGTCAGTGGTACATATAAAGCTTCAAAAACTGTTCAGTACTCAAAAAGGATCAAAGGGGAATTGTCTAAGATGTCCAGCATGTGGGTCACAACTACATTTAGAATTGTGAGCAGTCCGATCTGTCCAGTCTCGCGCATTCGCAGTGAGGCTCACAAATCTTCATTCTAAACTGCGATTGTTTCGATGCATCTACTTTTAAACTAAAATTGCTCTCCTCTTTTAAATGGTTCATAAAAGTCGGTCAGCTCTGTTAATTGCTTAAATCTCCTTCCCAACATTTCCACAATGTCAGCCTGTACAAAGGCTGTAATTTTTATGCGTCTCTTCTGATGTGTATATATTGGGGTTGGAAGTAGAAGTTAATGTCTAATCTCTCTCTCTGCGTATATATATTTTTTAAGAAACATTTTCCTAGGTCAGGTTTTCCTTTGTCATCTATCCTTCTGAAACCAAGAGGATGGGCAGTGAGGAACCAGCGATTACTGACTACTGGTGGAATCTGAGCGATAGAATCTGACTCTCTCATCCCATCTTCTTTACTTTCTAGAAAAACCCCATTGTAGTAGGAATTGACTCTGCGAAGGGTTCAGTGCCTGCATTTCACATCCTACTTCCGTCTTTCAGATAAACTGTCCAGCCGTGGCTCAGTGGGTTGTACTCTCATCTCTGGGTCAAATGGTTGTGGGTTCAAGTCCCACTCCAGAGACTTGAGCAAAAAAAAATCTAGGCTGACACTCCAGTGCAGTGCTGAGGGAGTGCTGCACTGTCGGAGGTGCCGTCCTGCAGACGAGACGTTAAACCGAGGCCCTGTCTGTTCTCTCAGGTGGACATTAAAGATCCCATGGCACTATTTCGAAGAAGAGTAGGGGAGTTCTCCCTGGTGTCCTGGGGCCAATATTTATCCTTCAATCAACATCACTAAAAAGAGATTTTCTGGTCATTATCACATTGCTGTTTGTGGGAGCTTGCTGTGCGCAAGTTGGCTGCAGCGTTTCCGATGTTACGACAGTGACTGTACTTCAAAAGTACATCATTGGTTCTAAAGTGCTTTGGGACGTCCTGAGGTCATGAAAGGCGCTATATAAATGCAATTTCTTTCTTTACTTCACTATGCGAACTTGAAAAGCTTTTTAAATGGAAGACGTTGGTCTACTACTCAACA
Organism: Squalus acanthias; assembly: GCA_030390025.1. Classification (NCBI taxonomy): domain Eukaryota; kingdom Metazoa; phylum Chordata; class Chondrichthyes; order Squaliformes; family Squalidae; genus Squalus; species Squalus acanthias. The sequence goes on along the minus strand of JASTWF010000332.1, from coordinate 251,427 downwards.
TTATTCACTCTCTAATCCGATGACAATGATCCAAACCTTAAGTGAAGCTTGAATCAGTAAATTTGATGCTGACTTAAGGGACCGGAACTAATCGATATCATCAGAAAATGGAAGGTCTCATTCTCTGAGTGAATGAAGATGTTGTCTTGGATCCGCATCTACCAGCCGATGTAAAGATTCTGAACAGACAATTTGCATGAGGTGCAGAAATAGGCTGTCATTAACTATAATTATAACATAAATCATAACCATCTGTTTAGGATCTGGATTAAATCTTGGTGATGGCCTGCCCTAATTATTTGCATGAAATGTAATGGTGCACTGCTAGGCTCAGTTCTTCAGAGATGGATTAGATGGGAAAAGGTGCTGTGATGAAGGTTTCTGGCTTGTGTAAATTGTGAACGCTTTTCTCAAAGAACTTCTCCTATTCTGAGGACAAGTGATTGTTCTTTTGAAAATTCAACGGGTGATTTTCTTGCCAAATTAATTTTGTTCCTTTTTTAAAAAAAGTTTTCCATTTTTATTTTATTCTATTTACAAAGGTTATTCGTCAAAAGCCTTTCATGGTAGGAAGCCTTAGGGTGTCTCCGTTATTGTGCCATAAAATTTCTCCGTGCACTTTTTTTCATTGAAATCTTGTCAGCACCCTCATCCATCAAAAGCATTATACCCTGTTCCAGGTAGAATCTTGTCCCGCTCTTGCAATCCCATTTCCTTTTAGTTTTAACACCGGGAATTAGCAATTACAGGAAACTCTTGTTTAACCGGCACCTAAATATCCGGAATTCTCTCTCTTAACCGGCAAAAATCATCCTCCGAAAACTCCTCTCAAATAACTGGCAATGTGTCCGAGTCTCCCGCGAACGCCGAGTTAGTCAGCGGGGGTAGTTCTCCAAAGTGCCACTACTCGGCCTCCTGGTACCCAAATACTGTATACTGCACATTTCTTGATTTTTTTTATTTTTGTTTGTTAAAAATAGCCTCGGTAGATATAACTCTCCGTTATCCGGAACTTTTGATCAACCGGCACCACGCCGGTCCCATCGGTGCCGGATACCAAAGAGTTTCCTGTATAAGGAATTTACCACGAGGGAGACCAGTCACAAGAAAGGGTGATCAGAATAATGGTAAGAGACGGATAACGTGTGCAGAAGGGAGGTGAACCTCTAATTGACTTCGGCCCTCTGCCACAAAGTCAGTTCCTTAGCCACCGATTTCATCCCCCTTCCTGGCCACTGTCTTGGGGCTGAACCAGACTGTTTGCAACCTCAGCATCCCATTTGACCCTGAGTTGAGCTTCCGACCCCATATCCTCAATCACAAAGACCCCTTACCTCCACCTCTGTAATATTGCCCGTCTCCGCCTCGCCTCAGCCCATCTGCTGCTAAAACCCTCATCCTTGCTTTTACTTCCAGACTCCACTATCCCAATGCTCTCCTGGCCGGCCTCCCATCTTCCACCCTCCATAAACTTTAGCTCATCCAAAATGCTATTGCATGTATCCTGATTCACTCATCACCCCTGTGCTCGCTGACCTACATTGGTTCCCAGTTCATCAACGCCTTGATTTAAAATTCTCATCCTTGTTTTCAAACCCCTATCTCTGTAACCTCCTCCAGCCCTACAATGCTCAGAAAACTCTACATTCCTCCAGCTCTGGCCTCTTGTGCATCCCCCATTTCCTTCGGCCCACCATTGGCGGTTGTGCCTTCAGCCATCTGGGACCTAAGCTCTGGAATTCGCACACCAAACCTCATCGCCTATCCACCTCTCTTTTTCCTTTTAAGACTCGGCATAAAACCTACCTCTTTTGACCAAGCATTTGGTCACTTGTCCTAATGCCTCCTTCTTGGGCTCCGTGTCAATTTTTGTCTGATTACGCACCTGTGAAGGGCCTTGGGATGTTTTACTACATTAAAGGCGCTAGATAAATGCAAATTGTCATTGTAAAAGTACCGACCTGTGTTTAAGATAGGAGCAGGAGTAGGCCATTCGGCTCCTCGAGCCTGTTCTGCCATTTAATGAGATCATGGCTGATCATCCAAATTCAGTACCCTGTCCCTGCTTTCTCCCCATATCCCTTGATCCCCTTAGCCTTAAGAAATATATCTAACACCTTCTTGAATATATTTAATGAATTGGCCTCAACTGCCTTCTGTGGTAGAGAATTCCACAGGTTCACCACTCTCTGGGTGAAGAAATTCCTCCTCATCTCAGTCCTAAATGGCTTACCTCTTATCCTTAGACTGTGACCCTTGGTTCTGGACTCCCCTGCCATCGGGAACATCCTTCCTGCATCTAGTCTGTCTAGTCCTGTTAGAATTTTATAAGTTTCAATGAGATCCCCTCTCATTCTTCTAAGCTCTAGCGAATATAAGCCTAATCGACCCAATCTCTCTTCATACGTCATTCCTGCCATCCCAAGTATCAGTCTGGTGAATCTTCTCTCTCTCCATGGCAAGAACATCCTTCCTCAGATAAGGCGACCAAAACTGCACACAATACTCGGTGTGGTCTCACCAAGGCCCTGTACAACTGCAGCAAGACATCCTTGCTCCTGTACTCGAATCCTCTCGCTATGAAGGCCAACATACCATTTGCCTTCTTAACCGCCTGCTGCACTTGCATGCTTACCTTCAGCGACTGGTGCACAAGGACACCCAGGTCTCGTTGCACTTCCCCTTTTCCCAATCTATTGCCGTTCAGATAATAATCTGCCTTCCTGTTTTTGCCACCAAAGTAGATAACCTCGCATTTATCCACATTGGGCAGATGCAGTATAATCACCCAACCTGTCCAAATCATACTGGAGTTTCTCTGCATCCTCCTCACAGCACACTCGCCCACCCAGCTTTGTGTCGTCTGCAAACTTGGAGATATTACATCTAGTTCCCTCGTCTAGATCATTAATATATATTGTGAATAGCTGCGGTCCTAGCACCGATCCCTGCGGTACCCCACTAGTTTCAACACTGTCTGTTAGGTTAATTGGGCGACCGCAGCATTTAAAACCCAGCAGCAACTTGAATTATTTGTACAATATAACACGCATGATTTGTGGGAGATGTCAGACCTTTGGTCTTTGCCTGTCCATAAGTTGGAGCATGGCCAAACTTCCATTCCCAGCTACACCACTGAGCAGATCTGTGCAGTGGCCAATGAGCTACACAAGGACACCTTTCAGTCGGATCCAGATGGTTCTGCTTTGCATGGAAGAGGTTGAAATATTGAAAGTGATTTAAAGGAGCAATTGCCAAGCTGTTCTTTTTTTTTATAAAAAGAGAAGTACACCTTGAGTGAAGCGTTGAAGTTGAAACAAAACTACTCCGATTATCCTAATGAACAAACTGTTTGACTTTGTTAACTCAAAGGCTGATCTTCAAATTGTGGAGGTGCATTGCTGCAGAATATGACCAAAGCCTTAGTTGAAATTGTTACAAAAATATCCTGGGATTTATTGATTTTTTTTTTTTAAGGTATGGTCATATTTTTTCTTCTGTCCAATATAATGGATAAAAAGCTTAAGGGAACCTAACCCTTGGATGGCAGGATGAAAGTGAGACTCTTGTGGAGTGAGCTACTTTGGCGGAGGAGAAGGTCCTTCATTTACTACTGTTTGCACAATGCGCTATCTGCCAAGTTATCTAAATGGTGAAGCTTGTTACAGGTGCCAGTAGATATTTGGTATAAAAACCCTCCTTGGGCATCTCAACAGCATAAAGGAAGGTTTCATACATTTACTATATATATACAGAATGGGTCAGTTTGGCTAAGTTGATGTCACTCTTCCCACTGCATCAGAAGGTTCTGGGTTCAAGCCTCACTCTAGGTTGACACTCCCGTGCAGTGCTGAGGGAGTGCTGCACTGTCGGAGGTGCCGTCTTTTGGATGAGATGTTAAACCGAGGCCCCGTTTGCGCTCTCGGGTGGGTGTAAAAGATCCCAGGGCACTATTTCGAAGAAGAGCAGGGGAGTTATCTCCGTTGTCCTGTCCAATATTTATCCCTCAACCAACATAACAAAACAGATTATCTGGTCATTATCACGTTGCTGTTTGTGGGAGCTTGCTGTGTGCAAATTGGCTGCCGCATTTCCCACATTACAACAGTGACTGTACTTCATTGCCTGTAAAGCGCTTTGAGACGTCCGGTAGTCGTGAAAGGCTGTCTCTGTCTCTGACTCTGTCTCTCTCGCTCTCCTTTTGTTCCTTTCTTTTTCTTTCTTTCCATAAAATATCCCATGGGACTATTTCAATAAGTGTAGGGAGTTCTCCTAATGTCCTGACCTCCATTTCTCCCTCAACCAACACTGCCAAAAACAGACTGGTTGTTCATTTGCAGCCTACTAGTAACATTGCTGTTTTGGTAGCGCTACAACTTTACCCCCCAGTGTTGCACGTACAATTATAGCCAACACGAAAACCCGAATTAACAGGAACCAAGAGAAAAGCAGCCATATAAAAGGATGATGCTCCGGGAGCAGGCATCACCGCATTGGCGAGTCTCCTGGCAGGTTCAGTTTTTGGACCAGCCAGTGCCCCGCTTAACTGTAGGAGAAGGTTTCTGCTGCAGCAGGTACCACACTTGCCACAACAGGTATCGCGCCTGCCGCGGCATGTGATGCACCTGTTGGCACTTGCCACACCCACTAATGCTGGCAGAGCTTTTAACATGGAAAAAGAGCTGGAAAGGAATGATGCTGCTGCAGGTTGAGAGATTGATGATTGCAGCGAGTCTGTGTGGACTGAAGCAAAACACAGTAAGTGTTGTTAAAGGTAAAGGGATGATGGGAGCTGCCGCAGATGGTGATAGCTACTGTAATTAAAAAGTGGTCCTCATCAAGCACACATTTATATAGCGCCTTTCACGAACTATGGGCGTCACAAAGCACTGTACAACCAATGAAGTACTTTTTTTTTAAAGTGTAGTCACTGTTGTAATAGGGGAACACGGCAGCCAAATTGCAGACAGCAAGGTCCCACAAACAGCAATGTGATGGTGACCGGATAATCTATTTTGTAATGATGATTGAGGGATAAATATTGGCCATTACATTGGGGAGAACTCCCCTGCACCTCTTTGAATAGTGCCGTGGGATCTTTTTACATCCACCCGAGAGAGCAGACGGGGCCTCGGTTTAACATCGCTTGCCTGTGGATCTGAGCGAGCAGTCCTTTGGTAAACTGCGTGACAATAACAGTATGACTCTCAGTCAGAGGTTACCAAGAGCCCCATTGGTTCAGCAGGCAGTCTACACACATTTATACCTCCCATGCTGAATCCCACCACATGGAAGAGTCTAATCTGACTTCTATGTGAATGAGAGCATTAAAGCTTTGAAGTCATCAATCATTCTTTAGAAGCCAAAACTGCTGCATGGAAGTTAGACCATTTTGTTAAAGGGTCACTTTATTTTCCCAACATTCGTGGTCAACATAGATTTGAGACTGAAAAGTCTCCTGCGAAAAATGAAGACTAAATGTTCTGAAGGTAATGTATTCATGCGGCTTTGCTTTTCTGGGTTCGACCAAATAATAATGACCTTGTATTCTAATATATCTCTTGAAAGTACAACACAGAATGATTTCTTTTGTTTTATAATTTAACTCTCTCTGGTATGCCTCTTTTTATGTTGATGCTTCAAGGCTGCTTGTATTAACCTGGGAATCTGTGAGGAACAATAAAAAATGCTTTTTGTATTTTCCAGTTTTGTAAAGAAAATGTTTCCTTGAAACATTTATTATATTTTAAGATGCCATTATTTATATCCTCTAGCTACCATCTGATTTCTTTTAAATGCTTTGTGGGTGGAGGGGGAATTTCCTCTACTTTAGTGTAAGGAAATTATAAAGCCGTTTTTTGTTTATAAACTGTTTTGTTATACATGACACACAAGGAATTTCTCATCTTTGTGTGGTCGATGCGGTTGTTGGTCTTTGTAAAGGTATAGGAAAGAATTGGTGATTGTGTTTTTGGTCTGCAGTGATCTCTTTAGAGGGATGGCATATTTCATTTTTCATTGTCTAAGGTAGTATCATTTTTATTTTGGATTCTACAGTGCTTTCTATAAGAAGAAAAATGTAAATGAATCCAATTTTCAGGATATCGGAAACGATGTGAGCTAATTTCACCAACATCGGCATTTTCACAAACAAAAGAGGTTTCATTTTTGTGTATATAGTTCCACAACTGCCAGAGGTATCATTTCAAAAAGTTACTTCCGTGACTGCATAATAGTGCACATAGCTCAACTTAGTTACTCTCCCTCCCTCACTACACGTGCACACACGCACATTCTCTGGATGTGCCCATCCCTAGTTGCCCTTGAGAAGGTGGTGGTGAGCCACCTTTTTGAACCGCTGCAGTCCACGTGGTGAAGGTGCTCCCACAATGCGGTTAGGTAGGGAGTTCCAGGATTTTGGCCCAGTGACGATGGCTCAATGGTGATGTGTGTCCAAGTCAAGCTGTTCTGTGACTTGGAGGGGAACTTGCAGGTGATGGTGTTCCCATGCAACCGCTGCCCTTGTCCTTCTAGGTGGGTGAGGTCGTGGGTTTGGGAGGTGCTGCCGAAGAAGCCTTGGTGAGTATCCTGTCGATAGTGCAGGTGCCAGATTAATGCAATTAGAGGTGAGTTTTACAGTTGGTGCTGAGGCACACTGTTAGAGTATAGTTACGCCGCATCTAAATGTGCTGTACCTGACTTGGAATGCCTGGTGCTGACACTGGGTACATGTAATAGAACGCCTTCCATTTCCCTCCCCACCCCCCAACCACTAAAGCCTCTCACCTGGAAATTAGTTTTAAAATGGTGTGCGTACTAAGATCTCAATCTCCTAGCCCCTCTATCTATCTTGCCCCATCTTTTAAATGGCTAAGTTAAAAAGTATCAAACCACAGATGCAGAAGGAGGGACTGTTGTACCTGAAGGAGAGGTTTGAAGCGCAGTGCAAGCTGCTTATAATGGACTGACTTGTCTCTGTTATATCCAGCAATGATTTTTGATTATTCTTCCTGCTGCTGAATGGATCAGCTGTTAAAGCACTGCGCAACTCTTCTTGGTACAGATGTTTTGTTGGTTTATGGGTCGTTTCTTGGTTCTTGCAGTGCAGGGTCGTGCTATATACTTTTGCCAGTTATCTTAGAAACATAGAAACATAGAAACTAGGAGCAGGAGTAGGCCATTCGGCCCGTCGAGCCTGCTCCACCATTCAATACGATCATGGCTGATCATCCAAATCCAGTACCCTGTCCCTGCTTTCTCACACAGAATCCCCACATCGAGCCTGCACCTATCCCACCCTATCCCCGTAACCCCACGTATTTAATTCCCCCTAACATATCCCATCCTACCCCCATAACCCCACATATTTAATCCCCCCTAACACTAAGGGTCAATTTATCATAGCCAAATCAACCTAACCCGCACATTTTTGGACTGTGGGAGGAAACCGGAGCACCCGGAGGAAACCCACGCAGACACGGGGAGAATGTGCAAACTCCACACAGACAGTCACCCGAGGTCAGATTCGAACCCGGGTCCCTGGCGCTGTGAAGCACCAGTGCTAACCACTATGCCACCGTTAATTGATAATTGGTGCATAAGAACCAGAGCTGAGCCGAGGAGATTTTTTTTTTTATGCAGCGAGTTCTGATCTGGAATGCACCGCCTGAAAGGGCGGTGGAAGCGGATTCAGTAGTAACTTTGCTTACAGAAATGGATCGAAACCCTGGATCTACTGCAGTTGTTAGTGTTTGGGCTCTTTGAATGTAGTTTGATTTTTCAATGTGTACGTCTAGTGTTTCTAAACCATGGAAAGGGGATTGTGTAACTTTTTGTTGAGAATGAATTTATTTCCATAAAGATGCCCTGACAATTCCACCAGCCTAGTGAGAAATTACAATATTGGAAATCGGACACAATTCCATTTGTTTCTTTGCCAATTTCAGTGGGATGAGAACGGATCTGGCCTGGGTAAATTGGAATCAAAGATTGGCAGGCAAAACTGTAATTGAACAATGGGCTGCCTTTAAAGAGGAGATGGTTGGGGTACAGTCGAGGTACATTCCCCCGAGCGGGAAAGTTAGGGCAACCAAAGCCAGAGCTCCCTGGATGACAAAAGAGATAGAGTAAGATGAAGCAGGAAAAAAGCGCGCATGACCGATGTCCGGTTGTGAATACAAGTGAGAACCAGGCTTAATATAGAGTTCAGAGGGGAAGTGAAAAAGAAAATAAGAGGGGCAAAGAGAGTATGAGAATAGATTGGCAGCTAACATAAAAGGGAATTCAAAAGTCTTCTATAGGTATATAAACAGTAAACGGGTAATAAGAGGAGGGGTGGGGCCGATTAGGGACCAAAAAGGAGACCTATGCATGGAGGCAGAGGGTATGGCTGAGATACTAAATGAGTACTTTGCATCTGTCTTTACCAAGGAAGAAGATGCTGCCAAAGCCATAGTGAAAGAGGAGGTAGTTGAGATACTGGATGGGATAAAAATTGATAGAGGAGGTACTGGAAAGGCTGGCTGTACTTAATGTTGATCAGGACTGGATGGGCTGCATCCTAGGATGCTGAGGGAAGTTAAAGTGGAAATCGCGGAGGTACTGATCATAATCTTCCAATCCTCCTTAGATACAGGGGTGGCGCCAGAGGACAGGAGAATTGCAAATGTTACACCCTTGTTCAAAAAAGGGTGTAAGGATAAACCCAGCAAATATGTGCACAAATTGTTGAAGGTGGCAGGGCAGGTGAAAAAAGCATACAGGATCCTGGGCTTCATAAATAGAGGCATAGAGTACAATAGCAAGAAGTTATGATGAACCTTTATAAAACACTGGTTCAGCCTCAACTGGAGCATTGTGTCCAATTCTGGGCAACGCACTTTAGGAAGGATGTGAAGGTCTTAGAGAGGGTGCAGAAAAGATTTACGAGAATGGTTCCAGGGATGAGGTACTTCAGTTACTTGGATAGACTGGAGAAGTTGGGGTTGTTCTCCTTGGAGCAGGGAAGATTGGGAGGAGATTTGATAGAGGTGTTCAAAATCATGAGGGGTCTAGACAGAGTAGATAGAGAGAAACTGTTCCCATTGGTGGAAGGGTCGAGAACCAGAGGACACCGATTTAAGGCAATTGGCAGAAGAACCAAAGGCGACATGAGGAAAAACTTTTTTACGCAGCGAGTGGTTAGGATCTGGAATGCACTGCCTGAAAGGGTGGTGGAGGCAGATTCAATCGTGGCTTTCAAAAGGGAATTGGATAAATACCCAAAGGAAAAAAAAATGTAGGGCTACGGGGAAAGGGCGGGGGAGTGGGACTAGCTGAAGTGCTCTTGCAGAGAGCTGGCACGGACTCGACGGGCCAAATGGCCACTTTCCGTGCTGTAACCATTCTATGATTCTATGGATCCCCCAACAATAGGCATCTCGATCTTTCGAGAGAGGACAGTGTTGCCAAATTTGCATGTCGTGCATTTTGTCTGGTTGGATGGCTAACTGATTACGTCTATGGAAGGGATACCACTGTATGATGGAGCCCGATAGAAAAGGTTTACATTGTTGTCATCCCCTCTATTGATTTCTTGTCCTAACAAAGGCATGAGTTCTGAAGAGGTCATCGCTTTTGTTTCTTCTTCGCACCGACGGAATCTTTATTGCACAACGCAGAGGACATCACCAGTGCAAACATCGGAGTACTTTGCTTCAATATGCAGTGATGTATTACATAAGAACATAAGAACATAAGAAATAGGAGCAGGAGTAGGCCATTCGGCCCTTTGAGCCTGCTCCGCCATTCAATGAGATCATGGCTGATCTTCTGCCTCAACTCCATTCACCGGCCCTATCGCCATATCCCTTGATGCCCTTACCAGTCAGAAATCTATCGACTTCTGTTTTGAATATACCCAATGACTGAGCCGCCACAGCCCTCTGGGGTAGAGAATTCCAAAGATTCACCACCCTTTGTGAAGAAATGTCTTCTCATCTCAGTCCTGAATGTCCTACCCTTTATCCTGAGGCTGTGGCCCCTGGTTCCAGACTCCCCAGCCAAGGGAAACATTCTCCCAATATCCACCCTTTCAAGCCCTGTAATAATTTTGTATGCTTCCATGAGATCCCCTCTCATTCTTCTGAATTCAAGAGAATACAGGCCTAGTTTACTCAATCTCTTCTCATACGACAGTCCCGCCATCCCAGGAATCAATCTCGTGAACCTTCGTTGCACTCCCTCTATGGCAAGTATATCCTTAGGTAAGGAGACCAAAATTGTGCACAGTACTCCAGGTGTGGTCTCACCAAGGCCCTATATAATTGGAGTAAGACTTCTTTACTCCTGTACTCAAATCCTCTTGTAATGAAGGCCAGCATACCATTTGCCTTCCTAATGGCTTGCTGCACCTGCACATTCACTTTCAGTGACTCATGTACAAGGACACCCAGGTCCCTTTGAGCAGCTGCATTCCCCAATCTTTCACCATTTAGGAAATACTCTGCCTTTCTGTTTTTTCTACCAAAGTGGATAACTTCACAATTATCCACATTATAATCCATCTGCCATGTTCTCGCCCACTCGCTGAGCCTGTCTAGAGCCCCTTGAAGCCTCTTCGCAACTGACACTGCCACCTAGCTTTGTATCATCAGCAAATTTGGAAATGTTACATTTAGTCCCCTCATCCAAATCATTGATATAGATTGTGAAGAGCTGGGGCCCAAGCACCAATCCTTGCGGTACCCCACTAGTCACAGCCTGCCATCCTGAAAAAGACCCGTTTATCCCTACTCTTTGTTTTCTGTCTGTTAACCATTTCTCAATCCATGCTAGTATATTACCCCCAATTCCATGTGCCCTAATTTTGTTCACCAACCTCTTGTGTGGGACCTTATCGAAGGCCTTATGAAAATCCAAATACACCACATCTACCGGTTCCCCTTTGTCTACTCCACTAGTTACATCCTCAAAGAACTCCAATAGGTTTGTCAAACAGGACTTCCCTTTCATAAATCCATGTTGACTCTGCCCAATCTTATTATTAGTTTCTAAGTGCCCAGTTATTGCATGTTTTACAATAGATTCCAGCATTTTCCCAACTACTGATATGAGGCTAACAGGTCTGTAGTTCCCTGTTTTCTCTCTCCCTCCTTTCTTAAATAGCGGGGTTACATTTGCTATCCTCCAATCTGCAGGAACCATTCCAGAATCTATAGAATTTTGGAAGATGACAACCAATGCGTCCGCTATCCCAATGGCCACCCCTTTCATAACCCTAGGATGTTGGTCATCCGATCCTTGAGAATTATCAACTTTTAACCCCATTAATTTTGCTAGTACTGTTTTTTTTACGAATAATAATTTCTTTAAGTTCCTCTTTCTCGCCACACCCTTGGTTTTCTTGTATTTCTGGGAGGTTTTTTGTGTCTTCCTCCGTGAAGACAGAAACAAAGTATTTATTTAATTTCTCTTGCCATTTCCTCATTCCCCATTATAAATTCTCCCGTCTCTGACTGTAAAGGACCTACATTTACCTTCACCAGTCTTCTCCTTTTCACTTACCTATAGAAGCTTTTACAATCCGTTTTTATATTTTTCGCTAGTTTGTGCTCATATTCCATTTTCCCTTTCTTTATCAATTTCTTGGTCCCCCTTTGCTGATTTCTAAAAAGATCCCAATCCTCAGGCTGACCGCTTTTTCTGTCAACTTTATAAGCTTCCTCCTTTGACTTAATACTAGCTTTAATTTCTTTTATTAGCCATGGTTGGTCACTTTTCCTTTTGGGTTTTTATGCCCTAGAGGAATATATGTTTGTTGCAAATTATGCATTATTTCCTTGAATGTTAGCCATTGTATGTCCACGTTCATACCTTTTTAGTGTAGCCTCCCAATCTACCATGGCTAACTTGTCCCTCATACCCTTGTAGTTTCCTCTGTTTAGATTGAAGATCTTAGTTTCAGATTGGACTACATCTCTCTCAAACTTAATGTAAAATTCAATCATATTATGGTCACTAGTCCCTAATGGCCCCTTTACCACAAGATTATTGATTAGCCCTTTCTCATTACACAGTACCAGATCCAGAATAGCCTGTTCCCTGGTTAGTTCCTCCACATACTGATCCAGGAAACCATCTCGCATGCATTCCAAGAATTCGTCCTCCACACCATTAGTGGTAATTTGATTTGCCCAGTCAATATGTAGATTAAAGTCCCTCATGATTGCCGTATTGCCCTTGTTACATGCACTTCTAATTTGTTGATTGATACTGTGCCCTACTACTGTGTTATACACAACTCCCACCAATGTTTTCTGCCCTTTGCTGTTTCTTAGCTCCACCCAAACTGATTCCAGTTCTACATCACGATTGGAGAATTACAAAGAAGCACAAGGCGACCAGGAATAGCGAGCCCCCTAAGCAAGTGAATTGAATATTCCACTAAAGAGTAACACGTGTGCCTACATCCTATCTTACTCTTTGCAACCACTTTTAATAAGGCTGTAGGTAGTCACATGGTGAGTAAGGAGGCAGCTAGAAAAGGATCGGTAATCCAGGGTGACTTTAATTATCTAGTAATAAATGAATTTACTAAGGTGGAGATCATGTGGATCTGGACATCAGAGAAGATGTGATGTTTGATTCAGCGGCAAATTGAAAATAGACCATCGTTTTGAGACAGGAACATTTTAACAGCAACTGTTTGACACTGATGGTGAGTGGCAAGAACAATAGAATTTGATGACTGCAATTCAAAAAAACAATGCTATGAAGAACAAACTAGCAAAGATTAAATTGGAGATATTAGAAGATAAAGAACTTTAGAAAGCATCATATGTGACAAAAGCACAGTTTTCATCCTGTGTCAAATAGGGGAAATCTTGTTTTATTCAATGGGGCTTTGGATACAGAGTGAATGTGAATTAACAGTTGACTTTTTTTAAAAATAGTTCTTCTGTTTTAGTGCTGCTTCTTCTCTTCTTTGGCAGTCCCTCGGAACCGAGGATGACTTGCTTCCACATTAAAAATGATTTCACAGGTGACTGATGAGTCCAATGCGGGACCTACAGTCTCTGTCACAGGTGGGGCAGACGGTGGTTGAAGGGGCAGGTGGGTGGGATGCTTGGGTTGATGTGCGCTCATTGCGCTGCCTGCGCTTGGCTTCCGCTTGCTCCCGCCGAAGAGACTCGAGGTATTCTGCGCCTTCCCGGATGCTTCTCCTCCACTTTGTACGGTCTTGGGCCAGGGATTCCCAGGTGTTGGTGGGGATGTTACACTTTTTCAAAGAGGCTTTGAGGGTGTCCTTGAAGCGCTTCCTCTGCCCACCTGGGGCTCTCTTGCCGTGCCGGAGCTCCGAGTAGAGCGCTTGTTTTGGGAGTCTCGTATTGGGCATGCGGATTATGTGACCCGTCCATCGGAGCTGATCGAGCGTGGTCAAAGCTTCGATGCTGGGGATGTTGGCCTGAGCAAGAACACTGACGTTGCTGCGCCTATCCTGCCAATGGATTTGCAGGATTTTGCGGAGGCAGCGTTGGTGGTACCTCTCCAGTGCTTACAGTACTGTACATGGTCCATGTCTCTGAGGCATGCAGCAGGGTGGGTATCACTGCTGCTCTGTAGACCATGAACTTCGTGCCGGGTTTGAGGTCCTGGTCTTCAAATACTCTCTTCCTCAGGCGACCGAAGGCTGCACTGCACACTGAAGGCGGTGTTGGACTTCGTCGTCGACGTCTGCCCTTGTTGACAGTAGACTTCCGAGGTATGGAAAGTGGTCCACGTTGTCCAAGGCCTTGTCGTGGATTTTGATAATCGGGGGGGCAGTACTGGTGTGGCGGGGGCAGGTTGGTAGAGGACCTTTGTCTTACAGATGTTTAGTGTAAGGCCCATGCTCTCGTACGCTTCGGTGAAGGTGTTGACGATGGTTTGGAGTTCGACCTCCGAGTGAGTGCAGACGCAAGCATCGTCTGCATACTGTAATTCGACGACAAGAGGATGGGACGACCTTGGATCTGGACTGGAGGCGACGGAGGTTGAACAGTTTCCCGTTTGTTCTGTAAATTAGCTCCACTCCAGCGGGGAGCTTACTGAGGGTGAGATGGAGCATTGCAGCAAGGAAGATCGAGAAGAGCGTTGGTGCGATGACAGCCTTGCTTGACCCCGGTTCGTACCTGAATTGGGTCTGTGGCGGAACCGTTGGTCAGGATCACGGCTTGCATGTCGTCGTGAAGCAGGCGGAGGATGGTGACAAACTTTTGAAGGCAGCCGAATTTGAGGAGGACACTCCATAAACCCTCACAGTTGACAGTGTTGAAGGCATTTGTGAGATCAAAGAAGGCCATGTACAGCGGTTGGTGCTGTTCCCTGCATTTCTCTTGTAATTGACGTGCGGTGAAGATCATGTCCATTGTGCCTCTTAGTGGGCGGAATCTGCATTGCGACTCTGGGAGGAGCTCTTCGGCCACTGGGAGAAGGCGATTGAGGAGGATTCTTGCGATGACTTTCCCTGTGACAGACAGCAGGGAAACTCCTCTGTAATTACCGCAATCGGACTTGTCACCTTTCTTGAAGATGGTCACAATTAAGGCGTCTCTGAGATTCCCTGGCATGCTCCCCTCCTTCCAGATAAGAGAAATAAGTTCATGAATTCGCGCCAGTTGTGCTTCTCCGCCATGCTTTAGTGCCTCAGCGGGAATGGTCTAAGGAATGGCCAATACACACAACTGTCCTGATTCATTCAGAGAGGAGCTATCTTGAAAACCCAGGTAGAATGGTTTATATGTTAATCAGTCTGGAGGCGGACGCTCAATGACATGTACTAATCTCAGACACAAGAATGCTTTTCAATTCCCAGTATATATCATAGGCTGCAAATTTACAGATGAAATTCATTATTTCAAATGGCTGAATGTTGAGAGCTTAGTTCTAATGCAAATAGACCATCTGATATCCGTTTTAAAAGATAGGAATAATTACTATCTTAACTCTAACCATTGAAGAATTTGATTATAAAATAAGTCTGGTTTTGCATGGAAAATAAAGACAAATAATTGAGTAACAGGGTGGGTAGTGTAGAGCTCAGAAATGAGTTCAAAGCCCACCATGGCTAGTTGTGAAATTGAATTCAATAAATCTGCTAATTTGTGGGCTAGAATCTTAAATTAAATGACCATAAAAGGAGCAGGATCTTCATATTTTAAAAAATAACATCTGGTTCACTAACTAACTTGAATAATTAAATTTGGTTTCTATCTCTGCAACTATTCACCAGCAAGAAACAAGTAAAAAATAAATTGGTGTGGCAGAGGTCCAAGACATTAAGGGACTTTCTGAGGCAGAATAGAGAGAATTCTACTCTGCACCTGCTCTGCTGTATCTGACATGGAAGTGCTTGACGTTGATGCAGGATGCACAAAGTAGTACGCACTGACATCCTAGGCATTGTATGCAAAGGTTCACCACCAAAATAGTGTCTTTCGTTTTTAAAAGAGCTAGGAAAATGGGACACACTCTCATTAGGAAACGGCCAGCTAAGGGAGGCATCAGAAAGAAAGAACTTGCATTTTTATAGCGCCTTTCACAACCTCTGGGCATCCCAAAGCACTTTATAGCCTCTTGAGCACTTTTGACTTGTAGTCACTGTAGTAATGTAGGAAACGCAGCAGACGATTTGCACACAGCAAGCTCCCACAAACCGAAATGAGATAGATGAAATTATTATTTCTGCACAGGTTATGATCAGAGAGATCAAATGCCTATCTGCTAAATTGTGAGGGATGGCCCATGTAAGCATGGCATTGGACTTCAATCCCCCTGGCAAAGGAGGCAAGCGTAATTTCATTTGTTTTTAATGACATTGGTTGAGGGCTAACTATTGGCCAGGACACCATGAGAATTCCGCAGCTCCTCTTCGAATAGTGCCAAAGGTTTGCCAAACATTTTTTTTTTAAATAGGAAAAGAAAACTGGGCTCGAAGTGTAAATGCAAGTACTGGGATGTGGGCAAACTGGCTTTTTTTTTGACTAAACAGAGATTCTGTTTGATGTAAATAATTGACCCAGTTTGCATTGGCAATGGGGAGTCTCTCCCTGGGAAATCACTGGTGCATTGCCCACAATTTTCTGTCTTGCCACTGCACAGACTGGGCCAGTACCATCTCGCATCTCAATCACTACTTCAGTGGTAGTCCGATTCCCAGTTTTATTGCTCCTTAACCTAGATTTTTTTTTTCCTTTTTCTTTTGACGAGAATAATCAAATTGTTCCTCATCTGAGAAATCCCAGTTTGGATGAGATGTCATTGTTGCGTTACTCTTTTTGCCATGCTGCTAGTTAATTATCTTCCTCACTGACAGCACAGTGAATCTGAGTCAAGGCCGCAGTCCCGTGGGACAGTGCGACCTGTGATGGGAAACAGACAGTCAGGTGGAAGATATCTCCAACAATTTTCTTTCAGTGCCAGCTTTCTACAGTGCCCACCCCCAAGTCCTTGCAACACAACCCTGGGCACTGCACAGGTTATGATCACAGAGATCAAACGCCTGTCAGCTAAACTGAGTGGGATCGCCCACATGAGCATGGCATTGGACTTCAATCCCCCAGCAAAGGAGGCAAGCGTAATTTCATGGAAAATAGTTATTCATTAAATAGAATCCGGATTCACATTGATAAAAAAAATATAAGCGTTTTGAATGGCATTTACTAATGAGTGGGTATTCTGGTAATGAGTGATGATAAACTTACACTTGCATAATCTTTGTACTTGCTTGGATCTAATGTAGCCTAAACCCATTAAACCAAAATGCTAAATGTTTGTGTAAGGTGTAGCTTGCGGACATGAAATGCCTTTGGATATAAAGTGAAGTTAAAACCCGATCTGACTTGTCAGCTATGTCACAACTGCGTGACTGGTGGATCAATACTGTGTATTGGTGCAGTATTCAGTCGCACCGTTTCAAAAGAAGCCAGAATAGTAACGAGTGTTTTGGGAAAAAAGCCATCAGCTATAGCAGATAAACAGTTGGTGTCGTGCATTTATATTGCTAATTGTCTCTTTAATGTTTTACTGTGCCACTGTTTTCCAGGCCAAAGTAATTACATGTCCCAAATACATCTACAGTAATTATAGTCTCTTCCACTGAATGTTACAAAAGATCTATTAACTACAAAGTCCTCTGTGCTTCACAGACTCAACATCTTAACAGTACGGCTGACTGATCAGTGCTGCTTTTTAGAAAGTGCTCAGAAATATTGCTCCAAAAGTCTGACACTTTTTTGAGTTTAGCTCTACAACTTACAATATGGTAGCACTCATTCTGGAATTAAATCTGCTTTGCTGCGGTAAAATGTCAAGACCAAGAACTGGTTGATTGAATTGACTGACTCCGTTTTATATCGGACCTGAAATAAGCTGCATGACTAGCAAAATGCTGAGGCACGTTCCTGGAACTGAAATGGAACAAATGCTTTTTTTCAGTGTAATCTAAAAGATTCAGTTCGGTTCCAAGGACAAGGTTATGACTTTGGCTGGTTTCCATTGACCTGTGGGGTAACACTTTGTAGCTTTTTGTTGGCTAGCACTCCGAATTTCATTAGAAGTGAACAGTAATTTCATTCTAATAGTGGTATTCCATTCGCTCCACAACAAGAAACTGGGACATTGAAACCTTTCCACTATGATTGTAAGTGAAGTATATTATATTTATAGCAGAAAATGCTGGAAACACTCAGCAGGTCCGGCAGCATCCATGGAGAGAGAAACCGAGTTAAAGGCCGTGAATTTAATCCTGGAGGCGGGATGGGGGCGGGTCAGCTGGTTTCCGGGTTCCAGTCCCACCCCAGCTGCCTCCGCTCTGCAGACATGATTTTCCCTTGATTGGCCTTGTCCCTGCGGGCTTACCGACCAATTAACAGGAAGCGGGTCTGATGATGTCATTTGATGACACGTCAACTGCCAGTTTCCTTAAAGAGACCATGCACAATTTTATTTTGACAGTTGTTCTGTCAGTGTTTGACAGCATTGAGGTGCTGCAAACACTGACCATCACTGCACAAAGGTGAACAGTTGCACCCAGGCTCTCCAATGACTCCCTCCATATGTTATGAAGGGAGTCATAGTACGCAGGGTGGTTCTCTTCCCTTCCAAGGGCGGAAGAGACTTCCCCAGGACAAAAACTTACCTTGAATCTCCAACCAACCCTCTCTATCTACTTTATCACTCCCCCATCTCGCAAGCCACCCCTCACACTCGCCCTCATCCTACTGCAAGCATACCAACTAACAACAATCAAGGGTAAGCACTTGAGAGGTTTAGCCAATGTCCATGTGAGGTTTCTGGTAATGTGTTGTTGCATTTGAATGTCAGCCATGTTACAGGAGCGCTTTTAAAGTGCTGCACCAATGACTACATATCATGCCCTTGAGAAACTCATCTCCTTGCAGCTGCCGTGTTTCTGACAAGACGGGAAACGAGCCAGAAGCACAAAAATGGGAAATCACTAAAAATAGGATTAGCAAGGCAGTTAACAAGCTGTCAGTTTGGGAGTGGCTGACCCGACACTCACGAAAATCGGGTGGGGGCAGGATGGAGGCAGGTTGGCAGTCTGAAGCCATTTTTTCCGATTTTCGCTGCCGACCCGCCTTCAAACCCACCACCTCCAGGGCTATTAAAATCGAGCCCAACGTTTTAGGTCTGTGACCCTTCGTCAGAGCTGGAAAAAGTTAGAGATGTAACAGATTTTAAGCGCGGGCAGGGGAGGGGGGGGAGGAAAGAACAAAAGGGATGGTCTGTGATAGGGTGGAAGGTAGGAGTGGTTAAATGTTGCAAATGGGGATGGCAGAATCATCAACAGCTGTCGCCTGAAAAAATA
Organism: Squalus acanthias; assembly: GCA_030390025.1. Taxonomy (NCBI): domain Eukaryota; kingdom Metazoa; phylum Chordata; class Chondrichthyes; order Squaliformes; family Squalidae; genus Squalus; species Squalus acanthias. The sequence continues at coordinate 232,580 of JASTWF010000332.1, read as the reverse complement.
GGGACAGAGGTTATGGTCTGAAATTGTTAGAATCATAGAATGGTTACAGTACGGAAGAAGGCCATTTGGGTGACTGCTTTGCGGAACGCCTCCGTTCAGTCCGTAAGCGTGACCCCGGGCTTCCGGTCGCTTGTCACTTTAATTGTCTGCTCCACTCCCACGCCGACCTCTCTGTCCTCAGCCTCTTGCACTGTTCCAATGAAGCTCGAGGAACAGCACCTCATCTTTCTATTAGGTACTTTACAACCTTCTGGACTCAACATTGAGTTCAACAATTTCTAACCATAACTTCTGCCCCCATTTTTTCAGGCGACAGCTGTTGATGATTCTGCCATCCCCATTTGCAACATTTAACCACTCCTGCCTTCCACCCTAGCACAGACGGTCCCTTTTGTTCTTTCGTCCCCTCCCCTCTTTCCCTGCCTTAAAATCTGTTACATCTCTAACTTTTTCCAGTTCTGAAGAAGGGTCCTAGACCTGAAACGTTAACTCTGTTTCTCTCTCCACGGATGCTGCCTGGCCTGCTGAGTGTTTCCAGCATTTACTGTTGGTTCAGATTTCCAGCATCTGCAGTATTTTGCTATTGTATGTTGTATTTATATTATGCAGTACAAAGGCTGCCTCTTTATGGCTGATCCCTCCGTTTTTTTTATGTTCCTGAAACTAATCACTGATCTTCCTTGAGGACTATCAGAAACCCTGAATGTAATTGTTGTCATCACAATCCCTTATTCAGCCTTTTGATAACTCATTTACTACTCATCGTGACCTACTAAAACTCTCTCGACGATATCACACATTTTAAGATTTTGATATTTCACAGCTGTGTTTCAGATGTTTGAACTGACTGCAGCAGAAGCAATGGTGATGATCTGAATTGGAGCAAATCTCATCAGTTGAATTCAGAGGTAGCATGAGTGCACGTTTCTGTAGAGATGAATAAGCTGGGCCCTTCCTTTCAGACAGACCTTCTGTGAAGTGTTTGGTAACGAGCAGTGGCGTCATGGTGCTCATTGTGTGCCAACCGAGTCCGCAGCCCAGCACGTTGCAATTTAAAAAGCTCACTTGCTGTTTATTGGGATGGAAAGTGGGGAGTATTGATTCTAAAGATTGCCACTGCTAGTTTCGGTCATTGCGTACCATGTTCTCAGCAGAACTTTGAAAAGAAATTGCAGGACTTCAGAACGGTCTTAACTTAAAAAATGTGAGCGTGTGAGTTGCTTTACGTTGTCCTCTTTGTCCAAATGTGCAGGAAACTGGGTCTCCATTTTCCCAATCGGGCGCCAATGGGTGGCAAAGGGCAATATAAAGATGGGGACAGTGACATTCGGAGCTCATTTTTGCTGATGCTCTTCTGCAACCACTACTTATTGTAACAGAGCCTCATCTTTCCCTTGTACGGAGACCAAAATTCTAGTGAGAAAACCCTTCAGTAAGGACCTGAATATCAATATTCTATGCAAAAGTGGGAGAAATGTATGTTTTTGTTGAGATGAGCTCTTGGTGAAATCATGGGAGTTTCTGCTTTAAAACGTGCATATCCTGAGACAATGGAGGGGGGCGGGGGGGGGGATAAATGCCAATCACAGGGCGCTTGTACTATTAATCTATGTACACTTCTCAAGCAGCTGATGAGCTATGTAGAGGCAAATTAGTGAAATTACTGACTCCTGAGGGGTACCTGAAACAGCCACACGGGGTGAAAGTTGACAGGAGTGGTGACTTTCACTGCCAGTGCAGATGGATAATTCTTCTTGAAGGTCCTCATGGACTGGGTGGCACACCTACACTCATCACCTCCCGTGAGGAGCCTGAACTTTTCTTATTTGTTGTTCCTCTCCTTCGCCAGGTAGGCTGACTCTGTTACAGTACTGGCTGTAAGTTGTGTGCCCTCTGCAACCTCTGGCTGCCTTCATTTCTTCCTGCTGCACTGCTGTGCTTAATCTGCCAAGGGCTGCTTTTAGACAGAATACTCCTGCGTGCTTGCACTTCGATCACTGCTGTAACAAGGTTCTTCTTCATCAAGCTCCAGGCCTGACTGCGGTAAAATAGCCCCTCTTCGATTTGATTGTGCATCTGTGAAATGACGCATGTATTGCTTGTTAAGCAGACAGCTGCAGACAAATAACCCATTAACAATTTCTACCTCCACTCCATCACTTTTTTTACACCCACTTTTTGCTGAAACTGACAATTAGTCATTTTGGCCCCTAGTTAGTTTATTTTTACTGTGAAAATTGTATTATTCAGAGCTTCTCTTTACCCAGCATCCGTTCAATATTAAAGTTATTTTGTCGAACATGGATTTTTGATATTTTAAAAGTAATGTAATGGGGCTTGCAAAATCGAGAGTCGCTGAATGCAAAAAACACCTCTTACAGTTTGAGAAATGTACAGGTACCAGAAAGATTCAATTTGACTCCTGGGAGTTCTAAGTGGAATCCAGGGAATCTGCAACAGGAGGTTGCAAATCTTTAACCATCTTGAGCATCATAAGCTCTGTTCCTAGATTTGATCCGTGACTACACACAGATCCTGAGGACAACAAATAAATGTTCGAGTGAAAGAAATACTATGTTGTGATTTCTGTGCAAAAAAATAACTGAAGAGATTTAAAAATGAACCTGTTTATCATTGAAGAAGATTGAGAGGCCACCTGATCCCGGTTTTTAAAATATTCGAAGGGATGGATAACATCTATGAAAGCAGATCATTTAACTTGACTGCTATCACTGAACATGAGGGAACTGGCACTAAATTAATGAGCTTGCAGCAAGGCTAGAGATTGAAAAGAATTGCCTCTCTCTGTCTTCCCCCCCCCCCCCCCCCCCCCCCGCCTACAGTATAAGGGATATACAGAATGGACACAGCAGCAAAAGCAGTTAATACGACATTGATTAAAATAGTTGGATGAATTCCTGGTTAAATATTGGATTGAAAGTTATACGGCTAAGTGTATATACAGGTGATCAATTACTCCATAGAAGACTGATTCATGGAAATGCCATCTATTCAACATACCCAGTCAGGGTTGAATAATACAGATTGTTATGTTTGACTGATCCTGAGTTCCTCCTTGATTACCTTCAGGGTCACAGAGAAATTTCACAGAGCTTCCGAAGATTGCATTTCTAGTTGTTCAGACCCCCAGGAGAGTAAATTAAGATTGAGATCGTCCGTAAGAATGCAAATTGTGCATGGTCTGCTAGAAGGAGCACTCTCAATAGGCCAAATGGCCGTTTCTTGTCCCTTAATTCTTGAATTGTAATTTTTTGAAGTGTAGCCACTGTTGTAATGTTGGAAACGCAGCAGCCAATTTGCACACAGCGAGGTCCCACAAACAGCAATGAGATGATAACCAGACATTGTGTTTTATTGATGGGTGAGGGATAAATATTGGCCATGACAGCGGGGAGAACTCCCCTGCTCTTCTTTGAAATGGGTTCATTCACGTCCACCTGAGAGGCCAGACGGAGCCTCAGTTTACCGTCTCATCTGAAACTTAACTTTTGTGGTCCAATGTTCTGCTTACCAGTGGCTGACTTCCCCTGATAGGGCATGCAAGGTACCACAGGAGGGAACATTTGAAATGCTCCTTCGCATCATCTAAACCAAAAACAAAGAGGTTGTAAAGAGGTGGAGGCTGAATAAAGTGAGACATAACCTGGCATGGGTCTGTGGAGACTGGGATCTTTAAAATTTGAGGTACACAGATATGTCTTCAGTTAAGTCACGTCATTAGTTCTTTATTTCCCTACTTAAAACATCCTGCAATCTTGGATCAAAATAATGTCTGGATGTGGTTTTCCCAGTATCCTCCCAAAATCCAGTGATGCTAATGAAGCCTGATCTGGTGGCACCTGAAACTTTTTTCCCCTTGTCTATATGTCTGTACATTATGTACGTTATACGCGGCTGAATTTTGCCTTTAGCTGATGCTGCCAATGTCAACTACTCTCATAAACCTACTTGGCAGAAATAAAAAATTTGAAACCACCTCAGGATAACCGTTTGGGGCTGAGGGAACGAGCCCGAAGATTGACCTTGCCTGGTTTACGCAGGTGGCCTGGGAAATGTTGCCGTCCAACAGGTTGATCGCCAAAAATAACCTCCAAAATAGATTTCAGAATAAATCACTCTTGAATGTATTGAAGTCCTGGGGCCAAACTGAGGCAGAGCACTGTACAGCTGGGCGAACTTTCGATGTGTGTTTTTATATTGATTTCAGACTCCAATTACCAGAAAAACAAGTTTGTTAACATTTATTATACAACCCTTTAGAGATGGAACAAAACGGTTTGCTTTACAGATTTAGTTATGAAAATCTAACTTTTGTTGTTGTTCTCCGATCAATAAGCTAATTTGCTGGTGGTGTTTGTTACTTGACCACTACCTCAGTTAGATAATAGTACTGGCGCTAAACCGAGCAATAGCGGCTCCAGGACCTTTGACCTCCTGGTTCAGGAGGTTGACGACATTTCATAGCTGTTGGATATTAAAATACTACGTTAAGAATGTTATACATTTGGCTAATTTCCTTCCCTTCCCAACCTCCACCTCCTCTGTTGCCTCTCGTGATGCCATTCATGACGACTACTTGAAGGTGCATAAGAGCAATTTGAATTAATCATCTTTGCTTCTGTTTTTTTCTTCTTTGCTTGGAGTTCCTTTACGTTGCCCTACCTCACCAAGCACTTTTTTTAATGTGCTGAGTTACATTGATCATCGACATCCTAGCGAGAAAACCTCCAGCTGAAATGTCACCACCTACGTCTACTGTTATTGGAAGGGAATGATGCAGTGACAGTTGCATAATAAGGCTGGTTACAGGAAAATTGAGTGGCAGTTGTTGCTGGTCACAATGGGGAATAAAATTCAATAATTTACCATGCCATCACACTCATGTCACAGAGCTTTATACAGGGATCAAGTGGTTTTTTTTTTCTCTCTGCCTCTAATGTTGACTGAAGGTTGAACAATGGTGACAGCTGGGAAAATAAATTGCGTGGAAAATTCCATAAACAATCATAAATTTTCAATCTTAAATTGCATGGATGACTCCGGTGGGGGAGTTCAGAAAAGGATGTTGGCTTAGAAAAATGGGAGCATTTTGTCAGCAGTCATGTGTGCAAGAGCCATGTTTGTAAATAGAAAATGACAGGGATTAAAACCAATAGCTCATAATAAATGGGTTGGAGTGCTGAATGAGTGACTGGTAACCTGAACTGATCTCAGTTAAAATGTCTCACTTGACCAGTTTATCCACTGTCACACTTTCCTGCTTCCCCCACCCACCCCAAGCTACATGACCTAAATGCTTAAATAGAGCCTGGTACTATTTAACTGAATAGCGCAAGTGTATGGGTACATTAGTTTGAGCATTTCTATCCTTAATATCGATGCTCCCTGCACTGGTTTGATTGGTTTAAAGTGGCAAGATCTTTGAAGTAAACAATATTGTATATTGCCTTGTTCATAAATAAAGACGTAGCTCCCAGATATCTCCGTAGCCTCCTTAAGGAGACGATGGAAGCAGTTAGTATTGATGCATTCAAATGCAAAATTGATAGATTTCTTTCAGTAAATAACATTTTGGGAAACCGTATATGAGAAATTTGAGACGTGACGTGTGATAAGTGTAGCATTCTCGGGCTCCCAAAGCGCTCCACCACTGGGGTTTTCCTCGCCTCATGTCTGGGTCTGTTGTTGACTAATGATTAGTTAACAACTCCATTATCATTGTATCACGTGACTACTGGGATGGTCAAAGGCGAACTAGATGGACCTTGGTCTTTTTTCGTCTAGCAATTCCTATGTTTCCATAAAAGGGCCGCGTGATGTGGCACTGAGCCATACAGCCCAGGAAAATTCCACATTCGCCTTATCTGTACTGAGTTAGATGCTCTCGAGCAGAGCTGAGGTAAAGGTGCCACAGTTTGCTTCAGTGCTCCGGTACTCAAATGCCCTGGGACATTTTACCACATTAAAGGCACTATATAAATGCAAGAACATAAGAAAATAAGAAATAGGAGCAGGAATAGGCCACTTGGCCCCTCAAGCCTGCTCCGCCATTCAATAAGATCATGGCTGATCTTGGGTTCAAAGCCACTTCCCTGCCTGCTCCCCATAACCCTTCACTCCCTTATCTTGTAAAAATCTGTCTATCTCCACCTTAAATGTATTTAATTACCCAGCCTCCACGGCTCTCTGGGGCAGAGAATTCCACAGATTTACAACCCTCTGAGAAGAAATTCCTCCTCATCTCGGTTCTAAAAGGGCGACCCTTTATTCTGAAACTATGCCCCGAGTTCTAGATTTCCCCATGAAGGGAAACATCCTCTCTGCATCTACCTTGTTGAGCCCCCTCAGTATCTTTTATGTTTCAATAAGATCACCTCTCATTCTTCTAAATTCCAATGAGCATAGGCCCAACCTGCTCAATCTTTCTTCATAAGTTGTTGTGTTGGGAGCGAGGGATAGTGATTGACACCCAACAAGCATAAAAACTAAAGGTTTGTGACTGTTATGAAGTTTCTCCCAAAATGATGGTACTTGAATGGATGAAAGATTCTGCGGTATGTTTTAACAGTTTTTCCTTTCTGTTCAAGGCCCTCTTGAGGGCATCCCGCCCTGTGACGAGCCCCACCATGTGAAAAGGCTCGCAACTCACTGAACATGCTCCACACACGTGGGGCTTCCCTGGACTTTCGGGGCTTTATACCAGTGGAGTCCTAAAGTCAGTTGTAAAAATTATTAATCTGTTGGAGTACATAACTCCCACAGGCAGGGTTTCTGTGACTGTTAGTAGGACATTCGTTACTCATTGGCAAGGCAGTTAACTGTGACTAAGCAGATGTTGTTATGAAGTTTGTGACATGCAGTTGGGGATGGAGATGATGTTCTCGAATACTTTTTAAAAAAAAATTAAAAAAAATCTTGAAGCTTTAATGCTTTGCAAGCCTATACTTTATACTTTGAGAGCATTGCAAATCCACTGTCCTGCAACCAGTTCAGTGTAATAATCCCATACTCGCTTTGTTATACATGTATTTCTTGGATATGTGCTAGTTGTCTGACAAAACATAGACGAAAGAGAGAAAATCATTCCAGCAAGAAAATCTGATGGAAAGAGGAAATGGAGCATAAAGTGGGTGGAGTCCAAAGTCAGGAAACTGGGTCTTTAACCCATTGGCAGGGCCACAGTATCCAGTGACTGAATAAGTCAAATTCTTTGTTAATTGCATGGGATTCCAGGAATGCTTACCATTGTTTTGGGGATTAAATTCTGCAACCCTGTCCATTTAATTAGAACCTCTGGGTTAGGGAAAAGCCACTGTCCAATTATAGTCAGTAATTTTTCTCGTGAAACCTGCCAACTAGTGGCTAAACCCACAGCTATGCTCCAAAGCCTCGCCATCTCCCTATCTCTGTAACCTCTTCCAGTCCTACAATCCTCTGAGAACTCTGCGTTCCTCCAGTTCCGGCCTCTTGTGCATCCCCCACTTCCTTCGCTCCCCATTGGCAGTCGTGCCTTCAGTCGTCTGCCCTAAGCTCTGGAATTCCCTCCCTAAACCTTTGCGCCTCCTCCTTTTAAGACACTCCTTAAAACCTACTACCTTGACCAAGTATTATGCTGACTACACTCCTGTGAGGCGTCTTGGGACATTTTACTACATTAAAGGCACTATATAAATGCACGTTGTTGCATTAAGGCTGCTGTGATGTATTTGAAGGCAGGGGATAGAGATTAACTTTTGTATGCCGTGATGTAGCTGAAGGCAGGAACAGGAATTTTCTGTTAATGATGCACCCATTAAATAAAATAACTTAAATAAAAACAGAAAATGCTGGAGATACTCAGCAGGTCAGGCAGCATCTGTGAAGAGAGAAACCGAGTTAACGTTTCAGGTCGATGACCTTTCGTCAGAACTGGAAAAAAGCAGGAAATGGAACTGATTTTTAAGCAAGTGCAGGGGCTGGGAAATGGGGGAGGGGATGAAAGAACAAAAAAGGAAGGTCTGTGATAGGATAGAAGGCAGGAGAGGTTAAGAGATATTCAAGGCAAAAGGAGATGGTAATGAGACAGGTTAAGAAACAAAGGATGGCTCTAGATGAAGTGTAAATTGCGCTGGCAGAATGAAAGACAGCTGTCATGTGGGAGAGAAGAACAGAAGGCACAAACAAAAAGTGTGGATAAAAAAATATATATATATTTATTTATTTAATAGGGGCCAGGTTATGATCTGAAATTGTTAAACTCTATGTTGAGTCCAGAAGGCTGTAAAGTGCCTAATCGAAAGATGAGGTGCTGTTCCTCGAGCTTACGCTGAGCTTCCGTGGAACAATGCAAGAGGCCGAGGACGGTGAGGTCTGAGTGGAAGTGGAGCGGTGAATTAAAGTGACAGGCAACCGGAAGCTCGGGGTCCCCCTTACGGACTGAACGGAGGTGTTCCGCAAAGCGGTCACCCAATCTGCGTTTAGTCTCCCCAATGTAGAGGAGACCACATCGTGAGCAGCAAATAAAGTATACTAAATTGCAAGAAGTACAAGTAAATCGCTGTTTCACCTGGAAGGAGTGTTTGGGGCCCTGGACAGTGGGAAGAGAGGAGGTATAAGGGCATATGTTCTTTTCTTGTCAATTAACGTGAATTCCCATCAGCAGCCTTGCAGTTAAACTTCCCATGTGTAATTACATGTTGAATGGAATAATATGGACTGCTCTAAGCCAGCGAACCCCAGGGACTTTATATCCGACTCCAGTTACATGTCCTAAAGAGCAGAGAAACTGCAGTTTGATGCATTCAATATATAAGGTTGAACTTGTGGTGTGTCATCTTTTTTAAAGCTCTCTAGGTAATTTGTCTTTGGCAACAGAAAGAACCTATTTTATGCTGCAGGGCTGTATAAACAGTTTGACAAAGATCTAGCGAAACACACAATCAAAAATACCAGCACTGTTCGAAGTAAAACCCAACAAAAATGTAATGGAAATTACTCTTGGCTGTCGTGAGTCATTTTTCCTCCTGGTCCCTGTTTTTATTTGGCGTCTTCACAAGATGGCACTGCAATCAATCTCAAATGTCAACAGGTCCCACTGATTTGTAAAAATAATCAGCACGTGAGTGTGTTTCAGGCTTTCACTTCATTGTAAAGTCCCTGCAATTTGGGTATTTGAGGGGCCAAACCTTGATCCCTGATAACTCAGGCTGGTATAACCGCCTCGCCAGGGAATGTGGGCACGTTCTCCATCTTTCCCCACCTTGGATAATTGGAAAATGCAGACCTGTTCTTGTCACCACACCAAAGGGTATCAGATAGAGGCACGTCCTCCCCTCCACCCCCTTCAATTACCAATTAAATCCCCAACTGAACCAGAATGAACAGACATAAACCAAGGGATATGGGGATAGTGCAGGAAGGTGGAGTTAAGGTAGAAGATCAGCCATGATCTTATTGAATGGCCGAGCAGGCTCGAAGGGCTGAATGGCCTACTCCTGCTCCTATTTCTTATGTTAAATCACCAGATTCCAAGGCCTGAATTTGAGTATTCGGTAAATGACAGAAGTATTTGCTTGCTGTATAGTTCTTTCCCCTCAACCCCTCTTCGCGCCCCCACCTTGCTGTTTCGTAAACATGTGATTTGGAAATCTTAAAATTAATGTCATAAGGAAAGAGTGGTAGTAAATTTATTGAATTGTTGGATTGATTTTAAATTGAACCTACTTTTGATTATATTTCCCTCTTACGAAGCCGTAATTCCAAATAATCTGTCAGATGTGCAGTTTTCACCCTTCTGGTGTTGCAGATCAGAATCCTTCTGTGAATCCTCCACATTGGCATTATTTACAATGTCACGCTTTAAGTGGATGTTTGATGAGAAAGTGGGACCTAATTGTGTTTTTATTTAGTCAAGTGAATTCTGCGACGTGCGAGTCAGACACACTAACCTTGGGGATCTGAACTGTTTGTATATTTTGAATGAGCAATGCATGTCTGTCTAGTCTACTGACTGGAAATAACTGCACCCCACTTCATGGGCAGTAAAGCGCTTTGGGACATCCTGAGGTCGTAAAAGGCGCTGTATAAATGCAAGGCTTTCTTCGTTCACAGTCACCCAGAAATGCAGATCAATGACTTGCTTCATCAATTTCCTACCAATGAAGGTTTTTTAAAGTTTTGGTGAGGTGGATTTTTGTCCACTTTTAGACCCCTTCTGCCATTATGCCCCTAGTTTTCGTTCCTGTAGTTTTCTCCCCACCCTGTCCCGGAAATACAGATTTGTGCTAGGGTAGGGTTACACAGGGTGCTGGCCACCCTCCAGTGCTTCACCGAATGGCTCTTCATGTGTGAGCGTGGACTATTGGCGCTATCAGGCAATTTGGCTTTGGGAAGCATTACACCAAGCTGTTCTCCACTAACAACGCCCACTTGGCTGCACCTCCCTGGTCTCGGTCATGCCGTGGGAGAGGTGATGAGTGGAGACTGGCTGCTTCCCTTCAGGAAGGAGGGGAAAATCTGTAGCCGATACCTTCTTGACCAACAGCATAAACATAGGCTGAATGGCTGCCTTTGTGAACAACTCGCTAACCAAAATAATGCATGACACAGGGACCTAAAAAAGGCAGGAAGGGGAGAGGCAGTTGTGACAGTCCTCTTCTCTCCTCTTCTCCTCCCCCCAGTCTTTACAACACCAATAGGGGTAGATTTTGACATTGTGCGATAGTGTCGGCAGCCTGTTTTACATCTCTTCCCATTTTTTATTTTTCTTGACCTTCAATGGAAGTAAAAATGGGGAGAGATGTAAAACGGGCTGCGACTCGCCATCACCCATTTTACACAATTGCACAAAGTCAAGATCTACCCCAAAAAGTGTTCAATGAGACACAAGTGCAACCACATCCTAATGGATTCTTGCTGTCTTCTCAAACCGATCTCTGGCTTAAAATTGTAGTTACTGAAGAAAAGGTTTTTGTTTTTAAATGAGGTTATGAACTTTTTTGCTCGCTCTCTCTGGCCTCAGTGGACCACCCATCTCCTTGCAGACCAAAAAAAAAGCCAGGTGACCCGATCCTAAGCCTTTGCCAATGATGCTCTTCGAAAAAATAAATGTAAAAAAAACCTTGCATTTTTCAGCATGCAGCAAATTCACCATATACTGTGGACAGCTTGCTATCTGACAGAAGGAAAAGGATTTGCCATTTGACAAAAGCATCATCAGTGAATCTGCGATCAGCTGCTCAATGGCGAATCGCTCCTATTAATTCCTAATCACAGTGTCTAGCTCTAATGGTTAGCAAGTGGCAGGTGTCATTTAGCTGTCTTAAATAAGTGTGAACCGAGCCCTCTGACCAGAGGTATAAGAAACAACTCCACAACAGTCGTGGGGCTTAAACTGAGAAGAAACATTAATGAGATGAAAAGAATGACACTTGCACATCCCCGATTTTAATCACTCCACCATTGGTGGCCGTGCCTTCTGTTGCCTAGGCCCGAAGCTCTGGAATTCCCTCCCTAAACTTCTCCGCCCCCCCATTTCTCTTTCCTCCTTTAAGACGCTCCTTAAAACCTATCTCTTTGACCAAGCTTTTGGTCATCTGCCCTAATATCTCCTTACGTGGCTCTGTGTCAAATTTTGTTTGATAACACTCCTGTGAAGCAGGATGTTTTACTGTGTTAAAGATGCTATAGTTGTTGTTGTTGATTATCCCAGTGGAATTTAGCTTCTCTGTAATGGAGAACTCTGTTGCTGTAATTAAAGCTTAAAAACTATATGTAATATGAGATTCTGCAGCCAGATGTGTGAATATGGTCTTGAGCTGCTACTAATTTAGTTCCCTGCCGTAGATTTATAGCAGGTTAAGTCGATGGACAGAGAGTTTGGATTTTCTGAGCGTACGTGCATCACACAGGCACTCGGACAACAAAAGAAATCCTTATAAATGCAGGTGGTCCAAACAGATTGCGCAGTAGTGGAGATGGCCGCTATCAAGAGCTTTGTTCATGAATGAACAGAGACAGCCCAACTAACTTAAAAGCTGTGCTTACTTAACAGAGACATTAAAGACAGACATTCTCATTTGTTTAGGTTATATATTGAGATTGTGTTTTTGGTATTGACCTGCATAAAGGAAGCTGGAGAGATTCATACTATGTGAGCAGACTACCATTCAAAAACTAGGATGTGATTTGCAGCATTAAATATGATTTAAAGATGGGCTTTTTCTGGGGTTTTTTTCTCTGCATTGGCTTAAAGATTATTACAGGGTTTTGAGTGTTATCTCCTTTCTCAAACGTCGAACAGTTTCTCTACACAGACTGTTGTCCTCTGCAGCCTGAGGCTGTACCTTTCCTATACTATCTGCCCTTGCAGAAGTGTGCACCCAAGGGCCAGAAATGACCCCATATTTATTAAACTGCTTCATGGATTTTACGTAGTCTTCTGATGTGTTACCGAGTACTCTTCGAAATGGTGGATATTACCAAGAAGGTTGGTGATTTACAGGCTATAGCTTCTAATAATTTTATTTACAAATAACAATTTGAAGCATTAAAAAAAGTCAATACCAAAAGTACAATCTCAATATATAACCTAAACAAATGAGAATGTCGGTCTCTAATGTCCCTATTAAGTAAGCACAGCTTTTAATTTAGTTGGACTGTCTCTGTTCATTGATAAGAAAGACTTGCATTTATATAGCACCTTGCACAACCTCAGGACATCCCAAAGCACTTTACAGCAAATGAAGTATGTTTTTAAGTGTAGTCACTGTTGTAATGTAGGAAATGCGGTAGCCAATTTGCGCACAGCAAGCTCCCACAAACAGCAATGTGATAATGACCAAATAATCTGTTTTAGTGATGTTGATTGAGGGATAAATATTGGCCAGGACACTGGGGGACAACTCCCCTGCTCCTCTTTGAAATAGTGCCATGGGATCTTTTACGTCCGACTGAGAGAACAGACAGGGCCTCGTTTTAACGTCTCATCCGAAAGACAGCACCTCCAATGGAGTGCAGCACTCCCTCAGCACTGCACAGGAGGGTCAGCCTAGATTTTCATGCTCAAGTCTCGAGTGGGACTTGAACCCACAACCTTGTGATTCAGAGGCGAGAGTGCTACCAACTGAGCCACGGCTGACACTACAGCTCTTGAACAAAGCTCTTGATATCGGCCATCTCCACTACTGTGCAATCTGTTCAGACCACCAGTATTCATAAGAATTTCTTTTGTTGTCTCAAAAATCCTGCTGTTAATGCTAAAGGGGTCTTAACCAACACGTTTGGTCAGTTCTCAGATCTTCCTTTCCCATCTCAAAGGAAACCAAATTATACCCCCTGAAATTATCTAACTGCTGTAACAATCCAAGCAATACTGTGCATGCAAATATTTGTTTCTGTCTGCCAAGATACAAAAAAAAATCTGTATGAATCAAGTGGATTTGTTACTAATTGAGTCAAAGTCTGCACGATGGAATGAACCAGAGGATGGATTTACTTGGGTTTAGCACCCAAAAAAGTCCATTTGTTGGGTACAATGTAAAGGAAAAATACACCCGTTCAGCACCTCAACTTTTTAGCTTCTCTCGGGGCCTTGTGTATTCAAATCCCATGTCAGCATGGTCCCGATCAAGTCATGATGGCCCCATTTTGCTGTGTTTACCTCGGGTGCAGGACAGATGCTGCTTGTCCCTATAAAAGTTGAGTGCTATGAGCTAGTGAATTACTGTTACAGTTGAAAACCATTAGCAAGGACAGTTATATTCCTTCTGTAACCTTGTAGATTTACAAAGGTATAGAAGAGTTACAATGGGAAGAGTTTTGGTCTGTTTTAAGGAGATCCAATGACCTTTCCATATTCTAATACAGCCACCCGTAGCATGTTTAGACGCTACTCATTGAAGGATTCAGATTGATGGAATCATACTGCTTCCCCATTGGACTATTGCCAAGGATCTAATGGATTCATATCACCCCATACCTGCCCATTTCCCACATTCAGACTACTGCAGATTGGTTTCTGCTCCCCACTGGGTTAGATGGACACATAGCCTTCTCACAGGCCTGCTGAGGATCAGATAGACTTGTATCCGTATCCCTGCCCAATTAGACTGCTGCAGTGTACGCATGTACCCCTGCTCCCCACTGGACCAGCCGTGGTCAGATAAACGCACATTCCTTCCCAATGGACTGCCAGGGATCAAACTTTCTTGCTGCTAAAAATGATGGGAAACTCAGCAAACTATTGACTACATGAGCAGGTGGACTTTTTCTTCCTTGCATCCTTACCGAAACAATTGGGAAAGTGAAAACAGCATTTGCTCCTCATTGTATGCACACTGAAAGAAAGAACTTGCATTTATAGAGCGCCTTGCATGACCTCCGGAAGTCCCAAAGCGCATTACAGCCAATAAATACTTTTGAAGTGCAGTCATTGTTGTAATGTAGGAAATGCGGCAACCAATTTGCACACAAGGTCCCACAAACAGCAATGTGATGTCCAGATAATCTGTTTGTGATGTTGGTTGAGGGATACCGGGGATAACTCCCCTGCTCTTTGAAATAGTGCCATGGGATCTTTTATGTCCTCCTGAAAGAGCAGACAGGGCTTTGGTTGAACATCTTATCCGAAAGATGGCGCCTCCGAAGGTCACTTTGCCACTTTCTTTAAAGAGACGGGTGCCTCTGAACCTGATTGATCCAAATTTGTATTTTTTCCCAAAACAATTGTAAGACCAGTTTGGATTTGGTACTAACCCCATATAAATGGATGATGTGCATACAACATTTAATATTTTCGAACTATTTAAGTGTCATGCAAGGATGTCTGCTTTGGAATGAATTACTGTGCTGGTGGAGGGAGTAGCAGATGATGTTGTCTGTTATAGCTCATTAGTTGAAGCTTCAATCAAGGGTCCAAGGTTGAGACTAAGGGAGGTTGGCTAAACAATTACTACTTCTCGTGAAGTAAATTACAGTATAACAGATGGTTCAGTGTAAGATTATGGCCAAGGGACATGCCTATGAAACATGACGATCCATTCTCTCTGCAGAAACTTGCTTTGGTGCAGTACTGATTTAAAAAAAAATGTTCGGGAGTAATGGTGACAGCAGAAGGTTTCAAAACCCTTGGAATAAATAATCGGAGTAAGCTGTCAGCGTGATAGTTTTTAAAAAAATACCTTCAGAAGTCTCTTTACCATTCATGGTACGAACAGAACATGTTTAGATGGCTGAAATGTTCTTAGAAGTGGAGTACATTTTCCAAATGCCTGTGCATTGATCGACAACAATGCAAGACTTAATTTGGCTTTCATTAAAGATTAAGCTTTGATCAAGAACAACATGACTGGACTGACTTTCCCAATTCATAGGTAATGACGGTTGTGTAGACATGATGTAAGATTGACCCATCTCTCTGCAGAGTGTTTCAAACAGATTATCAGAGCTTGTTTATTTTGCAAGTGCTGTCAACTCACTAAGACATGCAAAGGATTCAGGCTCTGAAAGTGGAAGGTCTGGGCAGCAGGAAAGAAACCAAAGAGAGGAAATGCACTTGTCAACTTTTGGTTGCCTGACTTCTTCCCCGCCCCCCACTCCCTCCCCTTCCCATTCCCACCAATTTTTGAATTCTGTTGTTGGTGCTTCTGACAGGGGTTAATGGATGGTGATCAGAAGCAGGAACTCTGGTCAATCTTCCCCCTCGCCAATTCAGCAGCAATGAGCCCAGCTGTAGCATCTTTACTGCTGTAGCAGAGATTGGGACAGAACCTGGGATCTTGCTGGTCTGTGTGGGTCAGCTATTCACTGGATTAACTTGCTCAGTCTTTGCAGGCAAGGACCTTTGTTTCCATTATTAATATTTGCTTTGTTTTGTGCTGCAGAAGCTTCACTTACCTCAGCAAAGCTACCACAACAGTGCAAAGCAATTCCCTGTCTGTAATGTTATCCCGTATCATGACTCACTGCGCTGTCGTATTCAGCAATTATAAAGGTCATTGTCATTTATCTTTTGCAGGGAAAGAGCAAAATCATGGTCTGCATACATACGTCCAGTTGTGTCTTCACCTTTTTTTCAAGTTGTACATTTTTACAAATCTTTTACATATAGTTTCGGGGTTGAAGTGTCCTGTTGACATGTGGCCGTTTTGGTTCTGAGCTGGCTGCTGTGAACAAGTGATGGTGACCCAATGTAACTCATTCCATCCATGGGGATAAATGTCTTAGGCCAATGGCGCTTGCCACATACAGGAATCATGGGTAAAAGCTCGTGACCTACCAACGCTCCAGCACAGCATGTTGGGACGTACTGTGCCACTGCTATTTATAATTTGAAAAGGAGTGGGGTGGGGGGGGGTGCAGACTTCACCGGTTCGTTTAAACCTTCAAGGGAAATGAAGATAACATTCTCCATGTTTTATTTTCCTGACGGTTAAGGATGGCATCACTTATTAATATATAACAGAGCTCTTCCGTCCCTTTTTATTTCAGTATGAATTCAAAGCCAAGAACATCAAGAAGAAGAAAGTGAATATAATGGTGTCGGTTGATGGGGTCAAAGTCCTCCTCAGGAAGAAGAAGAAGGTGGGTTGACCTTGAGCGAACTTTGAAGTAGTGATTAACAACAACAATCCACACGCTGCCCATACGGAGCGTTCAATCACCATCCACTGCTGAAGGTTCATGCTTTGCGGTTCTCTTGATTCAGTGTGTGCAGCTAGAAGCAATTTGCTGTGGAATTTATTCATTTACGACTCCTATGGCTGCTCAGATGTTTGAGCCCCTGAGTATTTATAGGACTGGGCTTCGGTTGCTGACAGAGCTCGTAAAGGTCTTGGTCCGCAGCTGTGGTGGTGATTGAATGTGGCATCTGTTTACGCACGCCACTACCTATCTAGTATGTCTGCGAATTGATGAGATTGTTGCCGTTGGTAGCCGTGATTCAGATGCAACTGTTAACAATTACAAGAGGCACTTGGATAGTGGAAACTTCAAGCATTCTGCATCGAGCCTGAATTTAAAAATAAATCTGTGTGATATATTTTTCCACTTTGTGCAACAACAAAAAACCCAGCTGGATGGCCAGATGAGGTTTAGGATGCGGATGTGCCGTTGGTTACTCCAATAGAATGCAGCTTGGCCTCCTCTCTGCCGAGAAGCCTGAGCCTCCAATTGAGAAAGTTGTTAAACTATTCCAACTTCCCAGTTTTTGTCCAACTTCCCAGTTTTTGGTCCTCTTTAGCTTCGTGCCAGGTCCTCCAATCTGAGGAGGGTCCCAATGCAAGTCTATCAACATCTTCTTGAGGTGCTCTTCCGTCCATTGATGATGCTGTTGAGATAGAAAGCTAGGAATGCCCCCTCCCACCTCGTTGCTCTAGCAACGCTGACTGGGTCTGTATCTATTCTCGTTGCAGGCCCAGCTCCATCCTCACCCTTCCCCCACCGCATCCACTCTCCTGGGGAGGACCTGAAAATCTTGGGGTAATGTAAAGGGGCTGGAGACTGGGGTACAGAATCTCTGGCCCATTTTACCTGAACTATGCAGCAGGGAATAGGCATTCCTTGGGGGCAAAGGTCAGGAAAATCAGCCCCATTATTTTTATTTCTGTTTTTATTGAAACTTAGACCTTTTTAAGAATTGTGCTGTGAGTATTCACATTGCAGAAAGTACAGTGCCAACTCACATTGGAAGTCAATAAGACAATGTCACAGTTAAAGCTTGCAAAGCAGGCTGTTCCAGCAACTAAACAAGCCCAAAGGTGGCCTATTAAGGTTATAATGCCCCTTTAAGTGAACGGTATGTGATGTAAGGGAGGCACATTGGTGTGTTCAAACATTCAGTTCTTATTAATTGCAGTGTGCAAGTTGTTTCTGAATGGTTGATCCTGATTTATTTTAAACCTGCAAAGCTGAGCAATGTACCAGTTATTGAGCAGAATGACCTTGCAGACCCATTGCTTTCTGTGTAAAAAGCAGTGATGGCAGCTCAAAGATAAGTAAATGTTTGTAATTAGTTAACACTCGTCGACTCTGTTGTCTTTCCAAATTACTCATTACCCAAGAGCAGCCATTGGATGCAACAGTCAGCAGCCACCACAGGGAGCCATCATGCTGGCAGTTCTAATTAAAAGCAGTGTCTGCGTTAATCATGTTCTGTGCTCTCACTCTCGCGTTACCTGCACAAATATATGAGAAAGCAACAAGCTGATGTTCTTGCGTCCAGCTCATTTTTTCTTTGTATAATGTATGTTGGCACTGGTCAACTTCAAGCTTTTAACCCATTTCTGCAAACATTAGTCCAGTGGTTTCTGGGCTACCTGCCTCATTATGTTGGCAACCAGCACAGTCATTGTTTACAGGAAGAGCTTTAATAACTGCAGAGGGGAACTCAATTATTCTTGTCAGAGTGATGACTCGTCCGCTTACTCCGCGTAGGTGTAGGTTATTTTCAGACTTCCCCGCACCCTGTGCATTCATGTCCTAAGCACAAAATGGCATTCGAAAAATAAGGAACATGGGAAAATAGTTTGTGTACTTGTGTGTCGTATGTATTTAAAAAAAAAAAAAATCAATTCACCTACGAAGAAAAGGTCTCCCCGAAGGACTTCTCCAAAGAGAACAACAGAATAGGCTCTGCAAGAATCTTTGTGCTTGACATCAGAGATGTCCTGTTTCCATTTATGTTTGGTAGCCAAGATCTATGAAGAGGTAACCTTTAGCAAAAGAATGTTCTGAGTAGGTAAACCTTTTTGAGTGTGTGTGTGTGCTTTGCTTTCTCTGTCTGGTATTCTTTTGTTTGATCCTTCTGGGCCTCCAAGAAGGTAGGAAAAATTCTCTTAGTCAGGTGCTGGGAGTGGCATACGGGTGGACTCTGGGACCATTTCCATCATTCAGTTTTCTGTCCTTTCCCAAGCGGAGACCTGCTGGATTTCTGCTCAGCACTTCAAGCAGAGCAGCATCTTGAGATTGAAATGCCACCACTGTTGTATCATGTGGTGCTGTTCCAATCCCCAGTACCATGTAATAGATGAACTGTAACTCTTCCCCGATCGGCGGGAAAGGAGTGAGGGAGTAGTTCAAATGGAGTGGCTCCATTTCCCGCTCCATTCCCAATTTTAACACCACTGGATTTTGCTGGCGGAGGAGGTTCCCACTGGACTCTGGCGGGAGCCTTGTTAATCAATACCAATCAGGGTCCCATGATGCACATGGGACCCCGATGACTTTTTCACCCGCTTCTGAGTGGGGCAGCCACGATCAGCATGTGAAGGAATCAGGAAGCCTGCGAGACCCTCGAGGGGATTGTCTCATCCAGCTGCAAACTCCGTGCATCAATTTATTGACCCAAATCTACCAGCCTGACTTGAGATAGCCGGACTTGAAGTCTGTTATGTTGGCTCTCACTCAGTGCTGATCCACAATCGGGTTCCAGTGGAGGCAGCGCAACTACATCGAAGTACGTGTAGTTGACACTGCTGTGTTTTCACACTGAATTCATGCTAATAAATTGAAAATGGTAGTTTTACACTTACAACAGGCACACAGCTGGTATGTAAACAGACACTGAGAAAATACCCGGGTGAACCGAGGTGAAGGAGTCTGAAATATTCAGTCCTACTTTTTAACCCCAGAAATACCAGTTTTTTTATTCTCCAAAATGTTTAATGGATTTTGTATTACATTTTGCACTTCCTCAAGAAGCAAATCATAAAATGGTACCAAATTTGCGAGTAATTTTCAAAACATTGTGGATAAAGTATCCGTTACACGATTGCTATCAATTGTGCCCACTGGCCCAGGGTGGCACTTGGTGTTTTGAAGGGACACGCTCTTCATCGAAAAGATTTTGGCAACTTTGTTTGCTTTCCAAACACTTGAAGACGTACCATTTTAAGAGTTGATTTTGTGAACATGGCGTTTAAGGAATAGAACGGCTTGAATGAAATCTGACTGTCAGAAATACAGATGAGTAAAGTATTTCTGATTCAGATTGTAGCCTTGGCTGTGTGAGGAGTTCTGATTTAACTTAGTCTTACAAAGACAGTGAGAAGGAATTGACCAGACACTGGATCGCACGTTAGTCACCTGACTGAAAAACACCTGATAGGATGGGATCAGTGCTGTTCAGTACTGATTTACAGAGGTGATGAGTTGAGCTGAGGCTTGGTTTTCCCCTTCATTTTAACGGCCGTTTCCTGATGCAATGTTTTAAGCTTTGGGAGCTTTTGCATCTTTTGGATCTTGCTGTTTTATGAAGGAGGAGGGCTTGAGGGGCAGTTGATTTCTTATTTGAAAAAGAAAAACACTAAGTTTGGATCATAATTCACTTCACTATATGAATGGAAATTATTTTTCTCTCTCTAACATATCGATGAGTTGTTTTTTTAATACAAGGTGTGCCGTTCCTAATTTTCTATTTGCAAATGTCATTATTGCAAAATGGGTTTCTCGCCAAGCACTGAGATATTTTATTGTAAGTAATGCTTAAATGAATGTATCGTTGGCTTGCTGTTCCTGTGGTTTGCCACCTGAAGTTTTCCCGATTTGATTCATTAATGCAGTTGATACATTTTGTACCACTTTTCTTGTAGTGCGTTGGCAGTCTGCAATAGGAGGGAGGATTTTTTGTTGTGGTGATTTATTCGTGCTTTACTATTTTGGTTTAATAATTGTGTTGTTGATTATTGTATACTTTAGATGACCAAGAGTCTAGAAGCAAAGGACGAGGACAGGAGAGTGACCCCGACTTCATTCTGGATGACTCTCCTTGTAAGTCGTTTGGAATATTAAATCTCTCTTCTTACATTGTTTACACATGTTTTAATTTAAATGATATATTTTTGAAAAGATTTTTAAAACGTCTCTATTTTTCATTCAGTTTGTAATTTCAGTAAAAGACAGAAAGAATGACTTGCATTTATATAGCGCCTTTCATGACCTCAGTACATCCCACAGCACTTTACAGCCAATGAAGTACTTTTTTGAAGTGTAGTCACTGTTGTAATGTAGGAAATGTGGCTGCTAGTTTGCACACAGCAAGCTCCCACAAACAGCAATGACCAGATAATCTGTTTGAGTGATGTTGGTTGAGGGATAAGAGATAGAGGGCGCGATCTTGCCAGCCCTGGGGAGGCAGGTTTGGAGGCGGGACTGCCGGGAAAATGGCAAAATCTGGGGGCGGGTGCCCATCCCGCCTCCAACCCACTTCCGTGCCATCTTCCTGGGAGGCGGGTAGTCGACCCGGGCCGGGTCCCGTCTCCTGGTGGCGGGAAGGGGATTACAGCCACTTAACTGCCTGTTAACAGGTAGTTAACAGGCAGATAAGAGGATTATCTCCACTTTACCCACACAAGTACGGGCTTCCTGAAGGCTGCGAACCCCGCCAGGATCACCGAGGCGAGCAGTGGATCTGCGGGGGTCGGAGGGGTGCAAAAGTGCGCTGTGAAGGCAAGTGATGGGTGCAAGTGTGGAGAGGTAAGTATGTGAGGTGAGTGGAAAGTGATAGAAAATGTTTACTTACCTTTGTTTCTTCCTGCAGGCTTCAACAGTTGGGGATGCGGAGACTCTCGCATCTCACCGGCACAGATGACAGATGGCTGCTGCATTCTCCAATGCAACAACCATCTAATTTCTGCTCACAAAAGAGGTTTGATGAGTCTTGAATAAAAGGACTCATCAAACAACATAGAATGTCAGTGTTTGACAGCTTCACAGATGAAACGTCATACGCCGACTTTCTCTGTAACTGGCTTCCCCTTAATTGGCCTGCTAAGCCCGTTGGGCAGGCTTAACAAGGTCAATCAAGGGAAAATAGCGTGGGTTGGCCAGAAGTCGATGGAGGCGAGACTAAAACCCGACGAGCAGCAGTCCCGCCTCCAACGTGCCCCCATTGACAAAATCGCCCCCAGTGAGTAAGATGAAGCAGAAAAAGGGGGTGTATGACAGATGTCAGGTTGAGAATACAAGTGAGAACCAGGCTGAATATAGAAAGTTCAGAGGGGAAGTGAAAAAGGAAATAAGAGGGGCAGAGAGAATATGAGAATAGATTGGCAGCTAACATAAAAGGGAATTCAAAAGTCTTCTATAGGCATATAAATAGTAAACCGGTAGTAGGAGGAGGGGTGGGGCCGATTAAGGACCAAAATGGAGACCTAAGCATGGAGGCAGAGGGCAAGGCTGCAGTACTAAATGAGTACTTTGCATCTGTCTTTATCAAGGAAGAAGATGCTGCCAAAGTCATAGTGAAAGAGGAGGTAGTTGAGATACTGGATGGGATAAAAATTGAGAGGAGGTACTAGAAAGGCTGGTTGTACTTAAAGTAGATAAGTCACCAGGACCGGATGGGATGCATCCGGATGCTGAGGGAAGTAAAAGTGGAAATTGCGGAGATACTGGCCATAATCTTCCAATCCTCCTTGGATATGGGGCTAGTGCCAGAGGACTGGAGAATTGCAAATGTTACACCCTTGTTCAAAAAAGGGTGTAAGGATAAACCCAGCAACTACAGGCCTTGATAGTGGGGAAACTTTTAGAAATGATAATCCAGGACAAAATTAACAGTCACTTGGACAAGTATGGATTAATTAAAGAAAGCCAGCACGGATTTGTTAAAGGCAAATCGTGTTTAACTAACTTGATTGAGTTTTTTGATGAGGTAACAGAGAGGGTTGATGAGGGCAATGCGGTTGATGTGGTGTACATGGACTTCCAAAAGGCATTTGATAAAGTGCCACATAATTGGCTTGCCAGCAAAGTTGAAGTCCATGAAATAAATGGGACCATGGCAGCATGGATACAAAATTTGCTAAGTGACAGGAAACAGAGAGTAGTGGTGAACAGTTGTTTTTCTTACTGGAGGAAGGTATACAGTGGTCTTCCCCAGGGTCGGTACTAGGACCACTGCATTTCTTGATGTATATTAACTTTGATGTACAGGGCACATTTTCAAAATTTGCAGCTGACACAAAACTTGGAAGTATAGTGAACAGTGAGGAGGAGAGTGATGAACTTCAAGAGGACATGGACAGGCTGGTGGAATGGGTGGACACATGGCAGATTAAATTTAATGCAGAAAAGTGCGAAGTGATACATTTTGGTAGGAAGAATGAGGAGAGGCAATATAAACTAAAGGGTACAATTCTAAAGGGGGTGCATGAACAGAGAGACCTGGGGGTATATCTGCACAAATCGTTGAAGGTGGCAGGGCCGGTTGAGAGAGCGGCTAAAAAAGCATACAGGATCCTGGGCTTCATAAGTAGAGAGGTCGCACAACACCAGGTTATAGTCCAACAGTTTTATTTGAAATCACAAGCTTTCGGAGCTATCGATTGCCCCTTCCTCAGGTGAAGTAAATTAGATACAGAATCGCCAAAGCATATATAGGTGACTTCATAAGTAGAGGCATAGAGTACAAAAGCAAGGAAGTTATGGTGAACCTTTTATAAAATACTGGTTCGGCCTCAACTGGAGTATTGTGTCCAATTCTGGGCACCGCACTTTAGGAAGGATGTGAAGGCCTTAGAGAGGGTGCAGAAAAGATTTGAGAATGGTTCCAGGGATGAGGGACTTCAGTTACGTGGATAGACTGGAGAAGCTGGGGTTGTTTTCCTTAGAGCAGAGAAGGTTGAAAGGAGATTTGATAGAAGTGTTCAA
Source organism: Squalus acanthias (assembly GCA_030390025.1). Lineage (NCBI taxonomy): Eukaryota > Metazoa > Chordata > Chondrichthyes > Squaliformes > Squalidae > Squalus > Squalus acanthias. The sequence goes on along the minus strand of JASTWF010000332.1, from coordinate 208,931 downwards.
AATCATGAGGGGTCTAAACAGAGTAGATAGAGAGAAATTGTTCCCATTGGCAGAATGGTCGAGAACGAGCGGTCACAGATTTAAGGCGATTTACAGAAGGACCAAAGGCGACATGAGGAAAAACTTTTTTATGCAGTGAGTGGTTAGGATCTGGAATGCAATGCCTGAAAGGGTGGTGGAGGCAGACTCAATTGTGGCTTTCAAAAGGGAGTTGGATAAGTACCTGAAGGAAAAAATTTGCAGGGCTACGGGGAGAGGGCGGGGCAGTGGGACTAGCTGAAGTGCTTTTGCAAAGAGCCGGCACAGGCTCGACTGGCCAAATGGCCGCCTCCTGTGCTGTAACCATTCTGATTCTATAAATATTAGCCAGTAAAACAGTAACGCTTTGTAATATTTCAATAACATGATTTTAGGAGAGAACGCACACGTTCAGTTTGTTAAAAGAATACTGCACATATTCTGTGTCTTTGACAATGGGTTTAGGAGTTGTGGCTGAGAATTGTTGAGGTACCCATGGAGGGGCTCGAGCTTTGAAATGCTCCTAATCTGGCAGGAGAGATGTGGAGAGAAGGATGTCTGGTGAACGCAGCTTACTTTTCACAGGTGCTTTAGCTCTTTTGCCCCAGTGGATTGATGTAAAGCTGGCCGTGAGTGAGACCAACAAAACACATACTAGAGATTAAAAAAGTAAAAACTGCAAGTACTGAGAATCTGAATTGAATGCAGGAAACAGAAAAGCCTAGAAATTCAGGCGTTAAACGGACTCCTAAGCCTCTAATATGGCGGGCAGGAAGCACCGGCTTATTACAAGGTAGAAGTGCGCTGCCCGCCATATTGGTAAAGGCCAAAAAATAAACATGCAGTGCCCATGCCTGAAACAGGAGTTAGGTCTTTGCATATGCAAATAAGGGGCCTAACTCCTGTTTGAGGGCCTCCACTGCAAGTTTGGTTTGCCCTGAGGAAGCTGCTATTCTGAAATACCAGGCCTACATACACCTGCCCCCCACGACCCTCCGCAACCCACCCAACGGTCGCTCCTCATGGCCACCACGACCTCCCCCTCCGCTTGAGGCCTGATCTTTCCACGGTTGCCCCCTCCCCCCTTTCTCACTTACCTGAGGGCCACAGCGACCTGATTTTCAAAGACTCTCTTTCCGGGCGAGCTGCCTTTCACTCTCCGCCATTTTCCCGCTTCATGGTAACGATGCCCGAGGCCCAATATCAGGGGTACCTCGGGCCTCACCATTCAGGCACGGGGATTGAATTTCTCAGCCAACGCAAGTTGATTCTTTCTCTTTTGTTTTTGTTTTATTGCAGTAAAGACCGTGCTAATGGAAGGCTATGCTGAAGAGGAAATTATGTATTTCTTTGTTTTGATTGTAGTTTTTTAATAACGGTGAAAGTTCATTAGATAGTAAAATCGGGCGGAGTGTAAAACGAGCGGCCAATCCAATCCCACCAATTTCCCGCCAGGTGGATTAGGTTAAAGTTATACCCCCTCCCACCCCCGCTCCCCCAAAATGTTTAAAGTTACCCCCCTCCCCATATGTTTGTCGAAGGCAATACTAGAAGGTGAATGTTCAGTGACCTGCCGTCCTTACAAAGAGGCCAAAGACTTTGAATGGCTGAGCATGTGGTCAGTATGCTCATATAATCCTAGTTGAGGAATCCCAAGCAAAAGATTGGAATGAACATGTTCCCCAGAAGCTAAGCTGGGTTTAGGTATTTGTTGTTCTTTACAAATGGCTGCCTTGGAAGTTCTCCCTGTTTTAGTTACGCTCCCTATGATATTGGTGCTAAGCAAGAAGACTAACCTTGAGGAGAATGGCCTGATGTTTGGACCAAACATCCGGTGTATTTGCATGAAAATACCAATTGATTAATTCTACAGAAAGAAAGACAGACTTGCATTTATATTGCGCCTTTCATGACCTCAGGACGTCCCAAAGTGCTTCACGGTCAATGAAGTCCCATTGAGGTGTAGTCACTGTTGTTATGTAGGAAAATAGATCAAATGAATTATTTATTGGCAGATCTGCAGGTAATAATATAGATGCCATTCATTGTACAGAGGATTTGAAGTCTTTCATATGACTTCTACCTATTTTCCTCTTCTCTGTTTCCTTAATGTTGAATATATTTGTCTCTGGTCTTTCTTTTACAAGTTTGCATTACTTGTTATTCTTGATGTCTGGAGAGTAGATTTTCTAAAGCTAAGATGGGATTCAGTATGCAGGTTCTCCAAATCTTTTTTGTACATCAGTATTTTGACATGGGGCAATGTCTCCCAGATTCGTGCAAGTGTAAAATACTATTGCTTTTGAAAAGTAGAATTTTATTTTTCAATAGCAAAGATTGGATACAAAGGTGGCCTTTTATTTCCTAGATCAAAATAGTAGATCTGTGTGGATTTTTCATTGAACTTTTACAGAAAATATCATTTGTAATATCAAAATTAAAATAAAAGCTATTAGAAAATTTGTTTAAAAACTGCGATCTAGACTAGAAGCGAAAGGTACTGGAAATGTACAGTACATGAAGCCAAAAGATAGCTTAATGCTTCAGGCGTGACTTCTCATCAGAACTCCTCTTTCAAACGCCGATCGACCTGTTCTTGGTCTAATTGGCATACAGACATACTGAAGTTAGTTTCAAGGCCTGCTGTATGGTGGGAATTCTGTCTACAGACCACTGGTCAAACTTGTTGCTCATCGATAAGGAGGCGGGGAGAAGGTTTTTGTGTGTGACGGAGTCATGCACCTATTTTATTAGAAAGGACAGGTGAAATCTTCCCCTCATTATGTCTAAAATTCAGTAAAACTCTGATATGGAATTCTGACAAGATGGATGACTCTATAATGTCTTTTTTTTAATTCGTTCATGGGATCTGGGCGTCGCTGGCAAGGCCAGCATTTATTGCCCATCCCTAACTGCCCTTGAGAAGGTGGTGGTGAGCCACCGCTGCAGTCCGTGTGGTGAAGGTACTCCCACAGTGCTGTTAGGGAGGGAGTTCCAGGATTTTGACCCAGTGCCGATGAAGGATCGGCGATATACTTCTAAGTCAGGATGGTGTGTGACTTGGAGGGAAACTTGGAGGTGGTGGTGTTCCCATGCGCCTGCTGCCCTTGTCCTTCTAGGTGGTAGAGGTCGCGGATTTGGGAGGTGCTGCTGAAGAAACCTTGGCGTGTTGCTGCAGTGCATCTTGTAGATGGTACACACTGCAGCCACGGTACATGGTGGATGGGGTGCCAATCAAGCGGGCTGCTTTGTCCTGGATGGTGTTGAGCTTCTTGAGTGTTGTTGGAGCTGCACCCATCCAGGCAAGTGGAGAGTATTCCATCACACTCCTTATCTGTGCCTTGTAGATGGTGGAAAGGCTTTGGGAAGTCGGGAGGTGAGACACTCACTGCAGAATACCTAGCCTCTGACCTGCTCTTGTTGCCACAGTATTTATGTGGCTGGTCCGGTTAAGTTTCTGGTCAATGGTGACACCCCAGGATGTTGATGTTGGGGGATTCGGCGATGGTAATGCCGTTGAATGACAAGGAGTGGTGGTTAGACTCTCGCTTGTTGGAGATAGTCATTGCCTGGCACTTGTGTGGCGCGAATGTTACCTGCCACTTATCAGCCCAAGCCTGAATGTCGTCCATGTCTTGCTGCATGCGGGCATGGACTGCTTCATTATCTGAGGAGTTGCGAATGACACTGAACACTCTGCAGTCATCGGCGAACATCCCCATTTCTGACCTTATGTTGGAGGGAAGGTCATTGATGAAGCAGATGGTTGGGCCTGGAACACTGCCCTGAGGAACTCCTGCAGCGATGTGCTGGGGCTGTGATGATTGACCTCCAACCACCACAACCATCTTTCTTTGTGCTAGGTATGACTCCAGCCAGTGGAGAGTTTTCTCCCCAATTCCCACTGACTTCAGTTTTACTAGGGCTCCTTGATGCCACACTCTGTCAAATGCTGCCTAGATGTCAAGGGCAGTCAATCTCACCTCACCTCTAGAATTCAGCTCCTTTGCCCATGTTTGGACCAACGCTGTAATGAGGTCTGGAGCCGAGTGGTCTTGGCGGAACCCAAACTGGGCATGAGTGAGCAGGTTATTGGTGAGTAAGTGCCGCTTGATAGCACTGTCGATGACACCTTCCATCACTTTGCTGATGATTGAGAGTAGATTGATGGGGCGGTAATTGGTCGGATAGGATTTGTCCTGCTTTTTGTGGACAGGACATACCTGGGCAATTTTCCACATTGTCGGTTAGATGCCAGTGTTGTAGCTGTACTGGAATAGCTTGGCTAGAGGTGCGGCTAGTTCTGGAGCACAAGTCTTCAGCACGACAGTCGGGATGTTGTCGGGGCCCATAGCCTTTGCTGTATCCAGTGCGCGCCGCCGTTTCTTGATAGCACGTGGCGTGAATCGAATTGGCTGATGACTGGCTTCTGTGATGGTGGGGACCTCAGGAGGAGGCCGATATGGATCATCCACTCGGCACTTGTGGCTGAAGATTGTTGCAAATGCTTCAGCTTTGTCTTTTGCACTCACGTGCTGGGCTCCACCATAATTGAGGATGGGCATACTCATGGAGCCTCCTCCTCCCGTTAGTTGTTTAATGGTCACCACCATTCAGACTGGATGTTGCAGGACTGCAGAGCTTTGATCTGATCTGTTGATTGTGGGATCGCTTAGCTCTGTCTATAGCGTGCTGCTTCCGCTTGTTTAGCATGCATGTAGTCCTGTGTTGCAGCTTCCCCAGGTTGGCAGCTCATTTTTAGGTATGCCTGGTGCTGCTCCTGGCATGCTCTTCTACACTCCTTATTGAATCAGGGTTGGTCCCCTGGCTTGATGCTAATGGTATAGTGAGCGATATGCTGGGCCATGAGGTTACAGATTGTGGTGGAATGTAATTCTGCTGCTGCTGATGGCCCACAGTGCCTCATGGATGCCCAGTTTTGAGCTGCTAGATCTGTTCTGAATCTCTTCCATTTAGCATGGTGGTAGTGTCACACAACACGATGGAGGGTGTCCTCCTTGTGAAGATGGGACTTCGTCTCCACAATGACTGTGCGGTGGTCACTGCTAAAATGCTGTCATGGACAGATGCATCTGCAACAGGTAGATTGGTGAGGACGAGGTCAAATAGATGGTAATCAGCAGGAGGTTTCCTTGCCCATGTGGACAGGACATACCTGGAGCCATGAGACTTCATGGGGTCCGGCGTCAATGTTGAGGACTACCAGGGCCACTCCTTCCCGACTGTGCCGCCACCCCTGGTGGGTCTGTCCTGCCGGTGGGACAGGACATACCCAGGGATGGTGATGGAGTTTGGGACATTGGCTGAAAGGTATGATTCTGTGAGTATGACTATGTCAGGCTGCTGCTTGACTAGTTTGTGGGACAGCTCTCCCAATTTTGGCACAAGTCTCCAGATGTTGGTGAGGAGGGATGACTGGGCTGGGTGTGCTGTTGTCGTGTCCGTAGCTGGTGCCGAGGTAGATGCCGTGTGGTCTGTCTGGTTTTATTCTTCTTATTGTGTTTCGTAGCGGTTTGTTACAACTGAGTTGCTAGCTAGGCCATTTCAGAGGGCAATTAAGAGTCAACCACATTGCTGTGGGTCTGGAGCCACATATAATAAGCCAGACCAGGTAAGGATGGCAGATTTCCTTCCTTAAAGGACATTAGTGAACCAGATTTTATGACAATGTTTCATGTTCACCATTACTGATACTAGCTTTTTATTCCAGATTTATTTAATTAACTGAATTTAAATTCCACGTCTCTGGATCTTTAATCCAGGCTCTGGATTACTAGTCCAGTAACTTAACCACTAAGAGACCGTTCCCCCTCAGCAGTAAAGTAAAAGTAGAAAAGGACACACTTTTACATCTCTCCCTGTCTGTATCTATGTTTTCTTTATGCTCCTCCCTCGAGAGGCTGCCATACCCATGAGTCCCTCAACCACAACCCACAGCCTGTCCAAGGTAACCTATTCCCAGGTTTGGAATGGTGCATGAGGGAGACGGAAAAGATTCCCTTGTCTCCATTAGGAAAGTGTGTCCATCTTCCACTCAGGAACTCGCCTCTGCAGCTTTACTGAGACTGGAATTTCCCAACAACTTGCATTTATATAGCGTCTTTAATGTTGTAAAACTTCCCAAGGCGCGTCACAGGAGCGTTATCAGATACAATGTAGCACTGAGCCACGTCAGGACATATTGGGACAGGTGACCAAAAGCTTGGTCAAAGAGGTAGGTCTTGAGGAACGTTTTAAAGGAGGAAAAATAGTTGTAGAGGGGGAATTCCAGTGCTAAGGGCCTAGAAGACACAGCCGCCAGTGGAGGGGCAAAGGAATTCGGGGATGTGCAAGAGGCCAGAATTTGAGGAATACAGATCTTGAAGAGGGCTGTAGGGCTGGAGGAGATTACGGAGACAGAGAGGGGCGAGGCCATGGAGGGATTTGAACATAAGGATGAGAATTTTAAATTTGAGATGTTGCTGGGCTGGAAGCCAATATTGGTCAGCGAGCACAGGGGTGATGGGTGAACGGGACTTGGTGCGAGTCGGGCTACGGGCAGCCGAGCTTTGGATGAGCTGAAGTTTACGGAGGGTGGAAGATGGGAGGCCGGCCAGGAGAGCTTTGGAATATATAGGAGTGAATTCCCATTGGAAGAATCACTTGCATAACCCTACTGCTGTACATAGCACACACGCTGTGTTGATTCACAATTATATTGTGCCACTTCCCCAAGACTAGATATTTACTTATTTTTCAAAGCCAAGAGCTCAAATCATTGGAGATGGTGGTTGCAAAAAAAAAAATAGTTGTCAGTTTTTGGCTAAAACCTGGCGACAAAAGTTAACTGCAACCTTTGTCCCCTGCCTCAGACCACACTGCTACATTTAAAACACTGAAAGGACAGGTAGCTTTGAAATGGTTGCTCTGTGTCTATTAGTTATTTCTCTTGCCTAACAAATCCACGTTTCATTGCTGTGCAACAATAACGTAAGGTGGCGCTCCATTGAGACAATCCAGGGTTTGAGTTACGAGGTTTCTGTTTCTGAAACGACCGAGACCCAGTGTGATAGTAACGTTCAGAGTCAGCTCCGGGAAACTTGGCAAACGTAATCATTTTTATAGAGAAATCTGTTGGTGTTGAGTAAAAGTAAGCAAAAAAAATATATATACACTTCAAATGGGCGCGACCACTATTCTCTCTAACAAAAATGACTTGAGTGCGTTGGGCAGTGCCAGTGGCCCATTTCTCCTTTTGACGACAAAGTTTGTGTCCACTTTGCACCATATCTGCTACTTCTGCCATGTATAAGTCCTCAAATTCTTGATTACGGTGACCTCTGCACCAAGGCTGAGCATTTTAAACGTAGTGCTCGGGAAAGCTGGCATATTAACACAGGAACATTAGGAACAGGAGTAGGCTATTCAGCCCCTCGGGCCTGCTAAGCCATTTAATTAGATCATGGCTGATTTGCACCTCGACTGTATTTTCGTACCTTAGCTCCATATCCCTTGATGCCCTTACCTAACAAAAATCTATCTTTCTCAATCTTGAAAGATCCAATTGTCCCAGCATCCACCACCTTTTGGGGGAGAGAGTTCCAGATTTCTACTGCCCTTTGTGTGGAAAAAGTGCTTCCTGATTTCCCTTCTAAATGGCCTAAATCTAAAATGTCCTGTGGCAGGCCAACGAACGGCACCCGCTGTTAGTTAGACTTGCCCTTGCCCGTTTAATGTCGACGATATTTTGCCCTGCTAGTTGCTGGATGTGGGAGATGGAAATGCCCTCGACGGGACATCTGGGATCTGAGTGAACAGGGCAAGCGACTGTTTATCTCGTTAACCAATCAGAGTGAAGGATTGTGAAATGACCAGCGCAAGATCTGAACAAGGAAGTGTAATTTAGAGTGGAGAATTCATTATCAAATCAGGTACAGAAAAAGACAGAGAGGGAAAGAAAGATTGGATTAAGAGAGAAAAAAGAAACAAAGAAAAAGTTAAACTATATACATTTTTAAAAATCTCCAACAACAATTAAAGCCTGAAGGAACGAAACTCCATACTTGTAATAATTAATTTTCAGTGCCAGAGAGGTTGACCGGCAGTAATTAATACTTATCACATCGTTCAACGGGTATTTTGACTTGAAATGACTTGACTTAGCTTTCTGTGACAAGTTTAGTTCATATCTACTGTGCAAGTACAGGAACTTCCGTGTTGCTGTGCCATTTGCACTCAAATAACGGTGAACGCCATTAGCCTCACCATTATTTTTACAGCAAATTTTGGGCCATAATATCCCTTTGTTCTTGATTTCCCCGCCCCCCCCCCCCCCTTCCCCCACTAGAGGGAATAGTTTATTCGGATCTACCCTGTCAAATCCTTCTAAACATCTCGATCAGATCACCTCTGAATCTCCTAATACTCAAGGGAATAAAAGCCAATTTTATGCAACCTGTCCTCATAATGTAATGGCAGCTATTTATATGTATTTTGGCAGCATTTATTTTTCCTGTGGTTGTGGCCATATCCTTAAGTTCGATTACTTTGGGATTTGGAGTGGCACAACGTGACATGAACTTCTTACTTTTGCCACTGTAAACATAGCTTCACTGGAGTCGTGTACAGTCATTCCCCAGACTATCGGCACGTCTCAGGAAGGAGTACATTTAAAAGCAGCGCGAGAAATGTCAAGGCTCTCGAGCAGAGCAGAGTTTTGGGTAAAAATAAGCAGTGTGGGTCAGGAAGGGACAGAGGGTAGCAAAGGGGATAGGACATCAGTGACTCAGGTGACATCAGGGAAAAATAGAAATAAGTCAAAGCTAAAGGCATTATATCTGAGTACGCGAAGCATTCGCAACAAAATAGATGAATTAATAGCACAGATAGAAATGAATAGGTTTCATCTAATAGCCATTATGGAGACGTGGTTGCAAAGTGACCAAGGTTGGGAACTAAATATTCCAGGATACCTAACTTTTAGAAGAGATAGGCAAAATGGAAAAGGAGGTGGGGTAGCCCTGATAATAAAGGCTAAGATAAAGACAGAAGAGAGAAAGGATCCTAGCTTCAAAAATCAAGAAGTAGAATCAGTTTGGGTGGAGCGAAGAAACAGTAAGGGGCAGAAAACATTGGTGGGAGTTGTTTATAGGCCCCAAAACAGTAGTTGTAATGTAGGGCAGAGTATAAATCAGGAAATTAGAGGTGCGTGTAACAAGGGTAATACAGTAACCATGGGGGACGATAATCTACATATAGACTGGGTAAAAATTTGCAGTAACGGTGTGGAGGACGAATTCATGGAATGTATACAAGATAGTTTTCTAGATCAGTATGTTGAGGAACCAACTAGGGAACAGGCTATTTTAGATCTAGTATTGTGCAATGAGAAAGGGTTCATCAATAACCTTGTAGTAAAGGGGCCATTAGGGAAGAGTGACCATATATGATAGAATTTTATATTAAGTTTGAAAGTGATTTAGTTAAATCCGAAACTAGGGTCTTAAATCTAAACAAAGCAAACTACGTAGGTATGAGGGACGAGTTGGCTGAGGTAGATTGGGAAACTACATTAAAAGGTATAATGGTAGACAAGCAATGGCTAGCATTTAAAGAATTAATACATAATTTATAACAAATATACATTCCTTTTAAGGCACAAAAACCCCACAAGAAAAATGGTCCAACCGTGGCTAACAAGAAAAGTTAAAGATAGTATTAGATCAAAGGAAGAGGCTAAAATGCTGCCAAAAAGAGTAGTTAGCCTGAGGATTGGGAGGATTTTAGAATTCAGCAAAGGAGGACCAAGAAATTGATAAAGAAAGGGGAAATAGAATATGAGAGTAAACTAGCGAGAGGCATAAAAACAGACTGTAAAAGCTTCTATAGGTATGTAAAAAGGAAAAGATTAGCAAAAGTAAATGTGGGTCCCTTACAGGCTGAGACAGGAGAAATTATAATGGGGAATAAGGAAATGGCAGAGAAATTAAACAAATACTTTGTGTCTGTCTTCACGGAAGAAGACACAAAAAACTTCCTGAAAATAGTAGAGAACCAAGGGTCTAGCGAGAATGAGGAACTGAAAGAAATTAGTATTAGTAAAAAAAAATATTACTGGGGAAAATAATAGGACTGAAAGCCGATAAATCCCCTGGTCCTGAAGGCTTACATCTAGAGGAGCGGGCTCAGCGGCGCTATAATGAGCACGAGAGGAGTGGGCTCGGTATAAAGAGCGCAAGAGGAGCAGGAGCAGCGGCGCTAGACAAAGCCTTCAAACAGAAAAATCAAGGAGTGACATCATAGGGCAGCAGGGACCTGAGCGAGAGCGGAGGCGGAGCAAATAAACAGCATGGCAGAGGAAGGCCCGAGAGCGGAGGCAGCGGACCTGAGCGGGCGCAACTCAAAGGCAGAATTGGAAACAGTGACTTCAGAATTAAAAAGTGATATCGGCACAAGGGAAGGAGCTGATTGATGAGTATAGGGTGAGTATTTGTGGTAAGTTTTTTTTTGTTCCGATTTGAGTATATTTCTGCTAAGTAATTCATAGCCTGTCTAATAGAGGGAAGTGCTGATTGGTGGGTAGCTGTTGAGTGTTTCTTAAGTTTTAAGTTTATTTCTGCTAAATTACCTCCATAGTCTGGTAAATAGAGGCATGACGGGGCAGCTCAGTCCCGTGATTTGCACATCCTGTTCCATGTGGGAAATCCTGGACGCTTCTTGCGGCCTGGACGACCACGTGTGCAGGAAGTGTCGCTAAATGCAGCAACTTGAGCTCCGGGTTTCGGAGCTTCAGCGGCAGCTGGAGTCACTACAGTGTGTCCGCGAGGCTGAGAAATAGTTGGAAAGCACGTTTCTAGAAGTGGTCACCCCGCAACCTCAGAATGTGCAGGCAGAGAGGGAATGGGTGACCACCAGACAGAGAAGGAGGACCAGGCATGTAGGGCAGAATCCCCAGAGTGTATCTCTCTCGCTAACTGGTTCACCATTCTGGAAACTGGTGGGGTGATGGTTCCTCTGGGGAGAGCAGCCAGAGCCAAGGCCATGGCACCACGGGTGGCTCAGCTGTACAGGGGTCGAGGAAGAAGAGTGGAAGAGCAATAGTGATTGGGGATTCATTAGTTAGGGGAACAGATAGGCGTTTCTGTGGATGCAGGCGTGACTCCAGGATGGTATGTTGCCTCCCTGGTGCCAGGGTCAAGGGGGTCACTGAGCTGCTGCAGGATACTCTGAGGGGGGAGGGTGAACAGCCAGAGGTCATTGTCCATATCGGTACCAACGACATAGGCAGAAAGAGGGAGGAGGTCCTGCAGGCAGACTATAGGGAGCTAGGAGAGAGATTAAAAAACAGGACCTCAAAAGTAGTAATCTCCGGATTACTCCCGGTGCCACGTACTAGTGAGTACAGGAATAGGAGGATAGAACAGATGAATGCGTGGCTGGAGAGGTGGTGCAGGAGGGAGGGCTTTAGATTCCTGAGGCTTTGGGACCATTTCTGGGGAAGGTGGGACCTGTACAAGCCGGACGGGTTACGCTTCATCAGAGCTGGGACAAATATTCTCGTGGGGAGGTTTGCTAGTGCTGTTGGGGAGGGTTTAAACTAGCTTGGCAGGGGGATGGGCACCAGCATGTAGGAGTAGAAAAGAGGAATAAGGTGCATAAAAGAGTGAGAGTGTTGGATAGTACTAGAGAAGAAAGTAGTACTAGAGGCGGAAGTAGTATATTAGATAGGAGCAGACTAAGAAAGACTACGAAAAATTCAAAAATGGGTTTAGAATGCATGTACGTAAACGCACAAAGTTTGGTGAATAAGGTTGGTGAGCTACAAGCACAATTAGCCGTGTGGCAATATGATATTGTGGCAATAAGGGAAACGTGGCTTAAACGGTGAGGACTGGGCACTTAATATTCAAGGGTACAAGGTGTTCAGAAAAGATAGGGAAGGAAAAAAGAGAGGTGGGATGGCAGTGCTGATTAAGGAAGACATTGTAGTGTTGGAAAGAGAGGATGTTCTTCAGGGGACAAGGACAGAATCCATTTGGTTAGAGTTGAGTAGCAAAAAGGGTATGATCACGCTATTGGGGGTATTCTATAGGCCTCCAAATAGTGAGAGGGAGGTAGAGGACCAAATCTGCAGGGAAATCGCAGAGATATGCAAGAGCTATAGAGTGGTGATATTGGGGGACTTTAATTACCCAAATGTCAATTGGGATAATGCTAGGGTAAAGGGAACGGAGGGGGAGGAATTTCTGAAATGTGTTCAGGAGAATTTCCTTGACCAATAAGTTCTTGGCCCAACTAGGAAGGAGGCATTGCTAGATCTGGTGCTGGGGAATGAGGTAGGCCAGGTCGACCAAGTGTCTGAGGGAAAACACTTGGGTACGAGTGATCGTCGTATCATAAGATTTAGATTAGCAATGGAGAGGAGCAAGGAACAATCTAGAGTGGAACTTCTAAACTGGAATAGGGCTAACTTCAATGGGATGCGAAAGGATCTAGCCAGAGTAAAATGGAACCAAAGTATGACAGAAAAAACTGTAATCGAACAATGGGTGATCTTTAAGGAGGAGATGTTCCAAGTACAGGCTAGGTACAGTCCAACAAGAGGGAAGGGTAAAGGAACCAAAGCAAGGGCTCCTTGGATGACGAGGGAGATAGAGAAGATGATGAAACAAAAAAAGATGGTGTATGATGCATGTCAGGTAAATACTTCAAGGGAGAACCAGACCAAATACAATAAGTTGAGAGGTGGAGTGAAGATGAAAATAAGATTGGCAAAGAGAGAATATGAGAGTAGAATGGCGGTTAACATAAAAGGCAACCCAAAAATCTTCTACCGGCATATAAACAGTAAGCAGGTAGTAAGAGGCGGGGTGGGGTCTATTAGGGACAAAGAATGTGATCTATGCTTAGAGGCGCAGGGCAAGGCTAGAATACTCAATGAGTACTTTGTATCGGTGTTTACTAAGGAGGTGGATGCTGACAAAATATCAGTAGAAGTGGAAAAGGTAGAAGCAATGGAAGGGGTGAAAATTGATAGACAGGATGTACTAGAAAGGCTGGGTATGCTTAGAGTGGATAAGTCGCCTGGTCCAGATGGCTTGCATCCCAGATTGCTAAGGGAATTGGGGGAGGAGATAGTGGAAGGGCTTGCCATAATTTTCCAATCTTCCCTATATGCGGGGGAGGTGCCTGAGGATTGGAAAATGGCAAATGTGACACCATTGTTCAAGAAAGGGTGCAAGGACAATACTAGTAACTACAGGCCGGTCAGTTTAATATCAGTGGTGGGTAAAGTTTTAGAAACAATAATCAAGGAAAAAATTAACGGGCACTTGGGGAGGTTTAAGCTAATTAAAGAGAGCCAACTCTTTGTAAAAGGCAGATCGTGTTTGACTAATCTAATTGAATTTTTGATGAAGTAATGATTGATGACGGGAATGCAATGGATGTTGTCGACATGGATTTTAGAAAGGTGTTTGACAAAGTACCACATAGAAGGCTGGTTAACAAAATTGAGGCTCATGGAATAGGTGGGTCAGTGGCAGCTTGGATAAGGAATTGGCATAAGGATACAAAACAAAGCGAGTTGTGGTAAATGGCTGTTTTTCAGACTGGAGGATGGTAGACGGTGGTGTTTCCCAAGGGTCAGTGCTGGGGCCACTGCTTTTTTTGATGTATATAAATGACCTGGATATTGGAATACAGAGTAGAATTTCTAAATTTGCCGATGACACCAAACTTGGCACAGTTTCAGAGAGGGACCTGGGAGTTAATGTGCATAGGTCCCTGAAGGTGGCAGGACATATTGAGAGAGTGGTTAGCAAAGCCTATGGGATCTTGGGCTTCATAAATAGAGGTATTGAGTACAAAAGTAGAGAAGTTATGCTGAACCTTTATAAAGTGCTGGTTAGGCCACAACTGGAGTATTGTGTCCAGTTCTGGTCACCACACTTTAGGAAGGATGTGAAGGCCCTTGAGAGGGTGCAGAGGAGATTTATGAGAATGGTTCCGGGGATTGGGGATCTTAGCTACAAGGACAAGTTGGAGAAGCTGGATTTGTTTTTATTAGAGCAAAGGAGGTTGAGGGATGATTTGATAGAGGTGTACAAGATTATGATGTGTTTGGATAGGCTAGATGGGGAAAGGTTGTTCCCACTAGTTGATGGTACAAGGACTAGGGGACACAGATTTAAGTTTTTGGGCAAGAGATACAGGGGGGATGTGAGGAAAAACCTTTTTACGCAGCGAGTGGTGAGGACGTGGAACTCGCTGCCGACGGAAGTGGTGGAAGCGGAGATACTCAATGTTTTCAAGGGGAGACTGGATAGGCACTTGAGGGAAATAAACTTGCAGGGCTACGGGGATAGAGCGGGGGAGTGCGACTGACTTGATTGCTCTACAGAGAGCTGGCATGGATTTGATGGGCCGAATGACGGCCCCCTGTACCTCTATGACTCTATGACATCCTAGGGTTTTGAAAGAGGTGGCTATAGAGATAGTGGATGCATTGGTTGTCATCTTCCAAAATTGGAAGGTAGCAAATGTAACCCCACTATATAAGAAAGGAGGGAGAGAGAAAACGGGGAACTACAGGCCCGTTAGCCTGACATCAGTAGTTGGGGAAAATGCTAGAATCTATTATTAAGGACGTGGTAACTGGGCACTTCAAAAGTAATAAAAGGATTGGGCAGAATCAACACTGGTTTATGAATGGAAAATCTTGTTTGACAAATCGAGTTTTTTGGCTGACTCCTACTCCTGTTTCTTATGTTCTTACGTTCTTGTAACGAGCTGGATAGATAAGGGGGAATCAGTGGACGTGGTGTATTTGGATTTTCAGAAGGCATTTGATAAGGTGCCACACGAGGTTATTAAACAAAATTATGGCTCATGGGATTGGGGGTAATATAATAGCATGGATTGAGGATTGGTTAACGGACAGAAAACAGAGTAGGAATAAAAGGGTCATTTTCGGGTTGGCAGGCTCTAACTAGTGGGGTACCGCAAGGATCAGTGCTTGGGCCTGAGCTACTCATAATCTATATCAATGATTTGGATGAGGGGACCAAATGTAATATATCCAAGTTTGCTGATGATACAAAGCTAGGTGGGAATGTAAGTTGTGAGGAAGATGCAAGGAGGCTTCAAGGGGACATAGACAGGCTAAGGCTAGAACAAGGCAATATAATGTGGAGAAATGTGAAGTTATCCACTTTGGTAGGAAAAATAGTAAAGCAGAGTATTTTTTAAATGGTGAGAGGTTGGGAAATGTTGGTGTTCAGAGGGACCTGGGTGTCCTTGTACACGAATCACTGAAAGTTAGCATGCAGGTACAGCAAGCAATTAGGAAAGCAAATGGTATGTTGGCCTTTATTACAAGAGGATTTGAGTATAAGAGTAAAGACGTCTTCCTGCAATTATATAGGACCCTGGTGAGACCACACCTGGAGTATTGTGTATCATTTTGGTCTCCTTACCTAAGGACGGATATACTTGCCATAGAGGGAGTGCAACGAAGGTTCACCGGACTGATTCCTGGGATGGGGGGATTGTCCTAGGAGGAGAGATTGAGTAGACTAGGCTTATATTCTCTGGAGTTTAGAAGAATGAGAGGTGATCTCATTGAAACATACAACATTCTTACAGGGCTTGACAGGGTAGATGCAGGGAGGATGTTTCCCCTGGCTGGGGAGTCTAGAACCAGGGAGCACAGTCTCAGAATAAGGGGTGGGCCATTTAGGACTGAGATGAGGAGAAATTTCTTCACTCAAAGGGTTGTGAACCTTTGGAATTCTCTACCCCAGAGGGCTGTGGAGGCTCAGTCATTGAGTATATTCAAGACAGAGATCGATTTTTGGATATTAAGGGAATCAAGGGCTAGGGGGATAGTGCAGGAAAGTGGAGTTGAGGTAGAAGATCAGCCATGATCTTATTGAATGGCGGAGCAGGCTCGAGGGGCCGAATGACCAACTCCTGCTCCTGTTTCTTATGTTCTTGCGTTCTTATGTCTCCCTCTGTACCACTGCAGGTCTAACACTTTAAGGTTAAATGTGAGAAGTCGCACAACACCAGGTTATAGTCCAACAGCTTTATTTGAAATCACAAGCTTTCGGAGCGCTGCTCCTTCGTCAGGTCACTTCACCTGATGAAGGAGCAGAGCTCCGAAAGCTTGTGATTTCAAATAAAGCTGTTGGACTATAACCTGGTGTTGTGCGACTTCTCACATTTGTCCACCCCAGTCCAACACCGGCATCTCCACATCATGGCTACTTTAAGGTTAGTTGACAACTTATTACTGGAGGTCTGTTAAGTAATGTTTCCCTTTTTTTTTCAGAAAAAAGAATGGACCTGGGATGAGAGCAAGATGCTGATCATGCAGGATCCTATCTACAGGTGAGTTGATGCTCCCAGTGGGCAACAGTGTTGTGCGGGTATGCTGAGAATGAACGAGTTATCAAGTTCAAAGTTTACGAGCAGCCAGTGAACATTTGTTGCTTACATACAGCAAGCTGCACCCTGCTGTGTGATCAGGCAATGGCTGGGCTGGCTTATTATCACATCTAGGATTCCTCTGCCGTGCATTAAAACACACACAAATACATTGGCGAGTTCTCTGGTGGTTTTATCCGTTGAGTGGTTGTGCAGCTCAGTAAGTTCATGTTTTTGAGAAGGTATCGATAATTCCCGTAAGTGTGTTCTATGTGTCGTAGTTGCCATGGGAATGGACACAGTGCTCCAGTGATGCATGTGAAGATGAGAAATGTTCCTCAGTTGTAAGATGTTAAGGGAAGTCCCTTTTTAAAAAAAAAATGAATCAGATCTAGACTCTATTTCAAGGGATCAGCCTGTGATGGCAATACATATCTACAGAAGACTCTCAAACCTTTGGATGGACCCAGGTATCTGCCTGTTTGTGTGAGGTATTTGACCTTTCACCTGTGTAAGGAAATAATATTACAGAAGGCTGCCTTCTCCCAGCTCAGTTCACACGTATTTTACTGTTTCCCCCAACCACCTCCCTTGTCTGAGAGGCCCTATAATCGGAGACTGCGGCCTCGGTTTTTACTGGGGGAGGGTAGCGAGCGGTGCTCCCGGAGAATTCAGGAGACGTGGAGGCCCGGCTGATATTAACGGCAAGGGCCCATTTAAATAAAAGTTTGCAGCGTTCCCGCCTGACACCCAGCCAGATTGACAGCCTGGCGGGTGGAAGCAGGAATCCGCGCCAGCCATGGGAACGATCCCCAGCAGTCAGTGGGAGGACGGGTCTGAAGGTTATCGGGGGGTTATGTGGGGGCGGGGGAGGGTGTTAAAATCCCGGCCAGTATCAGGACATCACGGCCTTTATCGGGAGCCTCGTCGATGGTATGATTCACCGTCATAAAATTTATGGCAGTGGTTAGAGCCGGGAGCGAGACTTTTTTTTTCAGAATTTAACCCATCCCACACACACTGCTCCAGCTGGGTAAGTGAGGGGGGTAAATTCCCGGCCTAGGAGTCTCACTCACCACAGTTCTCCTCCCCTCCCACCCTGTTGCACAGTGGCCAGTTTCTATTCTCTGCCTTTCCATGAACATCTAGGAAAGATCAGGTAATTGCCAGATCAAGCCCACCTCATACTAGTGCTCCAGAGGGCTAGCACACTGACCTGTCACGTTTCATGATCCATTGTAGAAATTCCATAAGTTGTTGCTGATAGCTTGCATTAAAAATTACTTCACATCTTCGCCCAATGGCTTCTGGGAAAACGAACCACCCATGTGTTACTCAGTCATACGGGAAGGTCTCAGTTCTGAGCCCGAATCTATGTGGTTACCTGATCCCAGCGAAGTGATGCGGCACTAAAATTGGCCTCAGTATCTTTTGGCTGGGGAGAGCAGGGAAAAAAAAGTCGGTAAGCGTCTGATTACTCATCACTGTCCAGTAATCTGGATGTGCAGACGTTGGACAATGATGGGACCAGGCTCGCTGTAATCCCATGAGCATGTAGCCTGTCCGCATTCGTGGTCTAGGTTTTGTCGGGAAGAATAGGTACTCAGGGAAGATATCCCAGGGCTGCAGTCACTAGAGGCACTTCCGCACGACAGAGGCATAGAAATCAGACACTTGGCTTTACAACAGACACGAAGGCAAAACATAACCGTGTAGGTAGGAACGCCGACATAATTTCAAGAAAGACGGATCGGTCGGGATCGGGTAACTACTCCCTTTGCAACAAATGGCTGTCTTGCCCCAGCATTGGCGGCCGTGCCTTCAGCTGTCTAGGCCTCAAGCTCTGGCGTTCTCTCCCTAAACCTCTCCACCTCTCTCTCCTCCTTTTAAGACACTCCTTAAAACCTAAGTGTTTGGTCACCTGTCCTGATATCTCCTTTGGCTCAGTGTCACATTTTGTCTGATGTCCTGTGAAGCGCCTTGGGATGTTTTACTGTATTAAAGGTGCTAGATAAATGCAAGTTGTTGTTGCTTGAAAGATCTTCAAAGAAAGCCATTCAAAAGAACTAGACCGATCGGTTTGTTTGTTTAACCCTTTCATTAACTGGTTCAAAGCTGCTTTGTTATTTGAACTGACTTCAACGACTGGCTATAAATGCTTATTTCTGTGAATAATCCTGTTTTGATAGTGTAGTGTCTGACATTTGTTGTCTTATTAAGTGACCGATACACAGTGGAAATCCTACATCTAATCCAGAGAAAATGAACGTGTCTGTTGTCAGGCTGCACTATTGCACATTACCTGCACACAGTTATGCCTCCGTTCATAGGGGAATGAGAGTGCTTGTCGATGGAAGCGGGCTTTGTTTTATTGGGTATGACGGAAATGTACTTGGAGAAAACTCAGTCACATCACTCAAAAATGTCCTAAAATGCTTCACGTACAATGAATTATTTTGAAACGGTGTTACATAGGTAAATGTGGTAGCCACTGTGCGCACAGCAAGATCCCACAAATAGTCTGATAAGTAAGCAGTTAATCTGTTTTTTATTGCTGTTGGTAGAGAGCAGATTAAGAGCATTGTCTACTCTGGGGTACAATGAGATTGAGACAACATGAAACCAGTTGCCTTTTGCTAGGAAAGTGATTTCTTTTTAAAGCATGGATGTAGTACCAAGTGGAAAAGTTCAAACCTGTGCAACTGTTTGCTGGGCCAGTTGGCAACCAAGCTTTAATTTGTTTTGAGTAAAGGCCGATGTCTGTATGAACTAGGAATTCTAAGCTTACTCCTGGCTTCAATATATGAATTAAATGACGTTTATTTTACCAGCACTGCAGCCTTTATGCCTAGATCTGAATCCTGCTATCACTGTGCCAAAGTCAGTGAGCTGAAACTAGCCCGACCTCGGGCTGCTTCACCCAACTCTTTAAAAGTAAACATTGCACTATGTGTTGTCTTAAATGAGGGTATTTAAGTAGACTTCCTCTCTCCACAAATGCTGCCTGACCTGCTGAGTGTTTCCAGCATTTTCTGTTTTTATTCTAGATATCTAGCACCTTGCTTTTGAATAAATACAAGGGAGTTTACCCTTGGGTGGGGGGGGTAAATTCCAGAATTAAAACCCCACTGCTTGATACTCCATAAGCAGTGCATTTTAATTCTATTGAGCTCCTTTAGTGCACAGTGTAACTGGTCCGGCAGCGTTTCGATTTTAAAATTCCCATCCTTGTTTTCAAATCCCTCCATGGCTTCGCCCCTCCCTATTCTGTAACCTCCTCCAGCCCTAGAACCTTTCGCGATCTCTGTGCTCTTCTAATTCTGGCTCTTGTCTCCCCGATTTTCTTCGCTCCGCCATTGGCGGCTGTGCCTTCAGCTGCCTGGGCCCGAGCTCTGGAATTCCCTCTCTAAACCTCTCCGCCTCTCTACCCCTCTCTCCTTCTTTAAGATGCTCCCTAAAAGCTACCTCCATGACCAAGCCTTTGGTCGCCTGTCCTAATATCTCCTTACGTGGCTCGGTGTCAAATTTTGTTTGAAAGCGCTCCTGTGAAGCACTTTGGGACGTTTCACTGCGTTAAAGGTGCTGTATAAATGCAAGTTGTTGTTGTTGTTGATAGTGAGCACACTGGCTCTGAGGCGGGCGGCAGATGTGGAAGTACAGCCTGGGCCAGTGACATGATATCCCTGGTTTTACATCTGATTATCATTCAACCTTTACTACTCTCGCGTTTTCAATTGGTGAAAGAAATCTTTGTTCTAAAGAGAAGCCCAACAGTATCATAATGTCACATGACAATATGACCTAATCATGCTCTACAATCTGAACCAGGGATTTGTCACGTACCATGGAGAGACAGTTCCCAGGTTTTATCTATCTCTCGCATATATATATATATATATATGTGTATATATATATATATATATATATATATATATATATATATATATATATACACACACACACACATTTTTTAAAACTTTAATCTTTCTGTTAATAAATCTTTTTTTAGAGGGACATCTGGAAATCCAGTTCCTCACTTTTTTAATGATCAAACTTAATGACTGAAATCAATTGGAATTTTAATTTGAAAACTTTACTGGACATTTTACAAACCTTTTACACGACAAAACTGGTTCTTTAATGGTCTCTGGTGGTGAAATATATAACCAGGTTAGACATCTGGTTTTCTTAAAAATGAAACTCTTGTAGATAACTGTAGGCAGTTTTGTATTGGTGCATTAGTTTGAACCATGAGAGAGCCACGTTTGCTCATTGCCTCTCTCTGTTTATATTGCTAAAGTCAGCTGCCTTATTCCAGTGGCAGAATTGTAGGCCCATGAAGATGCAGTTAGTTGGTTAGTCTCCTGTGCCCACTGGTACATGGGGCAACCCATTTCTTGCACTGCTGTCTATCCAGAGCAAGATACTTGACTCTGATCGGAGTATTATCTTGCCTTACATCCAGCAGATTGTGATTCTCCACAGTTGATGTTTATATTTGCAAGTCTGTGACAGAATTGTTTTGTCTCTGGGTTATTTTCGTGACAAAAGGCATTTTTCCACAGACGGGTTGTTGGTCTGACTCGCACGCCATGACCAGGAGGACTGGCCTTTAGTCTGGCTCCGACCTTTCTGGGTTGGGTGGCCCTACCAGGAGTTGCACTCCCGTCAGCATAGCTCTCGGGGTCATAGGAGCACACAATCCTTCCCACCAGGTCAAGGCACAGTCCCTGGGGAAAGATGAGGATGCGGGTGTACAACCATCAGAATTAGGGACCAATTTTAGCACTGTAAATGTAGGCAGCTGGTGCAGGAATGGCGATCTCCCATTGTCCAAACTAAATGGGCGCCGTCGTTTAAAAATAAATCATCTTGTGGCTTGAGTGCCTGGCTGCTCTGTGACCAGTACCTGAGTGTGTGAAGCGAATGTCTTCACCGCTGTACACTCCGTTCCTCTTCGAACCAGATCAGACCATTCAAACACAGCAGACACACTTAATTCATACTGTTCCATTCAGAAAATCACCTTCCTATTCTGGCTGAGTGCATGGGAGCTAAATTGCCCCTGTTTTTAATATATCACTGGAACCATTTCCACGTGAAGCATTTGGCTGAGGTGCCCAGTGCTGTTCAATCTGCCCTGTGTACATTAGACGCGTGCCGTCCTTTGAAGCTGCAATTGTGACTGACTGGGGCGGAAGGTCCACGCAGGCCTGGAAAACTAAAAGCTCGTCAGCCCGGCCCCAGCTGGAAAATCCGGTGGCCCGCGGCAACTGGCAATGGCCAATTAATTCCGCTGCCCGGACTCGCATCACTTCCTGCAGAGTGTGTGTGTGTGTAACCAGCCTCCTGCACTAGGTCTTTGGGCTGGCGCAGGTACTAGCGCTGCCGCCTTTGTGTTACAACACTGTCCCTAGAGTTGGGGCTGCCTCTGTTTGCAGCATAATTACAGATCAAGCACAACCTGCTTTACAGTGAAGCAAAGCACAGCGTGGCATATTTACAAACCAAAGCACCTTGTCTGTTCCTTCAGCTGACAGATGTGTCACTAAGAAAGTTCTGTCACTGTCACATCTGCCATTCAATTTAAGGTCACATCAGATTCTCCACGCCTGTTGAGAATAGACCATTGACACGTTCTGCAGCTTTATTTTATGTGATTGTTGTTGATTATTATATGATTGATGATGTAGCCTCCAACACAGGATAAGAAGGCAGCCGTCTGGTGAAAACCAATCATTTCTCGTGTCTTGATTATACCGAGACCCTGGGGTTTGTAAGCCAAGCTCCTTTTGGCTGTTGCCATGGATCTGGAAGGTGGATTGAGTGGTTATATCCTGTCCTCGTGCAGTGCCGTGCACATTTTGTCAGCCATGATGTGCCGCATATAGAAAGAAAGACTTGCATTTATATAGCGCCTTTCACGACCACCGGACGTCCCAAAGCACTTTACAGCCAATTAAGTACTTTTTGGAATGTAGTCACTGTTGTAATGTAGGAAACGCGGCAGCCAATTTGCGCACAGTAAGCTCCCACAAACAGCAATGTGATAATGACCAGATAATCTATTTTAGTGATGTTGGTTGAGGGATAAATATTGTCCAGGACACCGGGGAAAACTCCCCTGCTCTTCTTCGAAACAGTGCCATGGGATCTTTTATGTCTACCTGAGAGAGCAGATGGGGCCGCGATCTCATCCGAAAGACAGCACCTCTGACAGTGCAGCACTCCCTCAGTACTGCACTGGAGTTTCGGCCTAGATTTTTGTGCTCAAGTCCATGGAGTGGGACTTGAACCCACAACCTTCTGACTCAGAGGCGAGAGTGCTACCAATTGAGATACAGCTGACACATGAAGACATCATTTTACGAGATCTCATTTTTGATTTCTTTACTTATGATGCAGGAGAACCAACACATTTCAGGCTTTATGTTCTATGGTTTAATTCATTACTGACCTGTAGGTTTTTGGCGACCATGGCACGAGTTCACAAATGCTCTATGGCACTATTGGAACATTCTGAAATTTAATGCTTTAACATTTCAGCATAACATGCTCAAATATGCTGTATATCCACCTTCATGTATTATTGGGTCACTGCTGCACTTTAATCTATATTTGTAGATAGATTGCACAAAATGGCCAACCCAGTGGGCGGGAATGGAAAGGGTTAATGTACGGTCAAAGCTTGGATTTCTCAACCCAGGATTATCCACGAATGGTAAGACACGTTTCAGTGAGCTTTATGGTTGAGTCAGAGACCTCGAGTTGATTAAAGCATTCAGCTGTGCATCGCCCTTTAATCAGCTCTCTGTTAAAATAAAACACACTGGAATGGCAATTATCACCAGATCAGTGCACGGTCGAGTAAGATCAAAGAATATGGCTGGCTCGCACTCAAGAATTTCTCAAATACATTTAAATCTCGGAACACGTTGAGAGGCTCCAGCTAACATGACAAACACCCTGAAGAATAAGCTCCAAGTTGAAAACTTTGTCCGTAGAAATCGGTCAAAAAAAGTATTTTTTTTTTTTAAAAAAGCTTAGATTTCTGAACTGTTGGGGGGAGAAAATATATACATTTTATTTGAAATAAATGTAAAACTGGCTCCTTTTGAACCACGGATAATTGGGTACGTGAATGTATCGTGCTGGGGCCGAGGGCCTAAATGGAACTGAGCCAGGCTTTCCAGTGGGCTCTGATGTTGACTTCACCACCATGTGCCATGGGTTTAATTGGCATCTTGCAAGTCCAGGCACTTGGCACTTGAGTGCCCACGCTATGGCACTGACTAACCAATCAGGAGCACACAGCTATTTCCCAATATAAGCAGTAACATGGAGAGCCAAACAAATCCTTCATCATTGCACAGCTTTCTTTATTTCAAGATTATCCGAGGCTGTAGGGATTAGTATTGAGTGAGGTGATCAAATATTCCACAGGAATTCCTGTTCTGCTGTGGGGGAGGGTGGTTGTCTGGAAGTCAGCAGGCCATAGTTACATCGAATTTACAGCACAGAAACAGGCCATTTGGCCCAACTGGTCTATGCCGGTGTTTATGCTCCACACGAGCCTCCTCCCACCCTACTTCATCTAATCCTATTAGCAGATCCTTCTATTCCTTTCTCCTGCCTGTACTTGTCCAGCTTCCTCTTAAATGCATCTATGCTATTCATCTCAATTACTCTATTGTAGTGTTGGCTGTGGTGGCTCAGGTGGTAGCACACTCGCCTCTGAGTCAGAAAGTTGTGGTTCAAGTCCCACTCCAGAGACCTGAGTGCAAAATCTAGGCTGATTCTCCAGTGCGGTACTGAGGGGGTGCTGCACTGTCGGAGGCGCCGTCTTTCAGATCAGTCTTTAAACCGAGGCCCCGTCTGCGCTCTCGGGTGGATGTACAAGATCCCATGGCACTATTTCAAAGAAGTGCAGGGTAGTTTTCCCTGGTGTCCTGGCCAATATTTATTTCTCAATCAATATCACTGAAAAACAGATTATCTGGTCATTATCTCATTGCTGTTTGTGGAGCTTTGCTGTGAGCAAATTGGCTGCTGCGTTTCCTACTTCTTCTTCTTAGGCAGTCCCTCGGAACCGAGGATGACTTGCTTCCACATTAAAAAATGAGTTCGCAGGTGACTGATGAGTCCAATGCGGGACTTACAGTCTCTGTCACAGGTGGGGCAGACGGTGGTTGAAGGGACGGGTGGGTGGGGTGCTTGGGTTGATGTGCGCTCCTTGCGCTGCCTGCGCTTGGCTTCCGCTTGCTCCCGGCAAAGAGACTCGAGGTGTTCGGCGCCTTCCCGGATGCATCTCCTCCACTTTGTGCGGTCTTGGGCCAGGGATTCCCAGGTGTCGGTGGGGATGTTACACTTTTTCAAGGAGGCTTTGAGGGTGTCTTTGAAGCGTTTCCTCTGCCCACCTGGGGCTCTCTTGCCATGCCGGAGCTCCGAGTAGAGCGCTTGTTTTGGGAGTCTCGTATCGGGCATGCGGACGATGTGACCCGTCCATCGGAGCTGATCAAGCGTGGTCAAAGCTTCGATGCTGGGGATGTTGGCCTGAGCAAGAACACTGACGTTGGTGCGCCTATCCTGCCAATGGATTTGCAGGATCTTGCAGAGGCAGCGTTGGTGGTACCTCTCCAGTGCTTTGAGGTGCCTGCTGTACATGGTCCATGTCTCTGAGGCATACAGCAGGGCGGGTATCACTGCTGCTCTGTAGACCATGAGCTTAGTGCCGGGTTTGAGGTCTTGGTCTTCAAATACTCTCTTCCTCAGGCGACCGAAGGCTGCACTGGCACACTGAAGGCGGTGTTGGACTTCGTCGTCGACGTCTGCCCTTGTTGACAGTAGGCTCCCGAGGTATGGAAAGTGGTCCACGTTGTCCAAGGCCTTGTTGTGGATTTTGATAATCAGGGGGCAGTACTGTGTGGCGGGGGCAGGTTGGTAGAGGACCTTTTGTCTTATGGATGTTTAGTGTAAGGCCCATGCTCTCGTACGCTTCGGTGAAGGTGTTGACGATGGTTTGGAGTTCGACCTCCGAGTGAGCGCAGACGCAAACGTCGTCTGCATACGGTAATTCGACGACAGAGGATGGGACGACCTTGGATCTGGACTGGAGGCGACGGAGGTTGAACAGTTTCCCGTTTGTTCTGTAAATTAGCTCCATCCAGCGGGGAGCTTACTGAGGGTGAGATGGAGCATTGCAGCAAGGAAGATCGAGAAGAGCGTTGGTGCGATGACACAGCCTTGCTTGACCCCGGTTCGTACGTGAATTGGATCTGTGGTGGAACCGTTGGTCAGGATCACGGCTTGCATGTCATCGTGAAGCTGGCGGAGGATGGTGACAAACTTTTGAGGACAGCCGAATTTGCGGAGGACACTCCATAATCCCTCACGGTTGACAGTTTCCTACATTACAACAGTGACTACACTTCAAAAGTACTTAATTGGATGTAAAGTGCTTTAGGACATCTTGAGGTCATGAAAGATGCTATATAATTACAAGTCCTTTTCTTTATCCATGTAGTAGCAAGTTCAACATTATAACCACTCTCTGGGTAAAGCAATTTGTCTTGAATTCCTCATTGGATTTTATTAGTGATTTTCTTATATTTATGGCCCCTAGTTTTGGACTCCCTTACAAGTGGAAATATCTTCTCTACATCTACCCTATCAAACCCCTTCATAATTTTAAAGACCTCTATTAGGTCACCCCTCAGCCTTCTCTTTCCCAGAGAAAAGAGCCTCAGCGTGTTCAATCTTTCCTGATTGTTATAACCTCTTAATTTTAAAGATGTATATTCTGGAGTTTTGTTTGGTTAGGGACCAGAGAGTGTTTCTGCAGAAAATTCCCTGGCAATTACATTCCATGATTTTGTCTATTTAGAATTAAGCCCCCTGGTTTATGGTGACTGAAAGCATCAATTTCTCTCTTTTTATTCTTGGGATTGTATTTTGTGATTTTATTCTGTGGAAACTGCAAGCCAGTGGCCTTGCCTATGTTTCGGACAATTTGTATGTAATGCGCACACAATTCAGCTGTAAAGAATAGAAGGGCAAACTCACTGCTCCCATGCTCCCAGTCGAAGGCTACGCTTGGAGAGAGCATGGGACGGAGACAGGGCTATGACACCGTGACATCGGTCATGTCTGAATAAACACTCAAATCGGTGTGGTAATAACTGCCGATAGAATCTTGCAGACAAACAAGGTCACGTTTATTTCCAACACCAGATTTCTGATTGGTCCCATTGGAGGACAAGACACACCCAGCATTTTCTCTGGAATGTGTAATTAGATCCTACCTGCCTACATAATCACTTACTTTGCAAAGTGTAACTTGAGCCATTCTGACTGCCAGGATCCAGACGGAACAGAGCTCACATTCAACAGACAGGACTCACCCTCGCGGGTTAAGACCTTCTCCCACCCCCCAAACAAGTTCCTGCTCTATTTTCGCCCCACACCCCCTAACAAGTTCATAACCATCCACACCATCCCCCCGCTCGGGTTCCTGACTACCTTCCTCCTCTTTCCCACCCCCCCCCCCCCCAAGGTTCCTGTACTTCTGCACCCCCACCTCCATCTGAACTCTTCTCCCCTCCCCTCCTTCGATCAGCGCTCTCTCTCTCTCTTCCCCCCCCCCCCCTCTCTCTCACCTGTCTCTCACGCGCTCTCTCTCCCGCTCCGATCTCCTTCTCTCCCGCTCCGATCTCCTCCTCTCCCCCCCTCGATCCCTTCTCTCTCTCTCTCTCCCCCCCCATCCCTTCTCTCTCTTCCCCCCCGATCCCTTCTCTCTCTCTCTCTCTCTCTCTCTCTCCCCCCCCGATCCCTTCTCTCTCTCTCTCTCTCTCTCTCTCTCTCCCCCGATCCTTTCTCTCCCCGCCCCCCCCGATCCCTTCTCTTCCCCCCCGATCCCTTCTCTTCCCCCCCGATCCCTTCTCTTCCCCCCCCCCCGATCCCTTCTCTTCCCCCCCCCCCGATCCCTTCTCTTCCCCCCCCCCCCCGATCCCTTCTCTTCCCCCCCCCCCCATCCCTTCTCTTCCCCCCCCGATCCCTTCTCTTCCCCCCCCAATCCCTTCTCTTCCCTCCCCCTCCCCCCCCCCCCCCATCCCTTCTCTTTTCTCCACCCCCGATCCCTTCTCCTTCCCCCCCCCCGCCCCCCCGATCCCTTCTCTTTTCTCCCCCCCCGATCTTCCCCCCCCCCCATCCCTTCTCTCCCCCCCCCCATCCCTTCTCTTCCCCCCCCGATCCCTTCTCTTCCCCCCCCGATCCCTTCTCTTCCCCCCCGATCCCTTCTCTTCCCTCCCCCCCCCCGCCCGCCCCCCCGCCCCCCCGATCCCTTCTCTTTTCTCCACCCCCGATCCCTTCTCCTTCCCCCCCCCGCCCCCCCGATCCTTCTCTTTTCTCCCCCCCCGATCCCTTCTCCTTTTCCCCCCCCCCCGATCCCTTCTCTTTTCTCCCCCCCATCCCTTCTCCTTCCCCCCCCCCCCCCCCCCCCCCGATCCCTTCTCTTTTCCCCCCTCCCCCGATCCCTTCTCTTTCCCCCCCCCCCCCCCCCCCCGATCCCGTCTCTCTCCCCCTCTCCCCCTTCGAGCCTCTCTCTTCCCACCCCCCAGCCACCAACGGATCCAGTGACCTTCTCCCACGGAGCCGAGGAAAGCGTGGCCCACGCTGCAGGCCGCAACTGTTAGGTAGTGTGCATGCATGGCTCCGGGATACCACACGCATGCGCTGAAGGTCACAAAAGTGTTTGTGCAGATAATCACTCCGGACAAACAATAGCAAAAGTAAGACAAGAGAGTCCTTCGAATGTAGCTGCTACAATGTGCTTACTCCCATTAGGGAGCCATCTAGTGTTCACTTAATAACATGCAAGTACCATGCCTATCACTACTGATTCTCTGGCCTGTACTTCCTTTGAATATGGCTTCCCACCAGATTGGGGAATTTACCATGCAGTTCCTAGTAGCACTTTATTTTAGAATTCTATCCACCCAAGGCAAAACTCCAGTCGACATTTCCCACCGATTGCGAAGAGCCATTTGTTGCTTTACAGAGCCCCTTGACAGCCTTATGTTGTCTGACGTCACCCCACTTACTGCTGCTGGCCAAAATATGTAAGGAACTTATTTCTTTGGCTCAAGAAGATATCATTGAAAGCTGAATTTTAACCAGTGATTAAACTGGAGAAGTTTCTTTGTGCTGATGACTATTCTGGGGGTGAAAGAATTACATTGATAACCTAAAGAATGCCTGGATTTACATAACCTTTTAGCTAACCTGAATTGGTTGGCCCCCGTATGTGGATTGGCTGAGTTATCTTCCCCCCCCCCCCCCCCCCCCACTCCCAATTATTTTGTGTTTTTTACTGGAATTTACACATGGTCTCTGGGAGCAGACTGTATGTATCCAAAGCGGAGGTTCTCAACCGGGGGTCCGCAAGAAGATTTCAAGGGGTCCACGCCACAGAAAATCGACTTGTTTTAGCAGGTGGCTTCGGGTAGACCCGCCTCACTGTTGCTGCCTGCAGGTGGCGCCCTCTGGGGAGGTCAGCAGCCGGGCCTGGGCACCCCGGGTCATCGGTGGAGGTAGAGGCACACGCTGCCTGTGGCCGCTCTGCAAACCAATCAAGAGCGGCAGGTGGAGGAGGAGGATGGGCCGGAGCTTCTGCAAGAAAAGAAAGACTTGCATTTATATAGCGCCTTTCACGACCACCGGACGTCCCAAAGCGCTTTACAGCCAGTAAAGTACTTTTTGAAGTGTGGTCACTGTTGTAATGTAGGAAACGCGGCAGCCAATTTGCACACAGCAAGATCCAACAAATGTGATAATGACCAGATAATCTGTTTGTGATGTTGATTGAGGGATAAATATTGGCCAGGACACCGGGGATAACTCCCCTGCTCCTCTTTGAAATAGTGCCGTAGGATCTTTTACGTCCACCTGAGAGAGCAGATGGGGCCTCGGTTTAATGTCTCATCTGAAGGCGGCACTTCCGACAGTGCAGCACTCCCGACAGTGCAGCACTCCCTCAGTACTGCACTGGAGTGTCAGCAAGTCTCTGGAGTGGGACTTGAACCCACAAACTTCTGACTCTGAGGCAAGGGTGCTACCAACTGAGCCACGGAAAGCAAAGACTTGAGGGCCGTCACACTCTGCCAAGCCAGCCCGGGGCCTTGTTCTCTGTTTTAAATCGTCACGGGTGAGCCTGAGATGGAAAAAAAACAGTCACCCTGTTGGAGCCATGGCAAAGGTACAGGTGAACAACGTGGTGGTGCTGGAAAACGCGTTGCCATTTTTTCAACCCTTTTCAGTCCAAGGACACCTTCGAGTGCATTGAAGATCTGAGTGATGCCTGGGGCCTGGACGCGAGGGCCTCCAGGCGCCGTAAAGTGGGTGGAAAGTTATCACTGTTTGCATTGAGGGACTGAGGCCTATTGAACTTTGACAGTTGCTAATGGCAACAATGTGAGATGAACCCCCCGCCCGACCCCCACAGGGGATCCGTGGAATTTTTGTAACATGGGAGGGGGGGGGGGCCTCAGAAGCCAAAAGGTTGAGAACCCCTTTCCTAAAGGCCTATATTCCTCCTCAGCCACAATTTGAGTAATATTGGCCAAAACTGTACTTGGCCTACTTCATACTGACTAAACTGGCTTCATGTAAGGACACTTCTTGGCAACAGCACAGGAACACCTGCACCTGATGCTGTCCTTGGGCACAGAAAGGACCTTTGGCCCTCCATATTTGAACAAATGGCTTCTGGGGACACATTTAGAAGGTCGATGACCTTTTCTTCCAGTTCCTGCTTTCTGGGAGTGAGCAGTGTCACATTATCCGGAAAGAGAGATTCCCCCGGGCATACTGTGCTAGTGAGATTGTGAATACAACAAGCAGAAGAAATCTGCCCTGCAACTATCAAGAGGCTTCTGTCAGAGTGTTCAGTGGCTGCTCACAGTCTGTGGTCCCCTCCCCACCTCACCCCGCACACCTCACCCCGCACACTCCCCTCCCCACCTCACCCCGCACACTCCCCTCCCCACCTCACCCCGCACACTCCCCTCCCCACCTCACCCCGCACACTCCTCACCCCGCACACTCTCCCGCTCTCCCGCTCTCTCCTCTCTCCTCTCTCCTCTCTCCTCTCTCCTCTCTCCTCTCTCCTCTCTCCTCTCTCCTCTCCTCTCTCCTCTCTCTCTCTCATGCGCTCTCTCTCCATCTGTTGCCCTGCTATTGCTGAACTTGGCTTGTCGAGATACAGTCCAGGTCTATAATTATAGAGCCTCAAATAAAGAGGATGGATGAGTTCAACACAGAAATTTGTTATATTTGACTTCAATATGTATTTTTATGCAATTGTATTACAGGCCGTGTAATACATACCGGTGTAATTGAAGTTCCGATGTCAAATTATACATTAGATTAGATGTTTAGTATTTGCTTAGAGGATATCATCCCATAATTTGTTTAAGAACATTAAGCGTTGATACCTAAGCCTTAATCATGTGATTATTGCTCTCATAAGTGATTACATCCTCTCCCTTACATCATTGATCTTCCTGATATTGCCCACTAAACAAGCAACTTTGTAAATTAAATTGGAGTTGCCTTCTCTAATGCTCCCACTCTGGGCTTGAGTCACTCTTGATTATCTCAAACTCCTCCAGGTAGCTAGATATTTTTTTACAGCTTCACCTGAGGGTTTTTTTGGTGATATTTCACAGATCTATAAAACCTTGTCTTTGTTTTATTAATTTCATTTGTACCGAGTCTCTTTCTCAGTCCCTATCGACAGTAACACCGGGGTGGGGGTTTTGGGTGATACGAGGCTGTATAGCGGGGATGGTCGTCCACTTCTGATCGGAACCTGATTTGGGATTCTCTGTAATCCAGGACTGAATGAAAAGTAATGTTAAAAAGATATTCATATACAGCGCTAGCGCTGTTAACTCGACTCCATCTTCAAACCGTGGCTCTTTAGTTGGTAGATTACCAGATACAGATCATTAAGGCCATGCCTCAGTTATACACTCAAGGTGAAGCCAAGCATCGACACATACTTAAGTGTCATTTGAATGCGGTAGCACGTGCTTTTAGTTGGTATAGGGCTGACCATTCTTACCAGTGTGCGTCCTTCCTGGCTTCCACTGAAGGCCACTCGGACAAAAGAGTGCACGTACTTGGACATCATTCTAACTCAAAAGCACAGAGTTTTAGTTTGTGCCAGTGCTCTCCTTCCCGCTCTCCTTCCCGCTCTCACTCATCTCCCTCTTCCCCGCTCCCTCTTCCTCTACCCTCGCCCTCTCACTGTGGGGGGGGGGGGGGTGGACAATTACAGCTGTTAAAACACTCCAAGTTTGGGTCGGACAAAAGAGGATCCTTATTGAAGCAAGAGAACTCTTCAGATTCTCGTACCATATCAATGCACCAGTTACTGTTTTACCCTCTGCGCTCTGAGATTGTCATGGATTGCATTACAGCCAAATTCTGGATCCAGATCATTCGTTTTGCTATTGTTAATTGAATGTCCCCCAAGCTACTGACTGAAGTGGTGTGCTGGCTCAGGACTGTGAAAGAATCCACATTTTTAAACAGTCAGTTTTGACAAAAGAGCATTCTTTTAGGATTCAACATTGGTTTCCAAGGATGTGGCCAATGACCAAGTGCTCGAGCCTGATTGAGGTTACAGTACATGTAGGGTGTGTCCCAGGGGGCACAGCAATAGACAGTGGAATTGATTTCATTTGTAACCTCATTTGTAAGCAGAAAAAGAACGCGTATGACCGATGTCAGGTCGAGAATACATCTGAGAATCAGTCTAAATACAGAAAGTTCAGAGGAGAAGTGAAAAAGAAAATAAGAGGGGCAAAGAGAGGGTATGAGAATAGAATGGCAGCTAACATAAAAGGTAATTCAAAAGTCTTCTATAGGCATATAAATAGTAAACAGGTAGTAAGAGGAGGGGTGGGGCCGATTAGGGACCAAAAAAGAGACCTACGTATGGAGGCAGAGGGTATGGCTGAGGTACTAAATGAGTACTTTGCATCTGTCTTCACCAAGGAAGAAGATGCTGCCATAGACATAGTGAAAGAGGAGGTAGAGGAGATACTGGATGGGATAAAAACTGATAGAGGAGGTACTAGACAGGCTGGCTGTACTTAAAGTAGATAAGTCACCAGGACTGGATGGGATGCATCCTAGGACACTGAGGGAAGTGAAGGAAGAAATCGTGGAGGTACTGGCCATAATCTTCCAATCCTCCTGAAGAACATAAATAGAAGCAGGAGTAGGCCGTACGGCCCCTCGAGCCTGCTCCGCCATTCAATAAGATCATGGCTGATCATTGACCTCAACTCCACTTTCCCGCCCGATCTCCATATCCTTTGATTCTTAGAAACGGGGGTGGTGCCAAAGGACTGGAGAATTGCAAATGTTACACCCTTGTTC
Source organism: Squalus acanthias (assembly GCA_030390025.1). Lineage (NCBI taxonomy): Eukaryota > Metazoa > Chordata > Chondrichthyes > Squaliformes > Squalidae > Squalus > Squalus acanthias. Next base: position 176,039 of record JASTWF010000332.1, on the reverse strand, counting down.
AAAAAAGTGTGTAAAGATAAACCCAGCAACTATAGGCCGGTCAGTTTAACCTCGGTAGTGGGGAAGCTTTTAAGTAACAATAATGCGGGACAAAATTAACAGTCACTTGGACAAGTGTGGATTAATTAAGGAAAGCCAGCACGGATTTGTTAAAGGCAAATCGTGTTTAACCAACTTGATCGAGTTTTTTGATGAGGTAACAGAGAGGGTTGATGAGGGTAATGCGGTTGATGTAGTGTACATGGATTTCCAAAAGGAGTTCGACAAAGTGCCATATAATAGGCTTGCCAGCAAAGCTGAAGCCCATGGAATAAAAGGGACAGTGGCAGCTTAGATACGAAATTGGCTAAGTGACAGGAAACAGAGAGTAGTGGTGAACGATTGTTTTTCGGATGGAGGAAGGTATACAGTGGTGTTCCCCAGGGGTCGGTTCTAGGACCACTGCTTTTCTTGATGTATATTAATTACTTAGATGTGGGTGTACAGGGCACAATTTCAAAATTTGTAGATGACACAAAACTTGGAAGTATAGTGAACAGTGAGGAAGATGGTGATAGACTTCAAGAGGACATGGACAGGTTGGTGGAATGGGCAGACACGTGGCAGATTAAATTTAACACAGAAAAATGCGAATTGATACATTTTGGTAGAAAGAATGAGGAGAGGAAATATAAACTAAAGGGTATAATCCTAAAGTGGGTGCATGAACAGAGAGACCTAGGGGTATATGTACACAAATCATTGAAGGTGGCATGGCAGGGCAGGTTGAGAAAGCAGTTAAAAAAGCTTACGGGATCCTGGGCTTCTTGAATAGAGGTATAGAGTACAAAAGCGTGGAAATTATGATGAACCTGTATAAAACACTGGTTCAGCCTCAACTGGAGTATTGTGTCCAATTCTGGGCACCGCACTTTAGGAAGAATGTGAAGGCCTTCGAGAGGGTGCAGAAAAGATTTACGAGAATGATTCCAGGGATAAGGGACTTCAGTTATGTGATAGACTGGAGAAGCTGGGGTTGTTCTCCTGAGAGCAGAGCAGATTGAGAGGAGATTTGATAGGGGTGTTCAAAATCATGAGGGGTCTGAACAGAGTAGTTAGAGAGAAACTGTTCCCATTGGCAGAGGGGTCGAGAACCAGAGGACACAGATTTAAGGTGATTGGCAAAAGAACCAAAGGCGACATAACAAAAAAACCTTTTTACACAGCGAGTGGTTAAGATCTAGAATGCACTGCCTGATAGGGTGCTGGAGGCAGACTCAATCACGGCTTTCAAAAGGGAGTTGGATAAGTATCTGAAAGGAAAAAAATTGCAGGGCTACGGGGAAAGGGCGGGGGAGTGGGACTAACTGAGGCGCTCTTGCATGGGCTTGACGGGCCGAATGGCCGCCTTCCGTGCTATAATCTTTCTATGATCTTAACATATATGTTGTTTGCCTCAACCATTCCATGTGCTAGCGAATTCAAAATTGTGCTGAATGTTCTTCATTGTAGGGTTCCCCGAATCCTTTCTGTACATTTCCTGAGCTCGGCATTTTTAAGTCTGATGCTTTTTCTAATCGAACTAAACATTGGCAACATGGTTGAGTGTGTGCAGCTATATTTAAGTCAAAGCTTGAAACCACTTTGATGAGAACAGGTTTACAGTGATAACTTAGGTCTTGGGCTGTTCCTTAATATTCATAAAATTATGCAGTACAGAAGGAGGTCATTTGACCCACTGTGCCTGTGCTGGCTCTTTGAGCTATCCAATTAGTCCCATTCCCGTTCATTCCCCATAGCCCTGCAGTTTTTTCCTGTTCAAGTATTTATCCAATTCCCTTTTGAAAGTCACTATTGAATCTGCTTCCACCGCCCTTTCAGGCCGTGTATTCCAAATCATAGCAACTCGCTGCGAAAAATGTTTTCCTCCTCTCACCTCTGGTTCTTTTGCCAATTACCTTAAATCTGTGTCCTCTGGTTACCAACCCTCCTGCCAGTGTAAACTGAGGCAACATCCGTATTCGAACTGAAGAATCTGCTGTTTGGGTCTTTGGATGATTCTGTACATTCTCTGTCCTGCTCTAATAGCCTGGTGGATCAGAAATCGTTTTCAGACTAAAGGCAGGCTAGCAACCTATTAGAACGATTGAATCATTGAGTTTTCAACACATAGAGAAGGCAATTGCCCCATCATGCCTATGTCAGCTCTTTTGAAAGAGTTGTCCATTTAGTCCCATTCCCTGCCCTTTTTCTCCACCCACCGAGCCTCTCCCTTCATTTTTTTGGTGGTGATCTTAAATTTATGCCCTATGGTTACCGACGCACTAACTGGTGTAAATAGTTTTTCCCTATATGCCTTATCAAAAGCCCTCCATTCTTAAAAGTGTGCCAATACCATTCTGGTTGCCGGGACGTACATAAGAGAGCTGCAGGTTTTCTTGCCTTCTGGTTTGCCTGCCCTCTCTCAGCAAAGGCCTTGCCTCTGCTAGGCCCCTCCTTGTAAAGGCCTGGCTGAGGTCAAAAATAATGGTAGATGTAATGGTGGTACAGCATACTGTATTGTTTGCCTTTTCTAATATCACTCCTTCCCTTATAGCCATTGCCCCATCCCCCATTCCATGTAGCATTCCCTGGCTGAGGGAACGGACAGATGGCTTGCTCCCAGGCCTCAGTCCGTGGAATTTTTAAGAAGTTGTGCAAGAATGACCTTCCTCATTTTACTTTCGCCATCCTTCCGTGAAATGGCGCACGCAGGAAATTACGCCGTTAGATTCACCGCGCAGTGAGTTCCCAAACCCGGCCATGATATCAAAGAGCATCTTCCCACGGGGCGCGAGGGAGAATTGGAGACTGGTCTGCAGCCTTACAATTTCAGGTGCTGGGAATTGAAGTAGTGAGGAAAAGTTTAGGAAGTTGGGCTGGTTTTCTTCAGAAATTAGGAGACTTCAAGATGATCCAGTTGTACATGTAGCAAGATCATGAAGGGAATTGACCAAACTGATCCAAGCAAATTGTTAACTATGGTGAAGGAAGTTACTGGAGCAGACGTTCTAGAGTAGATTTTCCAAGTCCTCGCCACGACAAGTGTGCACTGGAAAATCTTGTGGGGTGGGGAGGGAGGGACACTGCCAGCTATTTTCCATCCGTTGAGTTTCGGGTGCCCGTGATTTTCTAACTCGTAGCTTGCCGTAGATGAGGACTCAGGAAAGCCATCATTATAACCGCATTCATCAGACAACTGGATGCTTTTCTGGGGAGAAGGGATTGAAGAACATGGTGACAAAGTGAGTAGGTGGGCTTGATCTTTGCATATCTCCTCATGCCAGCCTCAAGGGACAGAGATCTGGGAGCACCCCATTAGCCTGGTCCAGGGATTGAGTAAGCTCTGTGCCTGGCTTAAAAGGAAAAATAGATTACTTTAAATTGGGGGAGGGAGAAGAGAAATCAAATTGTTTTTTTTAAATAAAGCAGCTTGTAAATAGTACTAATCTGATCTGAGTATCACAAGACCAGTAATCCTGTTATACTCTGTCATGTCAGGCACCCGCTGTGACAGGTTGGGTTTGAGAATGTGACGAGAAATGATATTAATGCCTTTGTTAAACATGTTATGCAATATTAAATTGTAGAGTTTTGCCACGGTAAGTCACAGCTCAGTGACGAAGAGGAAAAGCACTTCAGTATTTAATGAAATGACGATAAATGGTGGAGCTGCATTCGCTGCAACGCATGCTGGAAAATTACTGCATGTTCACATAGTTATCAGTTGTATATTATTCACCCATGGGTTAAAATGAGTGACCTGTGGGTAGCTTGGCTCAGCACTCTTTTGGAGGATAGACTGGGATTCGGTGCTTGCTTTCAACTTCCAGAATTATAGAGAATAATAGATGATCGGGATCAGATTTCATTTCACTAGCGGGAGGATTCTGCAGCTGCGGAGCACCCCCTGTATATAATCTCCAGGTTTGCTCCCAAGTGTAATGAGAGGCTGTGCTCTGAATCTGCATCTTTATACAAGAGATTTAATGGCTGGAAAACCTCAAATGAAATCGAACGACGCTGAGAATGGATAATCGGTCAATCGGCATTGGAAGGAGACGGCTAAATAATTCCAGTATGATCCATGCCGTTATGAAAGGTCTCACTGAAATACTCCGTTTCGTTCTGTCACAGAGGCTGATAAGCGGGACTGCACACTTTCCAGCACTTCCAGTTTTTGTTACAAATATATTTAATTGCCGCACATATATAAAAGAAAGACTTGCATTTACATAGCGCCTATCACGATCTTGGGACGTCCCAAAGCGCTTTACAGTCAATAAAGTATTTTTGAAACCTAGTCGCTCTTGTAATGTAGGAAACACGTCAGCCAATTTGCACACAGCAAGGTCCCATAACCAGATATTCCGTTTCATTGATGTTGCTTGACGGATAAATATTGGCCAGGAGCACTTCTCTGCTCTTCTTCAAAATAGTGCCATGGGATCTTTTACATCCACCTGAAGGGGCAGACAGGGCCTCAGTTTAACGTCTCATCCGGAAGACGGCACCTCCGACAGTGCAGCACTCCCTCAGTACTGCAGTAGAGTGTCAGCCTAGATTATGTGCTCAAGACTCTGGAGTGAGACTTGAACCCACAACCTTCTGACTAAGAGGCGAGAGTGCTCCCCACTGAATGTACAGTGACATCGCATTCATAGAATAGCTGTCAGCGAGTTCCATTAAATAATGTCATTGCGCATTAGAACAAGGATGGAACAAGTGTCTGTTGTATTCCCACGTGAGGCTCTTATCTCTACATATATATGTATGAAATCAAAATGGAAGTTAGCTTCATACATCCTTCGGGAGAAAGGCTAAGTTAAGATTTTTCTGACTATGTTGGCCTCTTTGTTAACTGTTGATAGCTGGTTGGTTATTTACCAGACGTGTCCCTGTGCCTTTTGTTCTGAGATTTTCTGTGGAGAAGCCTCTTGGGAGATGATACCAATGTTTTTACAGAACCATCATTTTGATCCGTTTATTTTTGCATCACCGGTTCTGGGAATCTTTCTACATGTATTGTGTTTACAGGTAATCGTAGACTCTCTGCACATCATTGGTTTGAAGATCGAGTTTTTGAATGTATTGTTTTTGTGGGAGCTTGGTGTGGGAATAACCCCAGTGCTCCACAGGCTCCCTCTCTAAGCAGCACTCTTTGAGGAAAAGGCCTCATTGACGGGGTGTTTGAGGGTCTCCAACGTACTCGCCGGGTTGCCAGTTCTGGTTGGACATGTTCCTGGAGGATTCCTCACATGACCTCCTGACTTCCAACCGGCCACCCTAGTCAAACGGCCGCCTTTCACATCTGCAATATTTTTTTATAACTTAAGTGTTCAAAGAAACTGAAGAGGAAACACTCAATCTCTTTAATGCCTCAATGGTTTTTCTCCTGGGTTGCTTGCAGCAGTATCCAGCAGATTAATCTTTAATTCCTGGAGACTCCAGGGCAACTGTGGAGGGTTGGAAACCCTAGCTACTTGGGTGGGCGGGGGAACCGTGGGAACGCTTGACGGTACAGAAAGGCGACTCTCTGCACTTTACAGAGCGGCAGGGAAAGGGGGGGAAAATGGGAAAGATGTCGGGTTGGGGGAGGGGGAAGTAACTGAGAGCTGGGCTTGTGAAGAGACGGGATTCTGGTCGGCTCCTGAAAGCAGGGAGGGAAATGGCAAACAGAGGGGTTTGGGCAGGAAGTTTCAGAGAGTGGCACATATTGGCTGAAAGAACCATCGCAATGGCTCCGTCACAAATGAGTTATTGAGACCTGGATTCCTTAGAGCATCAGTTCTTCACCAATCTCTGTTAAGGATTCTGTTTCTACCATGCAGGTTGTTTCTGTTTCTATACATATTTTGAAGAGAATTTAATTTTTTTAATTAAAGATTCAGAATGTTGGATCTATTAATTATTTAACAAAACCTTTGGAACCATTCACTGCTGCGGACACCTACAATTCCCCCACATCCATTTTTATGTCAAGAAACCAAACATTACTAATAAACAGATTATCAGAAGTGCCAGGCAATGACTATCTCCAACAAGCGAGAGTCTAACCACCTCCCCTTGACATTCAATGGCATTACCATCGCCGAATCCCTCCACCATCAACATCCTGGGGGGGGTCCACCATTGACCAGAAACTTAACTGGACCAGCCACATAAATACTGTTGCAACAAGAGCAGGTCAGAGGCTAGGTATTCTGTGGCGAGTGTCTCACCTCCTGACTCCCCAAAGCCTTTCCACCATCTACAAGGCACAAGTAAGGAGTGTGATGGAATACTCTCCACTTGCCTGGTTGAGTGCAACTCCAACAACACTCAAGAAGCTCGACACCATCCAGGACAAAGCAGCCCGCTTGATTGGCACCCCATCTACCACCTTAAACATTCACTCCCTCCACCACCAGCGTACTGTGGCTGCAGTGTGTACCATCTACAAGATGCACTGCAGCAACTCGTCAAGTCTTCTTCGGTAGCACCTCCCAAACCTGCGACCTCTTCCACCTAGAAGGACAAGGGCAGCAGGCGCATGGGAACACCACCACCTCCAAGTTCCCCTCCAAGTCACACACCATCCTGACTTAGAAGTATATCGCCGATCCTTCATCGTCGCTGGGTCAAAGTCCTGGAACTCCCTCCCTAACAGCACTGTGGGAGTACCTTCACCACAGGGACTGCAGTGGTTCAAGAAGGCGGCTCACCACCACCTTCTCGAGGGCAGTTAGGGATGGGCAATAAATGCTGGCTTTGCCAGCAACGCCCACATCCCATAAACGAATTTAAAAAAAATTTAAAAAAATTCCTCTCATATTGTGTAAACATTTACCAATTAGTTATTCAGATATAACAAAATTAAAATTCTGAAGTTGTACACTGAGTTTTCACAGTGCTAAGTGTCTATCTCTCACTGATAGTGTGCTGGTGTGTATTCTCACACTGACACTGGTTACAGTACTGGTGTGTATTCTCACACTGACACTGGTTACAGTACTGGTGTGTATTCTCACACTGACACTGGTTTCAGTACTGGTGTGTATTCTCACACTGATACAGAACTGGCACGTATTCCCCACACTGATACAGTACCATTGTGTATTCTAGTATCCATAGTACTCTGCATATATTCTCAATGTGGAGATGCCGGCGTTGGACTGGGGTGGACAAAAATGAGAAGTCGCACAACACCAGGTTATAGTCCAACAGATTTATTTAATTTTACAAGCTTTCGAAGCAGTTCGCTCCTTCGTCAGGTAAGTTAGCAATGAGAGAATCTCCCAGAATTCACAATTTAAACCCAGACAAAATCTATTCACATTATTCGCTACAACAAAGAGCACAGCCAAGACAATGAGATGTGTCCCAGGGGGTCCAACGTGTCAAACCACCTGCTGGCTGCATATCCTGTCAATTTGTGTTCTTGTGTTAGTCTTTTTAAAAAAAAACACCTGGGAAGACCGGCCATGATGTCAAGTCACGTTCTGTATCGTGACATGAACCCGATATTGCGATTGAGGCCATCCTCATGAGTGCGGTACTTGGCTATCAGTTTCTGCTCTATGATTTTGCGCTGTCGTGTATCTCGAAGGCCGCCTTGGAGAACGCTTACCCGCAGATCCGAGGCTGAATGCCCCTGGCTGCTGAAGTGTTCCCCGACTGGGAGGCAACCCTCCTGCCTGGCGATTGTTGCGCGGTGTCCGTTCATACGTTGTCTCAGTGTCTGCATGGTCTCGCCGATGTACCATCTGGGACACATCTCATTGTCTTGGCTGTGCTCTTTGTTGTAGCGAATAATGTGAATAGATTTTGTCTGGGTTTAAATTGTGAATTCTGGGAGATTCTCTCATTGCTAACTTACCTGACGAAGGAGCGAACTGCTTCGAAAGCTTGTAAAATTAAATAAATCTGTTGGACTATAACCTGGTGTTGTGCGACTTCTCATTTTTATATTCTCAATGTTTACTGGAGGATAAATTAACAGCCCAGTTGTGGATATTTATATAGTGATTTAACACGCTTCAGGTCCTACATGAAACGTACTGCTTACTTGTTTGGGTGCTGTAATAGTCAGTGTCCTGTAGTGAGAAATGGCTGTCTTTTAACAACGATCTAGCCTGGAACAGGAAAGCCTCAAACATTGAGCCCTAGAGTAAGGATGAAGTTAAAGATCCATGACTTGATAGCAACACACGAGAAATAGTTTTATAAACCAAGAGTTAGGTCACTGTATGGAGGTAAAGCACACAATAGATGATCGTGGTGGAGCAGGAGGAGGGTGTGACCTGTCACGGCACAACACACTGTAATTGAGGCTGGAGGAGTGGAAGGATGCTACTGTTACCGTTCAGGTTGTTCCCCAACACTTAGGGCTGGTTTTTGAATGACCCATGGAGTCGGGTTTGGAGATATGTGGGGGGTTAAATTTGCAGGGTCGGGGATCCCGACTCCATCCCGCCTCCACGCAATTTTGACAAAATCAGTCGCGGGGTTCCCGCCTCCAAGAGGCGGGAGAGGCCATTAAAGCCCTTAACAAGCCCTAAATTGGCTCTGTAATGCCATTTTGAAACGTTGTAGCTAGTTTAACCCTTTTCTGACGTGAAGCACGCCTGGTGTGAAACACTCTAGTGAAACCTGGCGGGAGCACAAATGGGTAGCTGACTATCGGCTGCAGGTCCACTATTACAACGGAGATGTGATGAAGCTAGTAGTAGTATTAGGTGTGAAAGTCGCCTCTGATGCTGCTGAATTGAATGTCATGACAGGAGAGGACTTGGATGGAAAAAAAACCTCTCTGTCTCTGTCTGTCTGTCTCTCTCTGTCTCTGTCTCTCTGTCTCTGTCTCTCATATATCCAGGTCCACTCACATCAAAAGCAATCCAGGCAGGTCCTCTCTCACCAGCAGCCAGACAATCTCTGAGATTAGGCAGTCAGCAATGATGACATCATCAGAGGCGACTTTCAGACTGAAAACACTAATTAGTTCATGGGTTCCCACATGCTGGAACTCAATTGCCCAATTAAGTGAAAATTGCATCATTCATCGACATTAATCTGGAGTCGGGGGGGGTAACATGAAATGCGGATGACACGACCCCAACCCGACCCCAAGACAAAATCCAGCCCATAATGTTTTTGGAGCAAACAGACAGTTTCCATAACCAGACCAAATCTCCTATGAACCAAAACCTGTGGCTTTGTGTGTACCATGAACAGGATAGTATGTCACAGTACTAACTATTACCCCTTAATCATGATATTATGCTGGAGAACAACAACTTTTTGCATTTATATTGCACCTTTAACTTAGTAAAATGTTCCAAGGCGCTTCACAGGAGCGTTATCAGACAAAATTTGATACCGAGCCACATAAGGGGACATTAGAACAAGTGGGAGGTAGGTTTTAAGGAGCATCTTAAAGGAGGAGAGAGAGGTAGAGAGGCTGGAGAGATTTATGGAGGGAATTCCAGAGCCTAGGGATAGACAGCTGAAGGCACAGCCGCCAATGGTGGGGTGAAGGTAATTGGGGATGCACAAGAGGCTAGAATTGGAGGAGTGTAGCGTTCTCGGAGGGTTGCAGGGCTGGAGGAGGTTAGAGATGGGGAAGGTCAAGGCCATGGAGGGATTTGAACACAAGGATGAGAATTTAAAATTTGAGGTGTTGCTCGACCGGGATGTAGGTCAACAAACACAGGGGTGATGGGTGAATGGGACTTTGTGCAAGTTAGGATACAGGCAGCAGAGCTTTGGATGAGCTGAAGTTTAGAGGGTGGAAGATGGAGGTTGGCCCAGAGAGCTTTGAATAGTCAAGTCGGGATGTAACAAAGGACGGAGGCAGGGGCAGAGAGGGGCGATTATTATGGAGGTGGAAGTAGGCATTCATGGTGATGGAAAGAATATGGGGTTGGAAGCTCAGCTCGGGGACAGATAGGACATCAAGTTTGCCAACAGTCTGCTTCAGCCTCCGACAGTGGCCAGGGAAGGGGATGGAATCGGTAGCTAAGGAATGGAGTTTGGTGGGGAGACTATGGGCTGGATTTTCATTGACCCGTGGAGGCGGGTTTGGAGGTGTGTGGGGGGGTTAAAGTTGCAGATTCGGGGGTCCCGACCCCATCCCGCCCCCAACCGCCTCCAACCCGCCTCCATGCCAGGTAGTTAACAGGCAGTTTTTTGCCTAATCCTATTTTGAAAGCTGAAATGTGGGCTTCCCGACAGGTCCCAACCACGCCAAGTTAGCGAGGCGGACCGTGGGTCTGCAGGGGTTGGAGGGGTCGATATGTCCGGTGGGCAGGTGAGTGATGGGTGCATGTGTGCAGAGGTAAGTGTGTAAGGTAAGTGCAAAGTGTGGGAAAAAGTTTTACTTACCTTAACTTCCTCCTGCAGGTGTCAGCCCTTCAGTTCTCGGGGGTCAGAAATCTCACCGGCACAGAAAGCAGAAAGGCCGTGGTGCTGTCAAAAGTTTCAGCCTCTGTTTTCTGTGCTGGAATGATTTCTAACTCAGCCTGAGAGGAAGGACTCAAGTTAGAAGACAAGTTGTCAGTGTTTGACAGCTTCACAGAGCTGTCAAACGCTGATATTTCATCTGTCAAAAGCTCTTGACAGATGAAATGTCAGTCTGTGACGTCACCTGTTGCCGGGTGGCCCTTAATTGGCCTGCTGAGCTCACTGGGCGGGCTTAACAAGGTCAATCAAGTGAAAATACAGTGGGTTAGCCACAAGTCGATGGAGGCGGGTCTACAACCCAAAAAGTGGGAGTCCCGACTCCATCACGTCCCCAGTATCAAAATCCAGCCCTATGTGTGATGCCTACCAGGCACATTCGCCTGTCTAATCTTGAAGATGATAAATACCACAGCATCAGACCAGTGAATAAGCGTAAAACTACTAGTCAATTGTATTTGCAAGTAACAATATACACAGAAGCAGAAAGACACAGCAAGAAGCTAGTAGTACAATATTTGATTTACACAATATATAAACTGTTCCATAAGAGGAAGGTAGTCTGAAATCTTTGTTCTTTTCATTAGCACCTGACTGAGTTCCTGATGGACACTGTGTGGGCGGTGTTGCACGGAGGTGCTCTGAAAACCTCATGACTAACTGTAAATGATTACGGTTTGAGGTAAAGGCAGGCCCCCTCACAGCGTATTTGTTGTTGTCACCTGCCAACCATTGAAATCACATCATGTCCTGTTCTCCCACACCTGTCAATGCTTTTAAACGATGTACAACCTGAACTCCTGGAAGAAAGCTCCCTCAATGGTTCAGCCATTTGGATGTAATGTGTGTGTCTGTAAATTTGCATATTTAACTACTTGCCTGCAATTGGAATCATTCCTACCTATTTTTGCATGAATTGGAGTCTAGATCTCAAATAGGCATTGACCTTCAAAGGACCAGTATTATGATTAGCACCAAAAGCCCACGTTTCTGTACCCTGGCTCATTTAGAGGCTGGAGAAGCTGCCTGCATTCTCACAGACAGCTGTGCTCTGATCTCCATCTTGAAATTTAGTTGAGGGCATTTGTTTTCCATCTCAAATCTAGTCGTTTGAAAATAGTATAATAGGAAATACAGATTTTTTCCCCCCTATTTAAGACCGGATGTGTGTACTTAAGGCGAGAGCAGGACTTGAGAAGGCTATGATCCCCTCCATGATCAGAGACTGCTGATTCTCACTGTCTAGGCTCACAAAAAATGGCCGGTGGATGACTTATTGAAGAACTGCCCATGGAGATGTCCCCTGTTAGGAATCAGTATCTTCATGAGAATGGTGGGGTGGCAGGGGGTGGGGTGGTGTGGCAGGGGTGTGAAATTAGAGGGAGAGTCACCCTGAATACTTCTACAACCTCCTGGTAAACATTAGGAGTAGCGTTGACTAAGGCCTGGAGCAGGTCTTGGTTGGAGTGACACTGTGTGATGTAGGGAGGGGGGGGGACACGGGGGGACTGGGGGAGAATATGCAACTCATGAAATGTAGCTTGCTTTTACCAACATTGATTGATGGATAAACAGTTACACTTGGCTAAAAGCCAGCGTTTGAAAAGAAAGCATTGCCTATTGGCTAAAATGCTAGTTCAAAACTAATTGGGAGATGAATAACACAGCTGCCTGGTTTCTCAGTAACCATGGGCGAAATGCCTCCAGTGTGAATCTGTAGTGTTATCTGTGATCTTACAGTTGCAATGAATACCTTCAAGCCAGCTATGGGTAGATGTTTGTCAATTTTAATTAGCTTCATTGGAAAAAGTGGATCTAAAAAAAAAAATTCTGGTCAATTTTACTTGCCATTCTGAAGTGGCCAGTGTGCGATTTATTGGTTTAAAGTAAATGATTTTGGCAGCGTGATTGTGCGATGATGACCTTGAGCTTCTCAGCATAGTGAGTGATTTATTTTCTCTCTGTGGGTGGTCTCTACAGAGCCTCTTCTGCCAGGGGGACTGAAACAGGTCCAATTGGTTATCAGCACCTCGCCCCCCTACCCAACCCAACCCAATTATAAGCCTGCAAAAATGAATATGAAATTATCTCTTCACCCTTCCTGTTTCCGAGAAATTGCCACTTCCGCCCTGTAGATGACCTTTAAAAAAATACTGAGATTCATATTGTTTGCTACTTAGCAACATGGTTTGAGCCAGCTCTTGGTTTACAAACTATACATTTAAGAATTCAATAAAAATTAAATGGAAAAATGACAATTGTATGGCCTCCTGGATTAGTGTATTTAACGGCTGACTCTTGCATAACCCTACGGTTTGGGTGAATGGATGTTCCCTTTGGCGAGTAAATTCCTCCTACCTGTTCATTGCTCTATACAGAAGCCTGCAATACAGCCCAGTGGGCCTGGAATTTCCAGCATATTTGCACCCCGAGACACATGCAATCGGGGCGCAAAGCAAATACGTGGCTTACAAGATCGCAGTATTTTGGGCGTAAGTGAGCTACGCTCCCAAGTACAATACACCCAAATCTCCTCGATCTTTGACGCCCGTCTATCGATTCCGCTGCTCATAACAGTGGGCCCCGTCCCCTGGTTACAGAGCCTCTGATACGAATTTCCTGCAGTTGCGTTTGCTCAGAGTTTCTCTTCAAATCACGACCAATTTTTCAGGCACAGTCTTTTTCTCTGGTGTTTTATTTCAATTTTTTGATGGTGTTTTAATTCATTTATCTTCACTGAGACCTGCTCTGTATTCTCTGAATGGATTTTTATGGCATCAGCATAAGTCACGTTAAAAATTGAAACGCTTCCCCGATTAGAGTGACAAAAGTAAATGTGTTACTAAGTCAGCAAATATAGGAAAACACAGAAACCTGATCAATCTGAGCTTACAGATCCCGAGCATGCCCACACCGAGCCCATCGCACTTGGGATACCAGCACTGACCAATTCAGGCAGGGTCCGGTCCAGGTGCCCGTAGCAGGGTCCAGCATCAGCTATTGATACAGGAGCTTTAGTTCACATGGCTTGGATAAAGCAATTTTAGAATTGTGATGTGAAAGAATTGGATCCACAGTGCAGATCCAGATATCTGAAATCAAGATTATGATTCAAGTCCAGTTTGGATTCCACTTTAATCTAAGCCTACTGGACTCTGATTTGTACTTTTATACAGATTTTATGAATGCCAGGATTGTGCTTATCTTTATTGAGTATCAATTACTATGAATTTTATGACAGTATTTATACTAGTGTTATTGAGAGTACAGTTGCACTTGTTATTGTTGATGTGAAGCAATTGCAACAGTGCTCAACTTGCAGTGTAAATTCAGCATCAGGGCCCAACCTAGCTCCCAAGTGACATTCCCTGGAGGCGATAGTCTCGTCTTATTTCAGTGGAGTGGAAATTCAGTGCACTGTTACAGCTGGTTTACAAAGTGCTCAGGGCATCCATTGGAGTTCCCTGCCCCTCGGACATTTTGCAAACCTTACCTGACCTTAATGTAAACGTTTAGAGAGCCAAGATTCTTCCCTCCCTGTGCTCGAAACGTTTCAATTTCTAGTTGTTCGAAGAGCGCTCTGTGTGCGAGAGTATTTATGAACGCGGACCTTTCTCCGAAAGAGGGATGGGTAAATTCCAGCCAGCTAGGCTGGGGCTAAACAATGCAAACTGTGCTCTGCTCAGTTGGAACAAGTGACTGTTAGAATTGTCTTTCATTCTGCCATCATCATTTACACTTCATCTAGAGCCATCTTTTGTTTCTTAACTTGTCCCATTACCATCTCCTTTTGTCTTGCACCATCATCCCTTTTGTCTCTTAATCTCTCCTGCCTTCCATCCTATCACAGACCTTCCCTTTTGTTCTTTCCTCCTCTCCCCCCTTTTCCTGTCCCTACACTTGCTTAAAAACCTGTTGCATCTCCAGCTTTTTCCAGTTCTGACGAAGGGTCATCGACCTGAAACGTTAACTCTGTTTCTCTCTCCACAGATGCTGCCTGACCTGCTGAGTATTTCCAGCATTTTCTGTTTTTATTTCAGATTTCCAGCATCCGCAGTATTTTGCTTTTGTACTGTTAGAACAGTAATGGAACACTCACTGGGTGGTTCAGCTGGCTTATATAGTAAGTGCCTGAGCTGCTCAGACCGAGTCTGTGGAAACTATATTTCAGTGAGCGAGTGGTCAATCTATGGAACAGGCTCCCTAGGAAGACAGTGGAAGCAGTTAGTATTGATTCATATCAATGCAAATTAGATGGATTTCTTTCAGAAAATAATATTTTGGGACACAGTACAGGGAGAAATTGTTTCCGGTGGCAGGAGGGACAGTAACCAGAGGACACACATTTAAGGTAATTGGTAAAAGAACCTGAGGGGAGATGAAAATTTATGCAGCGAGTTATGATCTGGGATTCACTGCCTGAAAGGGTGGTGGAAGCTGATTCAATAGTAACTTTCAAAAGGCAATAGGATAGATACTTGAAAAGGAAAAAAAATTGCAGGGCTATGGGGAAAGAGTAGGGGAGTGGGACTAATGGAAGAGCTATTTCAAAGAGCCGGCACAGGCACGATGGGTCGAATGGCCTCCTCCCACCCTGCATGATTCTATCAGTAATTTGAGACATTACATTTGGTAAGTGTAGCTTGCTTGGGAGGAGCAGCTGACTTTGGGCCTATAATTCCCAAAGCACTCCACCACTGGGGTTTTCCTCGCCTCATGTCTGGGTCTGTTCTGGACTAATTGTTAGAGATTGATTGATATGATTATTCAACAATTCCATTATCGTTGTATCACACAACTACCAGGATGAGAGAAGACGAGCTCGATTGAGCCTTGGTCTTTATTGGTCTAGCAATTCCTATGTTCCCAAGTCGTACCCCAGCAAGTAATCAGACTAGAGTTGAGACTGGAGAGGATCTATTGGTAAGGAATAGAAATATAAGAAAAAAACACAACTGCAAAGGGAAGGAGTATGATCCATAATTCAGTTTAGAAATTATGATTCAAATGTTACAATTTCTGAGGTTGCTGGATGAGCTCAAGGCAACACTGAGATTTGGCTGCTACATTTAATCTTGCTGTGCATGTATTACTTTGAGTTTTATTAGAGTATTCAGAGGTGCCTCATGGAGTGGTGTCACCAAGAGTCACATTGTAATCTTTGTGAGGTACATATTAAGCAGGTGACTGTCAGACTGGAATTGCACTAAACTGCAATTCTACTTAACTTTAATGTGCTGGGGAGTCAGGTCCCAATCTATCCTGTGGAAAAACAACTTTTGTGTCAATGTAGAGCCAAATCTGCTTTACATCAACATAAAAATGCACTATTAATTGTTGAAAAAAAACTGATGATAAAAGGTTGTTTTTTTGATGAGAGTCTGTAACTTCTAATCATTGTACTTACAGTCGACCCTCTCTATAATGCTGCGTTCCAGAACGGAGTGTTAGAGGCTGTCTTGTGTGCCTTACCTGTTGATGAGGAAACCAGAAAGAGCAGGGTAGATTTCCTGCTTAAATGTTGGTCCCTTAGAGGATGAGACCGGGAAATTAATGGTGGGAAATATGGAGATGGCAAAAACACTGAATGAATATTTTGTATCAGTCTTTACAGTAGAGGACACTAAGAATATCCCAACACTGGACAAACAGGGGGCTATAGGGGGAGAGGAGCTAAACATGATCAAAATCACTAAGGAAGTGGTACTCAGTAAAATAATGGGACTCAAGGCGGATAAATCACCTGGACCTGATGGCTTACATCCTAGAGTCTTGAAGGAAGTGGTGGTAGGGATTGTAGATGCATTGGTAATCATTTTTCAAAACTCCCTGGATTCCGCTAAGGTCCCGGCAGACTGGAAAACTGCTAATGTAACACCCTTATTTAAAAAGGGCAGTAGACAGAAGGCTGGTAACTATAGACCGGTTAGCCTAACATCTGTGGTAGGTAAAATTTTGGAGTCCATTATTAAGGAAACAGTAACAGGACTTTTGGATAATCATAATTTAATAGGACAAAGTCAGCATGGTTTTACGAAGGGGAAGTCATGTTTGACAAATTTGCTGGAGTTCTTTGAGGAAGTAACATATAGAGTGGATAAAGGGGAACCAGTGGACGTAGTGTATTTAGACTTCCAAAAGGCATTTGACAAGGTGCCACACAAAAGATTATTGCTTAAGGTAAAAAATCACGGGATTGGGGGTAATATTCTGGCATGGATAGAGGATTGGCTATCTAACAGAAAGCAAAGAGTTGGGATAAATGGTTCATTCGCAGACTGGCAATCAGTAACTAGTGGTGTTCCACAGGGGTCAGTGCTGGGTCCCCAACTCTTTACAATCTATATTAACGATTTGGAGGAAGGGACCAAGTGTAACATATCAAAATTTGCAGATGATACTAAGATGGGAGGGAAAGTAGTGAGTGAGGAGGACATAAAAAACCTGCAAGGGGACATAGACAGGCTAAGTAAGTGGGCAGAGATTTGGCAGATGGAATACAACACTGGAAAGTGTGAGGTGATGCACTTTGGCAGGAAAAATCCTAGAGCAATTTATTATCTTAATGGCAAGAAACTGGAGAGTACTGAAGGGCAAAGGGATCTGGGGGTCCTGGTGCACGAAACTCAAAAGGTTAGTATGCAGGTGCAGCAAGTGATTAAGAAGGCAAATGGAATGTTGGCTTTCATTGCTAGGGGGATAGAATATAAAAATAGGGAGGTATTGCTTCAGTTGTACAAGGTATTGGTGAGACCGCACCTGGAATACTGCATACAGTTTTTGGTGTCCTTACTTAAGGAAAGACATCCTTGCTCTCGAGGCAGTGCAAAAAAGGTTCACTCGGTTAATCCCGGGGATGAGGGGGTGGTCATATGAGGAGAGGTTGGGTAGATTGGGACTCTACTCATTGGAGTTCAGAAGAATGAGAGGCAATCTTATTGAAACATATAAGATTGTGAAGGGGTTGGATCGGGTGGATGTTCCCGATGACGGGTGAGACTAGAACTAGGGGACATAGCTCCACTTCGCTGTGTGAAGGTCATGTCAGGGTTCTGAACCTCACTATGCTGCCCTGAGATTGCCAGGCCTTCCCCAGTGGAGCATATCTGCGCCTGGTATAGGTGCAGACTCCACTTTAGAATGCCAAAGAGGCGCAAGGGAGTGTTCCTGACCTCCCACCTCACATTTCTGGGCGATGGCTCTTTGGATGCCCAAAGGAGCCGGGCACAGGGACTTGCTCTGGGCTCCCTGTGGAGCAGTGGGAGTCCAGGGGGCAGCCAGAAGATTGAATAGGCAAGTTTCACTTTATCTGTTGTTCATCCAGCAGGTCAGTGACAGGGCTTCTGTGTCTTATGGCTGCTGCTGGAGCCCTGATGCTAGGGCTAGGAGTGTAACTACAGTCCTGTCAGGGCTGCAGCTATGGTATGGTTGCCAACTCTGGTTGGGTGTATTTTTGGAGGGTTCACCACATGACCTCCCGCCTTGAACCACCCTGCCCCCACACTCCCACCATTGATCCATCCTCCGGGCGTAATGCATTCCAGGCCAATTGGAAAGCAAACAGACTCTTTGTTACCCAATTGGATTAACCTTGACTGTTGGTCAAACAGCCTTTTTTCCCCCCATCTCTAATATTTTTACAACTAATACATTAAAATGTTCAAAGAAAATGAAAAAAACACTTTTTTAATGCCTCACTGATTTTTCCCTCTGGTTATCTTCAATTCCTGGAGACTCCAGGATTATCCTGGAGGGTTGGCAACCCTCAGCTGTGGTCCGCTTCTCATGATCCCCCACGCAAGGCCCTACCACAGGCTATGCAAATAACCCGGGCCAGGCAAATTAACGACATCTCTCCTCTTAAAAATTACAGCGCACTTAAGGTGCTGTTGGGTACCAGAAAGCAAGATTTACCTGAATAACTGCTAACATCAGCAGTTGTGACTTGTCGATGAGTGATTCATTAATGGGCTCTCATACTATAGCCAATCACCCTGTGTTGGCTGTGAGGTGGTATGGTATTTATACAAAACCTGATGCCGTCTGTACACAGCTCTGCAATAAAGCTGGTTGCAGAATTTTGAAGGTTCACATCCAGGGGCAGCCTGTCAATCAAATCCAACTGCTTTCCCTTGGTGAGCTTCATTAGCTCTGGCTGACCTGACCTCTGCCCCCTGTCCCCTTCCCAACAACTGGAGTGCCAGGAGGAAGCGAGGGATGGTACGTTGGGGGAAAAAAGGAAGCCCCATTCTGAATATCATTATCTCATATTGGGCACTTATAGGGTAGCATGGCATTCTTGTATCTGACACACTCCGAGCACAATATCGTTCTTGCGTTAGACACTCAGACCAGCATGCATGGCAGCTGTGAGCAAGTTACCACCCAGAATCTTCCACCCAGTGAGATCCTATGACCAGTCTAGAGGGTCAACACATGAACTGTGAATTTTGCCATGGTTCCTTCTCCTTACGGCAGGCCATTGTGCCTGTGATCACTGTCCTTCAGTTACTGAGATTTCAAAATAGTCAATGAAATAATTTAAATCAAACCGCGTAGTCAATAAGACGGTCAGAAAGATGTTGTCCTGACATTCTTGGCACCAGTAATTGCTGCTTCTTCACCGAGGTTTATCAATAAAAATGTACCTAAACCAATCAGCATGTATTATCTGAAGTTTGAATTCCTCCAAAGTGCAAATCAAATAACAAATGTTCGATGCTGTTTAAAAGCACCAGAAATCCAGAGTTTAGATTGTGGAAGGACTCGAATTACTGAAGAGTCAAATATGTCAAGCAATTAAATGAATTAATCACAACTAATATCGCAATCAAAAATTTAAATCGTGGTTAATCTTTTAATCGCATTTTTAATTGACACAATTACTGCATCCCTCTCATTAGAGTTTGTTTTAATACTGATGCCCAGTGTAATTCTTTGCACAAGATGGGGTATGTTGGTACTTACACCCTAAATTCAGTCAGTTGTGTTTTTTGGGGGATGTCGGTCCAAATTTACCTGAATGCTGCTTAATACTACAAGATTCCCTGTACAGTAAGGTTATCTACAGTCCATAGAAACCTGGGTCAATTGCTTGGTATTCAAGATACCAAATCTCCTGGGTGTTACAATCTCTTGTTGAAATAGGTACGCTGGGAACTTGATCAATCAGGAGAAAAATACACCTTCATCCACCGATCAGAACAAAAGATACGTCTGTGTATCATATAAGAAAATAATATTTTCAAATCTCGGTAAAGCAGAAATAAAAGTTATAACAGAGAAGGTTCAGATGCGAATCTTAACTTGCAAGATACTAGGTTATTAGAAGAGACCAGACAACCGTGAGGAATCCAAGGATCTCGGAGAACCATCTCTACAACACCAGCACCGTCCCAGCTCCGGCAGCTCCTCCCCATCTTAATATTCACAGAGTTGTCAACTTTTGCAACAATTGAACTACCAACAGGTTATTTTCACCTGCCATTTAAAGTTCGATAAAAGAGCACATAGAATTTTACAGCACAGAAACAGGCCATGTGCCCCGACTGGTCTAGGCCAGCGTTTATGCTCCACAAGAGCCTCCTCCCAGCTTACTTCATCTCACCCTATCAATATATCCTTCTATTCCCCTCGTGCACTTATCTAGCTTCCCCTTAAATGCATCAAATCAGGTTCTGGATCGGAAGAGGTCCGAAGGTGACAGTTCAATCTGCGGAGTTTTCCCTCCATCCTCCTGCCCACAAACCTCAGTAACTCCCTGGCGTACATCAGTGTCTTCCTTGTAACCAGAAGGCGGTGCCTGGTCCCACAACAATGTGGGCTGGTGACTCAAAGGAATAAAAGCTGCAAGAAAAAGGCTTCTAATGAAGCAGGTTACTTAAAAGAGTGAGGGAGAACAAACTGGAAAGGAATGAAGTCGCCTGGCTCCATTCTTATCTATCCAATCATAGCCAGAGAATCACCTGCAGTGGCTTCTCTTCCCGTTCCCGCATCGTTACCTCTGTAGTCCCCCAAGGATCTATCCTTGGCCCCCTCCTATTTTTCATCTACATGCTGCCCCTCGGCGACATCATCCGAAAACACAACGTCAGGTTCCACATTTAGGCTGAGGACACTCAGCTCTACCTCACCACCACCTCTCTCAACCCCTCCACTGTCTCTGATTTGTCACACTGCTTGTCCGACATCCAGTCCTGGATGAGCAGAAATATCACTCCAACTAACATCTTTGGACCCCACCACAAACACCGTTCCCTAGCCACTGACTCATCCCTCTCCCTGGCAACTGTCTGAGGTTGAACCAGACCGTTCGCAACCTTGGTGTTGTATTTGACCCTAATTTGAGGTTCCGACCACATATCCGCTCCATCACCAAGAATGCCTACTTCCAACTCCATAACATCGCCCGACTCCGCCCTACCTCAGCTCATCTTCAGCTGAAACCCTCATCTATGCCTTTGTTACCTCTAGACTTGTCTATTCCAATGCTCTCCTGGCCGACCTCCCATCTTACACCCTACCTGAACTTGAGCTCATCCAAAACTCTGCTGCCCATATCCTAACTCGGACCAAGTCTCGTTCACCTATCAACCCTGTGCTCCCTGAACTACATTGGCTCCCGGTCTCAATTTTAAAATTCTCATCCTTGTTTTCAAATCCCTCCCTGGCCTCGTCCCTCCCTATCTGTGTAACCTCCTCCAGCCCTACAATTCTGTAAGATTTCTGCGCTCCTCCAATTCTGGCCTCTTGCACATCCATGATTTTAATCGCTCCACCATTAGCTGCCTAGGTCCTAAGCTCTGGTATTCCCACCCTAAACCTCTCTACCCCTCTCTCTCCTTCTTTAAGATGCTCCTTAAAACCTACCTCTTTGACCAAGCGTTTGGTCATCTGGCCTAATATCTCCTTATGTGGCTCGGTGTCAAATTTTGTTTGATAACGTTCCTGTGAAGCGCCTTGGGATGTTTCACTATGTTAAATGCGCTATATAAATGCAAGTTGTTGAAGCTGCCCACAGCTCTGCCTTGCCTTCAGCCCGGTTCCCAGTCCCATTGTAGCAGCTTCAATGTACCCCAGCCGAGAGGTCCTTCCCTTTCTTTTCTTTTGTTCCTTTCGTGTAGTTTGATACAACCGAGTGGCTTGCATGGCCACATCAAGGGCAGTTGAAAATCAACCACATTGGCATAGGACAGGAGTCACATATAAGCCAGACTGTGTATGGACGGCAGATTTCCTACCTTAAAGACTATTAGTGAACCAGTTGGGTTTTTATGGCAATCCAACAGCTTCATGGTCACTTTTCCTGGTACCAACTTTTTAGTTCCAGATTTAAAAAAAATTAAAATTAAATACAAATTTTCAAGCTGCCACAGTGGGATTTGAACTCACGTTCTCTGGATTAATAGTCCAAGCCTCTGGGTTACTAGTCCAGTCACGTAACTGCTACGCTACCGTACCTTTTATTTGCGTGTGAATGACGGGCTGTGAGTGTCAGCCGTGGCTCAGTGGGTAGCACTCGCCTCAGAGTCAGAAGGTTGTGGGTTCAAGTTCCACTCCAGAGAGTTGGGCACAAAAACCTAGGCTTGCACTCCTATGCAGTACCGAGGGAGTGCTGCACTGTCAGCGGTGCCATCTTTCGGATGAGACATTGGCCCTGAATTTGCGGTCAGAGGCGTACCTCCGGAGTACGTCTCCGACCCGCAAAACATTTCCTAACTTACCTCCAGGCTACAAAGCTACGGAGAGTTCAGGTCTCTGACCTCCATGCGTACGCCTGCGTAAAGGCCCCACGGATCCCAGGGACACAGGCGGTTCGGAAGCGTCCCTGGGATCACGTGGGCCAGGTTCTCCAAGAAAGGAGGATTCCATTGCAGTCATTTCCGAATGGAATTCCCTAATGACATGCAATGGAATCCCCAAATAATTAAACAATTTAGACAACTCTAATAAATATAAATGGTCTGATTTTCCAATTTAATTAAAAGTCCCTTCATTAATTTCTGGGCCATTGTATTTGGTGTAAAGACTGAGTGTTGACGCGGGGGTAAGGCTTCCCCGCGATCTCTCACTCCGCGTTGGCTTTTTCAGTTCCAGCTTGCACGAACTTGATGTTCTAGACATCAGCTGGGCAGTGCTTGCGTATCCCACCGGCGTAGTGAATTCGTGCGAGCTGTGGGATCACGTGACTCAGTTAGAGCCAATGGCAGCACACCATCTTCCATTCATAAGTTTCACATAAGTGCTGTGAAAGCTATGAATCTTACACACCCCCAAAATAACAGCTAAACCTCAATTAAATTTAATAAAAAACCCATCACATTAATAAAATAAGTATAGTTAAATAAATTAACCATTTTAAATAAAAAATTAAATTTTTGAAAAAATTTAAAATCTTTTAAAAAGTTATAAAAATAAACTTACCTGTCTTTAAAGTCTCTAAAAAAGATATACCTGTTAAAAAAAAATCAAAATAATACTTAATTCACTACTTACCTTGTTAAAAGTGGGTCTTACTCCTCCTTTTTTCATTTCTAAAATCTTCCGTACTTACCTGCGCGTCCAAAGCACTAAGTGCACTGCGTGCGCGCAGCCTGTAGCGTGCACCGAGGAACCGCCCCCTTTTCCAAAAACCAAGTGCCGGTTTTCAGCGCATGCGCAGTGCATGCAGAAAACCGGCAATTGGAGACAGAATACGCAAGAGTACGCAGTGCGTACTCTCGCGTCGTGGGACTAATTTTTGGGCCAATAAAAATGTAATTTTTTGAAAAATAATTTTAAACATTTTAATCCAGGCCAATATTTGCATAAACTGATGCATCATTTTTAATTTATTTTTAATTTAAGATTTATGATAACTCTTACGCTGGTGAAAGCAGGCCCTATTTTACAGTGGGTTTGGATGATCTGTAAGGTGTACCTTGACAGGTCGCAAGTTTTGGGTTTTTGCGTATGCCGTCAAAGACACCGTAAATTCTGGTTCATTAACCCCCGTCTGCCCCCTCAGCTGAACTCAAAAGATCCTATAGCAGTATTTCAAAGAAGAGCAGGGGAGTTATCCCCGGAGTCCTGGCCAATATTTGTCCCTCAATCAACATCACTAAAACCGATTATCTGGTCATTATCACATTGCTGATTGTGTCACCTTGTTGTACGTAAATTGGCTGCCACGTGTTTTACATTACACCAGTGAAGACACTTCAGAAAGTACTTCATTGGCTGTAAAGTGCTTTGGGACATCCTGAGGTTGTGAAAGGCGCTTTATAAAAGTAAGTTCTTTCTTTCCGCTATTAGTGTTAAAAAAAAAATTAACGTGCGTATATGTTGATAATGAATAAATATGTGTCGCTCTTCTCTTGCACACGAGACTATTAAAATTGTTTATTTTCCAGCAATCTGCTTAGGGTCAGCTCGCATCCCTTTCATTTTGCTCTGAGAGCATTCCGTTTAATTGTACTTTGCTACTTCATTTAAATATGAAAGGTGGCTGTGTGGATGGAAAGCTTGATGTTCATAAGTCATGGGGATTTTTTCTGTCTGCTGTAGATAATTGATTTCAGTAGGCCGCCTACGACCAGTTTTTTTTTTTTAATAAGTCTTTTAACCCATTGGGAAACCAGACGTTTATTCGAACGTTCAACATATTTCAGACCCCTTTCTAATGTCCATTAAGACCTGCTGCGCGCACATCGCAAGCAGGAACCCTAGCTCAATTTTTTTTATATATCTCCGAGATCTAAGATCAACTGTAGCAAACTCACTGCTGCCTCGGGTGAAATCAGCTCATGCCCCATTCATATTGCAGCATTGGTCTCTGTATTTTTTTGTTCCTTCTCCCGGGAGGTGGAGAAGGGGGAGATGTGGTTGGTGCCCTGGCATGAAATCATCTGAAGGATGGGGACCAGGCACATAATGGGCCTGATGTAGGGTTGCCAGCTCTGGTTGGACATATTCTTGGAGGTGTCATCACATGACCTCCTGCCCCCCCAACAGCCCCGCCCCCACACACCCGCCATTGGTTGCCCAACACGTCCATACTCGTGGCGCACCGCCTTCCTACAGCCAATCGGAAAGCGAGTAGACTTCTTTACCCGATTGGATGATTTTTGACCTGTCAGTCAAACAACCTTTTTTTCCCAACTCAGATATTTTTGTAACTAATAACCAAAGTGTTCAAAGAATTTTTTTTTAAAAACCTAACTTTTAACGGATGATTTTTCTCCCAGGTTGCTCGCAGCAACGTCCTGGAGATTAATCTTTAATTCCTGGAGACTCCCGGGCAATCCTGGAGGGTTGGCAACCCTAGCCCATTGGCCTTTTCTCCTCATCAACGTAAACCACTGCTTTCAGTGGAATTGATTTTGCAATGTAAGCTGGTTCGCTCTGCACCAAATCCACTCAGTATCGACCAAGATTCAAGCTTGGGCTCTTCCTGCTTTATATTGCCTTAGGACAATCCTCTAACTGGATGGGAAATTTGCACTCTTGCCTCAGTTGTGATGAAAGCAATCATGCTTTAGCTCTCTGGGGTGATGTACTCTCGTGAGAATGGGAGTACATCACCCTCGCATGTCAGGATGAGTAGTTCCCCAGTTGATATCAGTTGGGTCACTGATTTCCGGTGACTGAATAAATCAAATCCTGTTTTCATTTTACGGGATTCCAGGATTTTAACCGGTGCTTTGGGGATTGTTTACAGTTTGGATCGTTGATTTATGGTGACTGAATAAGTCCACTTCAGTTTTCATTCCATGAGATTTTTACTGGCATATTGGGGATCGCAGTCCTTGATTCCACCATTTCTTTATGAAACCTAAGTCAGTCGCCTTGATCATCTGGTCTTACTACATGAAAGTGCCAACAGAAATAGAGGGAAAATATATTTAATAGGGTAGAGGAAATGAGCCCACAACACTGCACAAGGCAGCATGACAAGAGGGCAGAGGTTTGGGGTTGTGAAAGAAAAGGATAGGACAGAGGTCAGGAAGAATTTCTTTACACAGAGAGTGAAGAACAGCTGGAATGGGTTGGCAGGAAGGGTGGTGAAGGCCAGGAGAGCGGAGTTGTTTAAGAAGCAGCCATAAATTGTAACGGGAAGATGGAACAGCTGGTATTCTGTTGGGATGAGATCAAATGGGCCAAAGGGTCAACTTCATCCAAACGTCTTGCGCAAGAACAGAGGGATGTGGACATTAATCGCAGTTCTTCGCAATGATTAGATCTTTCACAGAATTTCTGATGACACTCCCTCTTTAAGAGGAGTATGTTGGGTTATAGTTTTATGTCCGCTACGTAGAGAGACGAGAGAAGCAGGGCTGACGAGAGAAGCAGGGCTTGTTCTCCTGAGAGCAGAGAAGGTTAAGAGGAGATTTAATAGAGGTGTACAAAATCATGAATGCTTTTGATAGAGTAAATAAGGAGAAACTGTTTCCACTGGCAGAAGGGTAGGTAACCAGAGGACACAGATATAAGGTAATTGGCAAAAGAACCAGAGGGGAGACGAGAATTTGTTTTTACACCGCAAGTTATGATCTGGAATGCACTGCCTGAAAGGGTGATGGAAGCAGATTTAATAGTAACTTTCAAAAAGGGAATTGGATAAATACTTGAAGGGGAGATGATTGCAGGGCTATGGGGAAAGGGTAGGGAAGTGGGACTAATTGGATAGCTCTTTCAAAGAGACAGCACGGGCACGATGGGCTAAATGTGCTGCAAGATTCTATAATTCTACTGCTTCAGACCGTAAAAGGTTAAAAGCAGGCGCATTTATTCAGCCTTTTTTTTTAACCACGTTAAGAACTACTTTGTATGTGAAGATTAAAAGAAAAGTTTACAGATATTAAATGCATCGAGATTTACCAGTGATAGACAACAGTTGGAACCAGGTGCATTGTGGTATTCTTGCAATGCCCTGTGATGTGAATGCAATCGTAAAAATATCCAACAATGTGCAGCTCTTCCCAAGGGTAACCAAGAGACTTCCTTTGCTAATTGTGAATAATGGCAGTTTAGTCCATTTGCTATTTCTAAGAGTGGCGAAGCATCCTTCAGTAACCTCGTAGGAGAGAAAAATAAAAATAAATTTTCTATTTGAAATAAATTAAATTTTAGTGATACAAATCTGCACTGGCTGGATAGGAATTGCAGTCGGATAGGAATTGCAGTCACACATCCCCAAACTTTTTCCTGTCAAACTGACAGGTGAAAATTGGCTTTTCAATGAGTGTGGTATGGGTTGCGGTAATTCGAGGCTAACCTTTGTGGAACTGTGATTTCTGTGCGCTGGATTATGCATGTTTTTGTCATTGAAGTGGATTGATGATCTAAATGGCTCTGTTTCTGAATAATGAGAGAAAGCAGCGCAGGTTCTTCTAAAATTCTCCATGTAATATGCTACAGCAGTTGCTCGCCAATTTTGATTAATGACCCTAATGCAATCCATCTGGGAAAAAATTAATAATCTGAAGCCAGTTTGATAAAGCTTGCTTTTGTAAAAGCACTTTTTGTATTTAATAAAGGATCTTCAGTAAATGTGTGTGGTGGGATACTCTGTATGCACAAGTTGTATGCAATCTTTTTTTTTTTGTTTTCGTTTATAATCCTTTTCCTCCTGACTTTTTTTGTGTGTGTGTGTATTTTGTGTTCCCTTTGCAGCGCACATTGGTGTGACTTCAGCCGTACTAGGGAATAGAGCACTCGGCATTAAGAGCTTCCAGGTTGGGTACGGCACAGATAGATGCTGTGTAAAGCTCCCTCTAAGTGTCCCAATATCAGAAAAGCACCCCCTGCTTCAACAGTGTAATATTTTTCCCATTTTCCACACCATGCCCATGCCGAGTCATATTGCCAAATTTAAAACAAAAAAAGAAAGAACGAACTTGCA
Source organism: Squalus acanthias (assembly GCA_030390025.1). Taxonomy (NCBI): domain Eukaryota; kingdom Metazoa; phylum Chordata; class Chondrichthyes; order Squaliformes; family Squalidae; genus Squalus; species Squalus acanthias. Next base: position 148,702 of record JASTWF010000332.1, on the reverse strand, counting down.
TTTATATAGCGCCTTTCATGACCTCAGGACGTCCCAAAACGCTTTACAGCCAATGAAGTTCTTTTGAAGCGTAGTCACTGTTGTAATGTGGGGAAACATGGCAGCCAATTTGCGCACAGCAAGGTCACACAATCAGCAATGTGATGATGACCAGATATTTTTAGTGATGTTTGTTGAGGGATAAATATTGACCAGGATACCCGGGAGAACTTCCATGCTCTACTGTGAAATAGTGCCGTGGGATCTACTACGTCCAATTTCATGCCAATTAGCAGTGGTTTTGTACCAGGAGCTGGGTTGAGGTTGCCAAAACCTAGTGGGGTTCTGATGGCCAAGATTTGATCCCAGGCCAAGCATTTGTACAAGCAGCTTAGTTGGGCAGAATCCCAGCCTTTGGGCCTCTATCCATCTGGAATGTCTCAACTGAAGGAAGATTGGGCGTAACTAATAGTTCATTGGTACATCTTGGATAGTCATGTAGCAGTATTAGTGGGACCATGGAGAAGTCTGTAGGCCAGACAGTTGTGGGCACCCGGTGGGACTTTGGTGACACAACACAGCTTAGAGTGAACTTAGAGAAAGGCCTAACTGTTATGTGCGGAATAGCGAGAGTGAGGAGGGAACAGCCAATATTTCTTCTATAAAATGATGTAAATCTTCAACTGTATTTGTCAATGAAGATTAATATCTCTGGTATCATTCTGAACAAACATGTACAACAACTTGGATTTATATAGCACCTTTAAATGTCTCAAGGTGCTTCACAGGAGTATTGTCAGTCAAAGAAATTGACGTCAAGCCAAAGAAGGAGACATTAGGACAAAAGTTTTGGTCAAAGAGGTAGGTTTTAAGGAATGCCTTTAAAGGAGAAGAGGTAGAGAAGCGGAGAGGTTTGTGGAGGGAATTCCCGCGCTTAGCGCCTAGACAGCTAAAGGTACGGCCGCCAGTGGTGGGGCGAAGGAAGTCGGGGATGCGCAAGGGGCCAGAATTGGAGGAACGCAGAGTTCTTGGAGGGCTGTAGGGCCGGAAAAGGTTACAGAGATAAGGTGGGGGGGGGGGGGGGGGGGGACAGTAGCAACAGCATTGTCAAGCTTATGATTTGTATCTTTTACATTACTTCCCCTATGGCCCTGCTGTAGGTACTTGACACCATGTAGCTGCATTTAGATTAGAGAGCAAGATGCCCTAGCCCACAACCTACTCCGCAATGAGTGGATGGGAGATAACACAGCATGCAATGTCCCACTGTTGACTGTTTGGTGAAGTAAGAATCCCAAGGATTTTGTTATGAGCAGGCAAGAGGAAGTTTCTCTGATCACCAGTTAGTGTGGTAAACGTTAATGCAATTGCATACAATTACACAGAAATTCCAACAGGGAGACAGGCCGCTCAGCCTTTTGTGGATGGTTATACTCCATGAGCAGTGGTGACGGCTAAATACTCTGCACATGTTCTAAAATGAGTGCTGGTGTATCGTCTGTGGTCTCTCATTAGTCTTGCAATTAGCCCTAGATTCAGAAAATGTACTGTTTGTCCTCCTCCGCTGTGGAACATCCTGCTGTATTCTTTTCTCCACATCTCTTAAATTATCACTTAGTGAAATCCACATATTGTAGTCAGATGCTTGTCTTGATTTTATTTTTCATTCTTGGGATGTGGGTGTCACTGGCAAGGCTGGCATTTATTGCCCAACCCTAGATGCCCTTGAGAAGGTGGTGCTGAGCCTTCCTCTTGAACCACTGCAGTCCGTGTGGTGAAGGTACTCCCACAGTGCTGTTAGGGTTGTGTGCAGCTCTTCCCGTCTCAAAATAACAAATAAACAAGGTTATATTGTACATTCGCATTTCATTGATCCCCACATTATAAATGAATAATATTACCTGTTTTAAGAAATTACATAGAAATGACAGCACAGAAACAGGCCATTCGGCCCAACTGGTTCATGCCGGTGTTTATGCTCCACATGAGCCTCCTCCCACCTTACTTCATCTCATCCTATCAGCATATCCTTCTATTCCTTTCTCCCTCATGTACTTTCCCAGCTTCCTCATAAATGCATCAATGGCTTACAATGTTGGAAATGTAATTAAGCAATTGCCTTGAGCTGATATTGCTTGGTCACACATTTGCAACTCCAGCCAATTCAGCCTGTGATAACTGCCCAAAACTACATATTAATACTGCCCATGATTTAGTCTGATCTATTCCAGCACAATTTCAGTAACCACCATCTACAAAATGCACTGCAGCAACTTGCCGAGACTTCTTCGACAGCACCTCCCAAACCCACAACCTCTACCACCTAGAAGGACATGGACAGCAGGCGCATGGGAACATCATCACCTCCAAGTCACACACCATCCTGATTTGGAAGTATATCGCCGATCCTTCATCGTTGCTGGGTCAAAATCCTGGAACTCCCTCCCTAACAGCACTGTGGGAGTACCTTCACCACACTGACTGCAGCGGTTCAAGAAGGCAGCTCACCACCACCTTCTCAAGGGCAATTGGGGATGGGCAATAAATGCTGGCCTTGCCAGCAATGCCCACATCCCAGGAACGAATATAAAAAATAAAGGCTGGGCACCAGTGCTGTCAGCTCACTGATCCCATACTTTTTAATATCATTGAAGTACTGTGCAGTGATTAAAAGTGCGAGGCATTTAACTGTGCACATGACTGAGCACCTGGTTTAGTCTACGGGTCTTAAAAAAAAACCACAATTAAGCCCAAGAACAAATCTCCCATCAGTTTTATTCTTATTTTCTCATCTGGAGGATAAATTGGTATTTTTCTGTGTTAATTTATCAAACCTACAGAAGTTACACTCCTGTAATACTGAGGGTTAAAATAAAAAAAGCAATGATATGCAGTATAGTACGAGCATTATATAAAGCTGCACTTGCAGGGAAGATAAGAAACAATGACTCATCCGGTCAAATTAATTTTCATTTTAATTTATGTAGTCACATTGGCAACATCATGATTGAGATTGCAGTTGGTGAAAGCCATGAGTTGCTGAGCTCCACAGGTTCCAGGTTTGAACCCTAGTCTGTGGCATGAGATGAGAGTAGGGGGCTACAATTTGGAATGCACTGCCCGATAGGGTGGTGAATACAGAGTCAATAGTAGCCCTTTAAAAGGGAATTGGATAAATACTTGAAGCAGAAAAAATTGCAGTGATATGGAGAAAGAGCGGGTGAGTGGGGCTAGCTGGATTGCTCTTCGAAAGAGCCGGCGCAGACACGATGGAGTGAATGGCCTCCTTCTGTGCTGTATGATTCTATGAATTGGCGCCATTATCCCCGGGCTGAGGGCGAAGGAGAAGAAATAATCAACCGAGGTTCCAACTCCTAATTGATATCCAGTGACTATTGCTGGAAACTGTTTGCTGGTGGATATTGGCTAGGGACAGAATCGGCTCTGGTGCCCCTGCTGCAGCATAGCTTGCTGACACTCGCTCTGTAAGGGCACATGTGAAGAATGGCCATTTGGGAGAGGTACTGGCTGCAGTTGGCATATAGGGAACTGTACCCCAGCAGGAATTGGCGCCTTCAGGAGAAGTGGAGAAAGTTTGAGAAGTAACGATCTTGGTGTGAGGGAAGGGCTGGGACATGTTGATGTAAAACATCGATACATTTAATCAGATTTATTTGTGTTCTTGCTGCTTTCGCTGGCTGAGGAGAAAGAATTACACCCTCTCTTAGAAAAGGTAGCAAATAACGTTCATGGTACACAGTAAGCCTCTGCTTTGTCTTTGTTCACTGAGAGCCTTGTTGAAGGCATGCTATCACCAGAGAAACGTAACAGATAATTAGAGGATAAGACAATCTCCTATTAAAAGCCTCTGCTGTTCCAGCACCAAAGCGATCCAGCAATCAGACCGTCGAGTTAATCTCAAACCATCTGTTAGTATTTGCCTCAGACAAGGAGAATTCCGCTTCAGTTATTTTTATTCACTTCTTCATTTCCTCCTTCCTTTTATTTTCATTTGTTGTGTAAGCTGGATTCCTGAGCTTGCTCTTATAATACCGTACAGGCTGATAGTGTGTAACTTGCCGTCAAAGGAAGAAAAGCTGCTTAGATAAGTGCCCTTTATCTCGTAGTAGGAGAGTGGGGTAAGAATTCCTCTGGTCTCTATGTAGCAACATTGTAAATACACTTGTGGAGATTTCCTCTTTTTGCTCGAAATGTACAATTTCAGTGGAATTAGAATGTGTTTACAACCTTGCTCGAAATATAGAACAGAGGAAATCTTCCTGTTATCCTTTCAGTCCACCAACTATAAATGTAACCCTGCTGTTCAAGAAAGGAGGGAGAGAGAAAACAGGGAACTACAGGCCAGTTAGTCTGACATCAGTCATCGGGAAATTGCTGGAATCCATTAGTAAGGAAGTGGTATCAGGGCACTTAGAAAATCATAATATGATTAGACAGAGCCAACATGGTTTTATGAAAGGGAAATCGTGCTTAACAAATTTCTTAGAGTTTTTGAGGATGTAACTAGCAGGGTAGATACAACCAGTGGACGTAGTATATTTGGATTTCCAAAAGGCTTTCGATAAGGTGCCTCATCAAAGGTTGCTATGCAAGATAAGGGCTCATGGGGTTGGGGTAATATATTAACATGGATAGAGGATTGGTTAACGGACAGAAAACAGAGTAGGAATAAACGGGTCATTTTCCAGTTGGCAGGCTGTAACTAGTGGGGTGCTGCAAGGATCAGTGCTTGGGCCTCAGCTATTTACAATTTATATTAATGACTTAGTTGAAGTGACTTGAGTGTAATGTATCCAAATTTGCTGATGATACAAAGCTAGGTGGGAAAGTAAGCTGTGAGGAGGGCACAAAGGGATATAGACAGGTTCAGTGAGTGGGCAGTAAGGTGGCAGATGGAGTACAGTATAATGTGAGGAAGACTGGAAAAACAGAATATTTTAGGTGTCCTCGTACAGGAAACACAGAAAGTTAGCACGCAGGTACAGCAAGCAATAAGGAAGGCAAATGGCATGTTGGACTTTATTGCAAGGGGGTTAGAGTACAAGAGTGAGGAAGTCTTGCTACAATTGTACAGGGCCTTGGTGAGACCACACCTGGAGTACTGTGCATAGTTTTGATCTCCTTATCTCAGAAAGGACATACATGCCTCAGAGGCAGTGCAACGAAGGTTCACTAGATTGATCCCTGGGATGTGAGGGTTATCCTATGAGGAGAGATTGAGTAGATTGGACCTATACACTCTGGAGTTTAGAAGAATGAGAGGTGATCTCATTTGAACATACAAGATTCTGAGGGGGGTTGACAGGGTAGATGCTGAGAGGTTGTTTCCCCTGGCTGTAGAGCCTAGAACTAGGGGGCATAGTCTCAGGATAAGGGGTCGGCCATTTAAGACTGAGATGAGGAGGAATTTCTTCACTCAGAGGGTTGTGAATCTTTGGAATTCTCTACACCAGAGGGCTGTGGATACTGAGTCTTTGAGTATATTCAAGGCTGAGAGAGATAGATTTTTGGATTATTGGGGAATCGGGATATGGGAATTGGGCAGGAAAGTGGAGTTGAGGTCTAAGATGAGCCATGATCTTATTGAATGGCGGAGCAGGCTTGAAGGACCGTATGGCCTACTCCTGCTCCTAATTCTTATGTTCTTAACGCCTCGATAGAATAGAATCATAGTACGGCACAGAAGGAGGTCATTCGGCCCATTGAGTCTGCACCAGCTCTTTCGAAGACCAACCCAGTCAGTCCCACTCCCTTGCTCTTTCCCCATATCCCTGCAATTTTTTCTCCTTCAAGTATTTTTCCAATTCCCTTTTGAAGGCTACTACTGAATCTACATCCACCACCCCATCAGCCAGTGCGTTCCAAATCCAAACCACGCGTTGCGTAAAAAGGTTTTTCCTCATGTCGCCTCTGGTTCTTTGCCCAATCACCTTAAATCTGTGCCCTTTGATTATTGATCCTTCAGCCATTGGAGACAGTTTCTCTTTAAAATCATGAAAGGTTTAGCTAGAGTAAATAAACACCTCTATCAAATCTCCTCTTAGCCTTCTCTGCTCCAAGGAGAACAACCCCAGCCTCTCCAGTCTATCCACGTAACTGTAATCCCTCATCCCTGGAACCATTCTAGTAAATCTCTGCTGTACCCTCTCCAAAGCCTTCACGTCTTTCCTAAAGTGAGGTGCCCAGAATTGGACCCAATACTCCAGCTGGGGCCGAACTAGTGTTTTATATAGGTTTAGCATAACTTCCTGGCTTTTGTACTCTCTGCCTCTAATTATAAAGCCAAGGATCCCATATGCTTTATTAACTGTTTGTTAACCTGTCCTGCCACCTTCAAACATTTGTGCACAAACACCCCAGGTCTAATGTTCCCTTTAAGCTGTGTGGCCGCGCAGCGCTCTGCAGCTCCTGCGCAGCCAGCTCACCGGCTTTTAAATAGGAAAAACCGGGCATGCGCGGTATTTTGAATGGGCCGTGCAGCCCCTTAAAGGGGCCACACACCCAAAAAAATAAAATAATTAACGGGATCATTGCCCAGGTCTCTCTGTTCTTGCACCCCCTTTAAAGCTGTACCATTTAGCATGTATTGTCTCCTCATTCTTCCAACCAAAATGTATCACCTCTCACTTTTCTGTGTTGAATTTCATCTGCCATGTTTCTGCCCATTCCACCAGCCTGCCTATGTCCTCTTGAAGTCTATTACTATCTTCCTCACTGTACACTACACTTCCAAGTTTAAAAAAAAATTTCCTCGTGTTCAAATTGGTCCATGGACTCGCGCCTCCTTATCTCTGTAACCTGCTCCAACCCTACAACCCTTCGAGATCTCTGCATTCCTCCAATTCTGGGCTCTTGTGCATCCCCCCACTTCCTTCGCTCCACCATTGGCGGCCGTGCCTTCAACCATCTAGCTCCTAAGCTCAGGAATTCCCTCCCTAAATTTCTCTGCCTCTCTTTCCTCCTTTTAAGTCGCTCCTTAAAACCCACCTCTTTAACCAAGTTTTTAGCCATCTGTCCTAATATCTCATCCTTTGGATTGGAGTCCATTTTTGCTTGTTAACGCTCCTGTGAAGCACCTTGGGATGCTTTCCTACATTAAAAGCGCGGTGTAAATGCAAGTTATTGTTGTATGTTTATAATGTCACTAATGTACAGGGAATCAGAGGGAATGTAATCAAATCTTCCTGCAACGTTTACAGTGGGCTGAATTTTAGCACATAAAAACGGGTGGGTTGGGTTTCGGGTCAAATGTTAAAATTTTAAAAATCTTAAACCCGACCCCAACCCGTTCACTTCTGGGCTTTACAGCGGCGAGACAAGGGGCGGGCAGCCAACCTGCTCCCAGGCGGCAGGTTGGCAATTTAGATATTTTCATGAGGCTGGCAACCTCTGATTTAACCTGCTCTGCAGGGTTTACAGTAGGTAGCTTGGGTTTCCCGGGCCTCGGGGAGGCAAGGACAGCTTCGGGGAGAAAGTATGTGCCTTCACAGCACTGCTTGTGAGCCAGGAGGAGCAGGAGTGCTTCTCCCCGGCTCCCCAAGCTCGCCGACCCCCCCCCCCCTCCGCCCCCCACCACCACACCCCCGACCAAGGGGTTGAGAATCGGACCGTCCTGCGGCCTGCTCCAAAGTGCTTCCCGCCTGGCAATCAGGTTCCCCGCCTGGAAGTCACCCTGTCGGGGCCAAAAGACGCACATTGTGAAGTTAAAACTCCACAGCATGCCTGAAAACCCGGACTTCCCGGTTTCCCATCCAAAACTCCGCACCCCCGGCCTACGTAACCCATCCCTGTTAATATCCAGGCCAATGTCACTAATACACACACAGAACATGGATTATTTATTTACCACTTGAAAGCATTAATAGATACAGTGAAGGATGATCTGTGACTCATTCCCAGTAATGAGATTAACAGCTCTCGCTGATTGATTGAAACTATCCCAAGAATTTGCGGCAAGGACCAAACATCTGCCAGCAGATTCCTCGCTCTGTTTGACAGGTCCCACACCAGAATCCATTTATTGCGTGGAATCCAGTGCTGCCCCCGTTTTACTTTATTTTTCTGCGTGCCGCAATTCAACGGTGTGTGACCTGTGCTCACTTTGGAGACACAGAACCCTTTGGCTTGATGTCTTGGGCCAGTTGCAAGGCCAGAATATGCAGGACGCAGCAGGTGACCACGACACGGGAGACTCGATGGGGTCGGTGTTGAAGGAGTCCCCCCAGATTTAACCAGGCATCTGAAGCGCTGTTTCAACACTCTGGTGTCTTGCCCCATTACTCCGGAGCGAGCTCCTGGTAACCGATGCTGGGTCCATAGACCTTATGTGGAGGGGAGGGTCTGGTCGGGTCGTCTACAGGCAAACCCCCTCCGATGTGCTGCTCTGACGGCACCTGGTGCAGCTCTGGCACACTCTCCTCACTGCTGCTCCCTTTCCTCTTCCTCCTCTGGCCACAATTGGTAGTCTCCTTTGTCCCAGCGAACCACTCATGCATGGTAAATGATTTCAGGTCATATAATTGGATTTGTGCAAACTATGGATTCAGAGGGCCTAAAACATGTCTGTTCAATCACTGTTTTCACCTCGTGTCTACTGCTGCATCAAAACAGCTTAAAAGTACTGTAATCATTTCCTGAGGACATGTTCAAATGAAGCATTTTGCCCTAATGCCTGTTTGTACCCCCTCAGCCTCTCAAGTCAGTAGTACGTGCTTGTACACAGTTCTGCTCGTTTCATTAGATCCCTGTAATTTCACAATGTCACTTGACATTAGTCCTAATCCTGTTCTCAAGACGTAATGGGCGTCCTGTGGGTAAAGACCTTTTGGAACAGAGCCTGCAAATGCTAGCACACTAAGTCTAGATGCTTTTGTCTCGCTGCCCACCGCAGATCAAAGATAAATGGTGTTTTTGAAAGTTGTTGAATCTTTCCCTGAACTTAACATGTGTGTGTTGCTCTGATACTTTCACAAATGTAATCCCGGTACATGAAATACCACAGTAGATTTTAACTATCGGGCAGCCGATTGGCGGAGTGCGCCAACCTCCTAGCCGATTAGTGCCAGCAGGAGGCCCGGTCTATATTAACGTATATGGCGGGCGCCAAATGGGCGGCCTAGATGCCGACCCAGCCAGTTTAAAGGTTGGCGGGAGGGGGCGGCGATCACGGAAAGGGTTAGAGCCTGGGGCGGCAGCGGCCTACATTATTCTTGTGGAGCCTGAGGGACCCCACAACTATAAATTAAGACTTACCTGGAAGAGCATCTTCTGTTCCACCGGGTTTTACCTGAGTGGAACATCCACAGTGGACATTCTACGCAGTAGGCAGTTAAAATGGCATCGGATTCCTATGTACGTCACGGGACCCCGATCTGCACAGGTTAATGAGGTGCCCGCCTGATTTGTGCGGGCACCTCAGTCACCCAGTGGAAGCATGGCATTGGAGCGGGAGGAAGGGGCAGCGAGTCGAGGAACCTCCACTTTAACTCTGCTGCCGCCCGTTTCTGCTCGGTGGAGGGAGTTGAAATCTAACCTATATTTTTGAAGATGTTGGAAGCTCTCACCCCAAACCTGTTCCCATCAGACTTTTACACACACGCGCACCTCGTCCGTTTCTACACCGTGTGTATGCACCGATCGGCATGGATTTATATACACACGCAGACACGTCCGTGTAAAAGCTGGTGCGTAAATCACTAACTAATGAGGGGAAGTACACCATATGTTCTCCAAATTGAAAGCATAATAGACTCAAAATGATTTTTCAGTTTAATCGGCCGCTTTGTAATTTAGTTACGATTGCAGATAATCTGTTGTCACTCACACCACAGGAACAATGCGATTTCAACGGAGACTTTTAAATGCCAGCATCCCTTTCAGATAATCTACAGGAATTTATTTTGAAGACAATCAGAATTTAAAGCAATTCAACGTCTATTTCTTTTGTTGCAATTTAAAATGTTTCAAGTTATTTTAAACGCTTTAATCTTGACCCAATGAACACTGGCAACCCAATTATTTTGGAGACTGGTGGAAAAGAACTTGGTGTTTCTGAGGGGAAAAAATTCGATTCTTCTAAAGAATTCATTTAATAGGATATACATGAATATTTTATGATGGATGTCAGATATTGGGCTAATAAAAAGAAATGATAATTTTGGAAAACTGACCTATCAGTCTGTGGCAGCTGGGCTTTTCTGTACCTTTCTAGAAACTTCGTTTAAAGGCATATTCTTTATTTTTGTTTGAAGTTGTATTATTTCTTTCGAGCTTTTGGCCATTGAGGATTCATTTTAACCCGTTGGCTTTGCACAAGTAGAAAAGTGAAGACATTCCAGTGACAACGTGAGAGACGGGAGGACAATCAACCCTCCCGGGATTGGCAAAATGCTGCAGGTGCTGGAAATCTGAAATTGAAACAGAAAGCTGCTGGATACACTCGGCAGGTCAGGCAGCATCCAGGGAGAGAGAAATGTAGGGTTAACGATTCAGGTCCCCAGGAGACAAGGTGCATCATGCTGTGGTTCCTGGCACCTGAAGCACAGTTCCTCAATAATGCATGAGGACTGAAGCTGTCGCACGGCATTCAACAACTTGTGCCTTTTTAGCTCATGTCTCTGGTCTCAGTTATTTATAAAGTAAGCCTCTGAGGATGCTGTCAATCTCTGCTGTTACTCGTCATGATGTGACACTTGACATAGCCTGCAATCATCCTAACCAGCTTTCTTTACACTCATTCCTCACAGGATATTCTATGTGTCACATGACTCCCAAGATCTCAAGATCTTCAGTTACATTGCCAGAGATGGTTCCAGCAACGTTTTCAGATGCAACGTCTTCAAATCTAAAAAGAAGGTAACAGTTTATAGAACGAGTGCTGGATGCATACTTTTGCACTTGCATAGGACTACATAGAATGTACAGCACAAAAACAGGCCATTGGCCCAACTGGTCCATGCCGGTGTTTATGCTCCACCCGAGCCTCCTCCCACCCTACCTCATCTCACCCTATCAGCACAACCTTCTATTCCTTTCTCCCTCATGTGTTTATCTAGTTTCCCCTTAAATGCATCTATGCTATTCTCCTCAGCCATTCCATCTGGTAGCGCATTCCACATTCTCACCACTCTCTGGGTAAATAGGTTTCTCCTGAATTCCCGATTGCATTTATTAGTGACTATCTTATATTTATGTTTCCTAGTTCTGGTCTCCCCTGCAAGTGGAAACATCTTCTCTATATCTACTTTATCAAATGCTTTCATAATCTTAAATACCTCCTCCAGGTCACCCCTCAGTCTTCTCTTTTAGAATCATAGAATGGTTACAGCACAGCAGGAGACCATTCGGCCTGTTGAGCCCGTGCCGGCTCGCTGCAAGAGCACTTCAGCTAGTCCAACTCCCCCGCCCTTTTTCCGTAGCCCTGCAAATTTCTTTCCTTCAGGTACTTATCCAATTCCCTTTTGAAAGCCACAATTGAATCTGCCTCCACCACGTTTTCAGGCAGTGAATTCCAGTTCCTAACCACTCACTGCGTAAAAAAGTTTTCCCTCATGTCGCCTTTGGTTCTTCTGCCAATCACCTTAAATCTGTGTCCTCTGGTTCTCAACCCTTCTGCCAATGGAAGCAGCTTCTCTCTATCTACTCTGTCCAGACCCCTCATGATTATGAACAGCTCTATCAAATCTCTCAACCTGCTCCTAAGGAGAACAAACCCAGCTTCTCCAGTCTATCTACGTAACTGAAGTCCCTCATCCCTGGAACCATTCTTGTAAATCTTTTCTGCACCCTCTCTAAGGTCAACACATCCTTCCTAAAGTGCGGTGCCCAGAATTAGACACAATACTCCAGTTGAGGCTGAACCAGTGTTTTATAAAGGTTCATTATAACTTCCTTGCTTTTGTACTCTATGCTTCTATTTATGAAGCCCAGGATCCTGTATGCTTTTTTAACCGCTTTCTCACATATACCCCCAGGACTCTTGGTTCATGCACCCCTTTTAGAATTGTACCCTTTAGTTTATATTGCCTCTCCTCGTTCTTCCTACCAAAATGTATCACTTCGCACTTTTCTGTGTTAAATTTCATCTGTCATGTGTCCACCCATTCCACCAGCCTGTCTATGTCTTCTGAAGGCTATCACTATCCTCCTCACTGTTCACTATACTTCCAAATTTTGTGTCATCTGCAAATTTTGAAATTGTGCCCTGTACACCCAAATCTAAGTCATTAATATATGTCAAGAAAAACAGTGGTCCTAGTCCCGATTCCTGGGTAACACCACTGTATACTTTCCACCAGTCCGAAAAACAACCATTCACCACTACTCTCTGTTTCCTGTCACTTAGCCAATTTCGTAGCCACTGTCCCTTTTATTCCATGGGCTTCAACTTTGCTGGCAAGCCTATTATGTGGCACTTTATCAAACGCCTTTTGGAAGTCCATGTACACCACATCAACCGCATTGCCCTCATCAACCCTCTCTGTTACCTCATCAAAAAACTCAATCAAGTTAGTTAAACACGATATGCCTTTGACAAATCCGTGCTGGCTTTCCTTAATTAATCCACATTTGTCCAAGTGACTGTTAATTTTGTCCCGGATTATCGTTTCTAAAAGCTTCCCCACTAGCGAGGCTAAACTGACTGGCCTGTAGTTGCTGGGATTAACCTTGCAACCTTTTTTGAACATGGGTGTAGCATTTGCAATTCTCCAGTCCTCTGGCACCACCCCCCGTATCTAAGGAGGATTGGAAAATTATGGCCAGTACCTCCGCAATTTCCACCTTTACTTCCCTCAGCATCCTAGGATGCATCTCATCTGGTCCTGGTGACTTATCTACTTTAAGTACAGCCAGCCTTTCTAGTACCTCCTCCTTATCAATTTTTATCCCATCCAGTATCTCAACTACCTCCTCTTTCACTGTGACTTTGGCAGCATCTTCTTCCTTGTTAAAGACAGATGCAAAGTACTCATTTAGTACCTCAGCCATGCTCTCTGCCTCCATGCGTAGGTCTCCATTTTGGTCCCTAATTGGCCCCACCCCGCCTCTTACTACCCGTTTTACTATTTATATGCCTATAGAAGACTTTAGGATTCCCTTTTATGTATGCTGCTAATCTATTCTCATACTCTCTCTTTGCACCTCTTCTTTCCTTTTTCACTTCCCCTCTGAACTTTCTATATTCAGCCTGTTTCTTACTTGTATTCTCAACCTGGCATCTGTCATACACCCCCTTTTCCTGCTTTATCTTTCTCTCTCTCTCTCTCTCTCTCTCTTTCGTCATCCAGGGAGCTCTGGCTTTGTTTGCCCTACCTTTCCCCCTCATGGGAATGTACCTCGATTGTACCCGAACCATCTCCTCTTTAAAGGCAGCCCATTGTTTGATTACAGTTTTGCCTGCCAGTCTTTGATTCCAATTTACCCGGGCCAGATCTATTCTCAACCCACTGAAATTGGCTTTCCTCCAATTAAGTATTTTTACTTTAGATTGCTCCCTGTCCTTTTCCATAGCTAGTCTAAACCTTATGATACTATGATCACTGTTCCCTAAATGTTCTCCTACTGACACTTGCTCTACTTGACCTACCTCATTCCCCAGATCCTGCAATGCCTCCTTCCTCATTGGGCCGAAAAAGTACTGATCAAGAAAGTTCTCCTGAACACACAACAGAAATTCTTCCCCCTCTCTGTCCATTACACTATTACTATCCCAGTCTAAATTAAGATAGTTGAAGGCCCCCATTATCACTATGCTATAGTTCTTGCACCTCTCTGTAATTTCCCTGCAAATTTGCTCCTCTATATCCTTCCCACTAGTTGGCGGCCTATGGAATACACCTAGTAGTGTAATGGCATCTTTATTGTTTCTCAACTCTAACCAAATAGATTCTGTCCTTGACCCCTCCAAGACTTCCTCTCTCTCCAGCACTGTAATATTCTCCTTAATCAATACTGCCACCCCACCTTTCTTTCCTTCCCTATCTTTCCTGAACACCTTATATCCAGGAATATTTAATACCCAATCTTGCCCTTTTTTGAGCCAGGTCTCCGTTATCGCCACGACATCATATTTCCATATGTCTGTTTGCGCCTGCAGCTCACCAACCTTATTTACCACACTTCGTGCATTCACACACATGCACTGTAAACCTATCTTAGACCTTGTATTCTCTTAGTCTGACCCCAGCTAATGCCGTACTATTTCTTACTCTAGTGCTATCTGTCTCTCCCAATCCTTTGTGCACCTTGTTTCTCCTTTCTAATGCTACATCCTGGTGCACATACCCCTGTTAAATTAGTTTAAACCCCCCCCCCCCCCCCCGCTGCGAGGACATTGGTCCCAGCTCTGTTGAGGTGCAACACGTCCAGCCTGTACAGGTCCCACCTGTACAAGCCTTTTGTCATTTGTAAACTGGAAGACTTTTAAAATTGGTGTTACTTATTAAGGTAATATTTTCTGTTTTGAAGGCCATTCAGTAAAGATCCTGCAGGGTATTTTAGCACACAAACAGGTGGGTTGGAGGCGGGTGGGGGGGTGACAATTTTAAAATTCCAAACCCCGACCCCAACCCGCCTACTTCTGGGTTTTACGGAGGTGGGCCAAGGGACAACCAGCCAACCCGTTCCCAGAAGGCAGGTTGGCAATTTAAATATTCTAGAGAAAAGAGCCCCAGCCTGTTCAATCGTATCTTTCCTTTTCCTTTTGACAGGGTATTTTAATTCTATTACCCCACCTCTGGTTTTTCTACCCTTCCAAGTCCCTTTTTGGGACATGGACTTTCTGTATCTCCGAGGCACTGCATGTGGCCTGCTCCCAGACCACTGTCAATGCCAGTCTCGGTTGGCTATAAGAGACATACCAAGAGCAGCCCAGAAAAAGATCTCCAGATTTTTCTGCTACTCTTGCCTTCTCCCCACTCTGCCACCTCCTCCTGCTGCTCCTCAGTGGGGGTGATCCCCGGCCTCCACTTGGTGGGCCCCTCCCCGTAATGGAGGGGCCAAGATTGAGAACTCCGTATAGCAGGGAGATTGAACCTGCCTGCTATCACTCTGTGGTGTGATATCTGTGGTGCTCCAACGGTGTATCATTGTGCTGCCAACATTTTAATGTATTTTCTGAGTGCATTTCCCTCTCTGCACAAAAGGATTGGGCTAGAACTCGAGCAAGGTGCTGTATCCTCCTCCTCTGAACAATAGTCCGTCATTACAATGATGATGGCATCATGACATCACACCATCTACGCAGCGTTAGTTAACATCTGAAAACGGGGACTCTACCTAACTCAAAACATTACTCCAGGGTTTTCCTGGTGAAAAATGGAATGTTCTTTTTCTGTATGAACATTCATGCACTTAATGGAAATACTTAACTTCTGAAGATTTTTTTTTGTTAAATACTTGGTTTTTGTTTCTAAACCTTTTTGTGGCAATCGTTCTTTTGGAGTGGTCCAATCTAAATAACTATAACCAAATCGTGTTCTTCAGTGCTACCTTTTGATTTGATAGAGAAGTCATCGGACGTCATTCCAGTACTGTTGCTATGGTAACCTAGGCCATTTCAAGCTCTGAGCAAGGTCTCTCTCATACAGCCCTTCCAGGTTTCAAGGATCAAGCAACATTTTCCGGATTCCAAGTAAAACCAGCTTCTTTCATATCTCTTAACTCAGTTCTCAGAAGAATGGAACAATCCAAAGGACTTCTCTTTTTAAAAAAAAAAAAATCCCCAGTGCACTTCAGTTTCAGTGTGTAGATGGTGTATGGTGCTGATAGCAGATTGAATAAATAGAATTTACAGGGATTAAAACGAAAAATCTTGAAAGACTCAGCAGGTCAGGCAGCACCCTTGGAGAGAGGAAGGTAGGGTTCACATTGCAAGTCAGTGACCTTCATAGACCTGAAAAGTTAACCCTTACCTTCCTTTCTTCACAGACCTGCTGTGTGTTCCCAGTAGTTTTTGTTTTCATTTCCGATCTCCAGAATCTGCAGTATTCCCCTTTTTGTTTCCGAGTTTACAGTGTTTGGCTTGGGGTTGGTGCGTGCGTGGGCACTGCTTCTGAACGAGGTATACCAGGCAAAACCCAATTCATCATGTAACTGATTTAAAAAAAATACAAGTAAGAGAGAATGGGCAGAAGGAGGAAACAGTAGGTGGAAATGTTTGAAGGGTCTCCTTTTAGTTGCAAGAAGTATTTCGATTGAAACCTCAACTCAATCCCGAAAACAAGCTCATTCAAACTTCAGGAGGAAGAGAAGGCTTGACAATACAGACCCAGTTCCTGAATATCATTGCTAGTTTGCTGTAAAATGTTATTCTTCTGCAGATTTTAGCTAACACTAACTGGATCTCCCTCAGTATTGCTCATGGGTTGTTTGAGGTCTGGATCACAGCTGTAATGGGTAGCTGCTAATAAGGCCGGTCCCTTTAAGGCTATTGGTCACATACTCCCTGTGGGAAAGTGGTCTAAACAGATCAATTAGACACGAACATGTGGGTATTGGAAGTTTATGGCTAGTGCCAGCTGCTTGCGGAATCGAGAGCAGGACTGCCATGATGGCTCCAGGATTGGAGAGGCCCAGGAATGGGAAGGATTGCGGCTCCAGAATCAGGGAAGGCTCAGTAACAGGAGGTATAATGGCTCCAGGATTGGAGGAGATCCACGAGAAGACTCGGAAGAAAGTGTTAAAAGTGGAGTTGACAGCAGAGAGGTAGGTGGCAACGGCAGGGCGAGGTATCATTGAGTGGGAGATGGCAGCATGCATTCCGAGACTAAGAGAGATAACCCAAGGAGGCAAGTGAGAACCAGGCTGAATATAGAAAGTTCAGAGGGGAAGTGAAAAAGGAAATAAGAGGGGCAAAGAGAGAGTATGAGAATAGATTGCCAGCTGTCACAAAAGGGAATCCAAAAGTATTTTATAGACATATAAATAGTAAACGGGTAGTAAGAGGAGGGGTGGGGCTGATTAGGGACCAAAAAGGAAACCTACGCATGGAGGCAGAGGGCAAGGCTGAGGTACTAAATGAGTACTTTGCGTCTGTCTTTACGAAGGAAGAAGATGATGCCAAAGTCATAGTGAAAGAGGAGGTAGTTGAGATACTGGATGGGATAAAAATTGATGATGAGGAGGTACTAGAAAGGCTGGCTGTACTTAAAGTAGATAAGTCACCAGGACCGGATGAGATGCATCCTAGGATGCTGAGAGAAGTGAACCTGGAATTTGCGGAGGTACTGGCCATAATCTTCCAATCCTCCTTAGATACGGGGGGTGGTGCCAGAGGACTGGAGAATTGCAAATGTTACACCCTTGTTCAAAAAAGGGTGTAAGGAATAATAAACCCAGCAACTACAGGCCAGTCAGTTTAACCTCGGTAGTGGGGAAGCTTTTAGAAATGATAATCTGGGACAAAATTAACAGTCACTTGGACAAGTGTGGATTAATTAAGGAAAGCCAGCATGGATTTGTTAAAGGCAAATTAGGTTTAACTAACCTGATTGAATTTTTTGATGAGTTAACAGAGGGTTGATGTGGTGTACCTGGACTTCCAAAAGGCGTTTGATAAAGTGCCACATAATAGGCTTGCCAGCAAAGTTGAAGCCCATGGAATAAAAGGGACAGTAGCAGCATGGATATGAGATTGGCTAAGTGAAGGAAACAGAGAGTAGTGGTGAATGGTTGTTTTTTGGACTGGAGGAAAGTACACAGTGGTGCTCCCCAAGGGTCGGTACTAGGACCACTGCTTTTCTTGATGTATATTAATGACTTTGACTTGGGTGAGGAGGCAAAATTGCAAAATTTACAGATGACAACAAACTTGGAAGTATAGTGAAGAGGATAGTGATGGACTTCAAGAGGACATAGACAGGCTGGTGGAATGGGCGGACACGTGGAAGATGAAATTTAATGCAGAAAAGTGCGAAGTGATACATTTTGGTAGGAAGAATGAAGAGAGGTGATATAAACTAAAAGATACAATTCTAAAGGGGGTGCATAAACAGAGTCCTGGGGTTGGGGGTATATGTGTACAAATCGTTGAAGGTGGCAGGGCAGGTTGAGAAAGCGGCTAAAAAAGCTTACGGGATCCTGGGCTTTATGAATAGAGGCATGGAGTATAAAAGCAAGGAAGTTATGATGAACTTTTATAAAACATTGGTTCAGCCTCAGCTGGAGTATTGTGTCCAATTCTGGGCACCGCACTTTAGGAAGGATACGAAGACCTTAGAGAGGTTGCAGAAAAGATTTACAAGAATGGTTCCAGGGATGAGGGACTTCAGTTATGTGGATAGACTGGAGAAGCTGGGTTTGTTCTCCTTGGAACAGGTTGAGAGGAGATGTGATAGAGGTGTTCAAAATCATGAGGGGTCTAGACAGAGTAGATAGAGAGAAACTGTTCCCATTGGCAGAAGGATCGAGAACCAGAGGACACAGATTTAAGGTGATTGGCAGAAGAACCAAAGGCGACATGAGGAAAAACTTGTTTGAGCGGCGAGTGGTTAAGTTCTGGAATTCACTGCCTGAAAGGGTGGTGGTGGCCGATTCAATCATGGCTTTCATAAAGGAATTGGAAAGTACCTGAAGGAAAGAAATTTGCAGGGCGACAGGGAAAAGGCGGGGGAGTTGGACTAGCTTAAGTGCTCTTGCAGAGAGCCGGCATGGGCTCAACAGGCTGAATGGCCTCCTTCTGTGCTGTAACCATTCTATGATTCTATGACTGAAAAATCAACTGGTGCACTTTTGATTTTTAGCCCAGTGCGTAGCAGGACAAGAGAGCAAGGCCAACAGCCAAGCTCAAGATTCCGCACACACTCAAAACCTCTCCATTATATCTCTTAACCCTGGCACCAGGAAGACAATATGCTATTTGGGGCTCGCGGCTGTAGTGACAGAAGTTTTTGTGTACTTCATTTTATTTTAAGATTCACAGATGTGATTTTTGTTGTTTCATACAAAGTATGGCATCTGAAGTGTAGCTCGATTCACGATAAACTGGAGATTGTGGCCACTCTTAGCTGTCTCTGATGTCTTGGTGCTGCTGTTTCTCCTCTTCTGCTTCTGTCCCTTTCTTCTCTTCTGCTTCTCTCCCCTTAATTCTTTCTGCTTCTCTCTCTTCCTTCTTTTCCATTTAGGTGGGTGGCCTGGTGTGGCGGGGAAAGCAACCACCAATGGCTCAAGGATCCATTTATGGTGGGGTTGCAGGAAAAATGTAACATTCAGTGGCTTCCTTCCCATTCCCACCCCCTCACTCCAATCACCGCCCCCCTCCACCATTGCACTCCCCATTCCCCTTTGTACTCCCCCTCACTCTCATCACAACCCCTACATCATCCTGTTGAAGTAACTGCTCAACCCCTCTATCCTCCATTCACCTCACCCTTAACCCTCCATCCAATCTACTACATGCCCTCTCATCTACTGAAATCAATGGAAATATAAATGGGGAGAAATATAAAACAGGCTATCGCCCATTTTACACTATCCCACAAAGTCAAGATCTACCCCCTACTCTTCACAATGAACGGTTTGTCACAGATAGGCATGTTCTCTTGTCTATTTGCCCTGCGTTGATTTGCCGATTTCCCGTGTAGCACTGCAATGACATAAATGTGGCAGAAACTGATTGCATAGACATCCCAAATCTAGATGTGTTCTGGCTGCACAAAATATACTGTGCACTGCCCAAGGTGGTAGTCTGGCAATGGAGCTATGTGCTGTTGGGCCCAGAATGACGGCTGGAACTGACGACACCCAGGATTCAGTGCCACAACTCGTATTGATATCGCCTTCTAACTTCCTGGTTGGGTAAGTTCAATACCTTAGAACAGTAGCCAATGCGAAGCAGCTTTACACATCCGTGGATAGGTGCGCGAGAGATGACTCAACATGTATTTGCCTGCTCATACACAGTGGTGTCCCAGCTTGTTCCGAATCACACTGTGCTCAGTTTAGTGTGACCAGTATAACTTGGTTGCTGTGACTGGGCGAGCATTACTTAACAATAAGAGGATAAGTTACTGATAGCTACTCACACGCTCTGTATAGCAGTTAAGGTGCATGATTGAAGAACCGTTCCTTCATTAGTATCCTACTCCCAAAGCTTATTAAATGATAGGTGAGAGAAAGAAAAAAGAAAGAAAGACTTCTATTTATATAGTGCCTTTCATGGCCTCAGGATGTCCTCAAGCGGTTTGCAACCAGTGAAGTACTTTTGAAGTGTAGTCACTGTTGTAATGTAGGAAACACGGCAACATTTGCGTACAGCAAGGTCCCACAAACAGCAATGAGATAATGACCAGCTAATCTGTTTTTAGCTGTTAGTTGAGGGATAAATATTGGCCAGGACACTGGGGAGAACTCCGCTGCATACTTCGAAATAGTGCCATAGGATCTTTTGCATCCACATGAGAGGGCAGACGGTGGGGGGAGGGGGGGGGGCCTCAATTTAACATCTCATCCGAATGATGACACTTCAGACAGTGCAGCACTCCCTCAGTACTGCACTGAAGTGTCAGCCTAGATTATGTGCCCAAGTCTCTGACCTGAGTCCACAACCTTCTGACTCCGAGGTGAGAGTGCTACCCACTGAGCCACAGCTGACTGATTCAGATAATGACACTTCCACTCCTATTTTGGAAATGTGTGGAAAACTGCCCAGTGGAACTATGTGGATCATTTAGAAAGGAATGGATGTAAATTGTGCCACAACTAGCTGATCTCTTGGAGATATCGTTGTCCCTTTGAGTTACTGCAGCGCCTGCAGTACTCTGGCAGATTGTGGGTACAGGCTCCTGTTATAAATCAGCAAAACTTTCCTGTAACTGTGGGAAATGCAAATTCATTGGAATAGTAACACAGCAAACAACACTAAAGCTTTTACTGAAATGAAATTTAAACCGATTCTAATCGAATTAGTCAGTTAAGATTGATGGCAAATGGTAGTAACCTGCATATAAATTGTTTATTTCACAAAGGTTTACCCCACGGAGGGGATGTTCCATCTCTGATGACCTTTTAATAATTTAAAATGGCACATTTCATGAGAAGTCTTCACCACCCCACCCCTCCCCAAGTCTCTGAGCAGACGCTTCAATAGAATAATTAATTCTGATTGGCTGGGTTATGCGAAGAACAAATTCAGAATGCTTTAAAAAAAAAAAAATTGGAGAAAAAAAAGCAAAAACAAGCTGTCAAAGGAGCTGAATTATTTATACGAAATATATGTAAAGATGGTTCACCTTGAACTGTCAGCGGTGCTGATAGTGCATGATTGAGTAGGGCCCACTCTGCAGTACAAGGCATTTAAGCTGATTGAAGCATTCCACTATCTCTGTGTTTTTACAGATCTTTCTGTCCTTTGTTACAGCATATCTAGTCATACCCTGCATTCACATCCTGAGGTGTCCCAGTGATGGATGTTGAAAGACCCCGAGATTTCTTTGTTTTCGGACACGATTAAATGTTGCCGCTTTCCCTCTCCTTATGCTGAAGTGGGGCAATGGGGGTGGTGTTAAGATTAACATTGCCCCCCAGTCCCCCTCCCGTCCACCAGTCCTTCCGCCTCCTTTAAGTAAGATTTACTTTTTTTGCTATTTCTCTCTCTTAATTCTTTTTGTTGATTGATGTGGATTATGTGTCAAATGGGAATGTGCTGGAGGCATCGGAGCTGGAGAGGGGTGGTGGGCTTTTAGTGGACCCGTCGTTAAAACCGTCAGCAAAATGTTCCCAGTCTGTTAAAGAAGCAAAGAGAATGTTGGGATGCACAGCATGGAGTATAACATATAAATCTAGAGAGGTCATTTTAAAACTGTATTTGGCCCTGGTGGGTGTCGCTGGCAAGGCCAGCATTTATTTTCCATCCCTAGTTGCCCTTGAGAAGATGGTGGTGGGTGTCTTTCTTGAACCGCTGCAGTCCGTGTGGTGAAGGTACGCCAACAGTGCTGTTAGATACGGAGTTCCAGGATTTTGACCCAGCGACGATGAAGGAACGGCGATATATTTCCATGTCAGGGTGGTGTGTGACTTGGAGGGGAACTTGGAGGTGATGGTGTTCCCATCTGCAGTACTGCGTGCAATTTTGGTCTCCCTATTTCAAAAAGGATTTTCAGTTTTTGGAAGGGCGACAAAGAACGGTACAAGGTTGATCCCAGAATGTAAGGGATGACATATGAGGAAAGATTGACTACCCTGGGTCTTCTTGAAAAGAGAAATCTGAGAGGGGATATGACAGAAGTGTTTAAAATTATGAAAAGCTTGGACAAATTGGATCCAAGTAAGCTTTTCTGCTGTGTATGGAATTTATGCACAAGGGGAGTCATATTTACAACTTAAAAACAACAAAAGAAAATAAGAAATGCAGGAGGAGCTGTTTTACTGAAAGGGTGGTAAGTTATGTGGAACAGATTACCGGCACAGACCGTGGAACAAGAAACCTTAATGAGTTTCAAGAAGAAAAGAGATGGGCTCTTGTCAACAAACAGGATTTGGATTTATTAGAACTGTACCAAGGAATACTGTGGCTAGGTGGGCTAGATGGACCAAAGGTTTTCTCCTGTCTGAAACTATTACTATGTTGTGCATACCCTGTTCAATTACAGATGAAATGCTGCCTAATCTTGTACATATTGCCTTTTAAAGAACAGTTCCTCATAAGAAAATGGTATTTGCTTTGAGGATCTATGCTGTCATCAGTGCTGATTTGATCAGACATGTCACACAACTTCAAAAAGAATAACTAAAACGATCTCTGTTCCTGGTCTTTGAAGAACCGTCAAGCGTTGTAGGTGAAACCTCCAAAAAAAAAGTGAACACAGACCTAAGCACTTTTGTGAAGAACAGAAAACGTCTTTCTTTATAAGCTATCTGCTATATAATCCCATAGCTATCCACCCAGCATCCAGTGATCTATAAATACATAGTCCTTCTTGAGGTACAGTAGTACTGCCACTTTCGTGCCAATGTGAAGCAGTTTTGCATGTACGTCAGTGTTACAGTGACAGTATATCTCGGGTTAATAATGTTACTCATGCGTGCACTGAAGCAAAAGGCACCAGACCACCTCTAGGAGCTAGTCTCAAAATGGACAGCTGTCGTTTAACTCCAGCCAACAAAGCTGGAATATATTGTCTGAAAGAGTGGTGGAACAAGATTCAATCGTAACTTCCAAAAGGGATTTGGGTAAATACTAGAAGGGGAAATATTTGCAGGGCTATGGGGAAAGAGCAGGGGGAGTGGGACTAATTGGATAGCTCTACCAAAGAGCCGGCACAGGCACGATGGGCTGAATGGCCTCCTTGTTTTTGTTTATTCATTCACGGGATGTGGGCGTCGCTGGCAAGGCCAGCATTTATTGCCCATCCCTAATTGCCCTTTAGAAGGTGGTGGTGAGCCTTCTTGACAACTGAGTGGCTTGCCAGGCCATTTCAGAGGGGCAGTTAAGAGTCAACCACATTGCTGTGGGTCTGGAGTCACATATAGGAGAGACCGGGCAAGGACGGCAAGTTTCCTGCCCTAAAGGACATTCGTGAACCAGATGGGTTTTTACGACAATCCAGTAGTTTCATGGTTACCATTACTGATACGAGCTTTTTATTCCAGATTTACTTAATTAACTGAATTTAAATTCCCCAGCTGCCATGGTGGGATTTAAACTTGTCTCTTCAGACCCTCAGTCCAGGCCTCTGGATTACTTGTGTGTTGTATGATTCTAAAGCGAGTTTTAAAACTGCAGATGCTGCACCTTTTAAGAATTTTATAAATGTATTTTTAAATTGTTATAATTTTAGGAGAAATTGGCTGCTGTTGTAAGACTCTCCTAGCATGAAAAATGATCTTGCCTGGAAGAATCCAAGCATGTATCACTGTAGTGCTCCTGTATCACTGAACTCCGTTGCAATCACAGTGTGCTGCTTTGACAATATAACTTGGGATCTGCCTCTCGAGGACTGCAGTCTGCAGGTACCAATTTGTGACCCCTCGCAGACCTTACAGAGTTTGCAATTTTCATAGGCCCCATTCTGGAGCTTTTAAAATCCAGAGCAGATATTAATTGTATGGTTTTTCTTTTTTAAACTATAAGTGAAGCTGCTGCCCATTTACTTCAGGGATGCTGTGCGCCTTGTCGATGATCTGTGCTCAGAAAGTACTTGGAGTAGGGCTGCCATGTATTTCTGGAGGTTTCATCACATGTCCCGCCCCCATGCTCCCACCATTGGTCGCCCAATACAGCCCATCCTCACGGTGCACCATCTTCCCACAACCAACAGCAAAGCGAAAAGACTCTCCATTACCCAATTGGATGATGCCTGTCTTGTCAGTCAAACACCCTTTTTTCCTCATCTCCCATATTTTTATAGCTAATAAACAGAGGTGTTCAAAGAAAATGAGAAAAGCACGATTTTTTTTTTTAATGCCCCTGTGATTTTTTTTCCCAGGGTTGCTCGCAGCCGTGTCCTGGAGATTAATCTTCAGTTCCTGGAGACTCCAGGCCCAATCCTGGAGGGTTGGCAAACCCAACTTGAAGCATTGCTCTGTGTGTGATGGTCCGCAGTTGAAGCCCACACCAGTACCTTGTGCTTCTATCTGCAAGGATTCCCATTGTGGATGGCATTGCAGAATATTGTGTAAGGGAGGGCCATAAATCCAGGCCTGAAGTCCGAGCTCATCCGTCAGTGGGTGGCTCAGTAAGACTGAGGTGGGCCCGATCATCACTCAGGATCAGGCTCATATAAACAGCTTTATTTTTCACAGCAGAATTGAAAGGCGTAGCTGGCTGGAGTTGTCACTATGCTGTTGAGCGCATGGGGAGATAACAAATTGAAATGGTTTGGATTTGGCTGCAGTTCAATGGAAAGTCATTCCCTTATCGATAAGGTACATGCAATGGCTGTTACAGAGAGTAGAGCATTTATTTATACAATTAGATTTTATTTATTTTAAATTGCTCTGTTTTTAAGTGCAGTGTTATCTATCGCTGTGGCTGGTATTTAAAGCATTCATTATAACGGTAATTATTGGACCCCACCTAATCTACTGGCATTCTTTTCAAACTGTATATAGCATAAATAAATTGTATTGCATACTTACCGTTATTAATTTGAACAGTTTTCCTAATGGACTGGTAAATCATGGAGAGAACATTTCTTTGGCATTCATTAAGAAGAAATGGATGGATGCGGCAGCTAGCTAAGGAAACTAATTCAATTATTGGCTTTCAACTTGATGACCCAGGGGCCAATTCAGTTAGGAAATAGGAGATGGAATTCCTCTCTCTGTTATAGAGTCATAGAATAGTACAGCACAGAAGGAGGCCATTCAGCCCATCGAGTCTGCACCGGCTCTTTTGAAGAGCAATCCAGTTAGTTGAAGCTCCTCCCTGATTCAGACTGGACATCAAGCCACAACATAGGGGTGCCTGCACATCTGGTATAACATGGGCTTCTGGTCCGAGGACTTTTGAAAGATATTTGAGAGCAGGTGAATCCTGAAATGGTTGAGAGTGGGATGAACAATGTTGTTACTAAAGCAAAATACTGCGAATGCTGGAAATCTGAAATAAAAACAGAAAATGCTGGGAACACTCAGCAGGTCAGGCAGCATCTGTGCAGAGAGAAACAAAGTTAACGTTTCAGGTCGGTTACCTTTCATCAACATAAGAATATAAGAAATAGGAGCAGGAATAGGCCACTTGGCCCCTCGGTCCGCCATTCAATAAGATCATGGCTGATCTTGGGCTCAAAGCCACTTCCCTGCCCGCTCCCCATAACCCTTCACTCCCTTATCTTGCAAAAATCTGTCTATCTCCACCTTAAATGTATTTAATGACCCAGCCTCCATGGCTCTCTGATGCAGAGAATTCCACAGATTTACGACCCTCTGAGAGAAGAAATTCCTCCTCATCTCAGTTCTAAAAGGGCGACCCTTCATTCTGAAACTATGCCCCCGAGTTCTAGATTTCCCCACGAGGGGAAACATCCTCTCTGCATCTACCTTGTCGAGCCCCCTCAGTATCTTATATGTTTGAATAAGATCACCTCTCATTCTTCTAAATTCTAATGAGTATTGGCCCAACCTGCTCAACCTTTCTTCATAAGTCAATCCCCTCATCTCTGGAATTAACCTAGTGAACCTTCTCTGAACTGCCTCCAATGCAAGTATATCCTTCCTTAACTAAGGAGACCAAAACTGT
Source organism: Squalus acanthias (assembly GCA_030390025.1). Taxonomy (NCBI): domain Eukaryota; kingdom Metazoa; phylum Chordata; class Chondrichthyes; order Squaliformes; family Squalidae; genus Squalus; species Squalus acanthias. The sequence continues at coordinate 122,526 of JASTWF010000332.1, read as the reverse complement.
AGCAGTACTCAAGGTGTGGTCTCATCAATACCTTGTACAGTTGTAGCAGGACTTCCCCCTGCTTTTATACTCCAACTCCCTTGCAATAAAGGCCAACATTCCATTTGCCTTTTTGATTACTTGCTGTAACTGCATGCTAACTTTTTGTGTTTTATGCACAAGAACCCCCAGGTCCCTCTGAACTGTAGCATTTTGTAATCTCTCCATTTAAATAATAATTTGCTTTTTTATTTTTCCTGCCAAAGTGGATAACCTCGCACTTTCCCACATTAAACTCCATCTGCCAAATGTTTGCCCACTCACTTAGCCTGTCTATATCCCTTTGCAGATTCCTGAGTCCTCTGCACAATTTGCTTTCCCACCCATCTTTGTATCATCAGCAAACTTGGCTACATTACACTCGGTCCCTTCATCCAAGTCATTAATGTAGATTGTAAATAGTTGAGGCCCCAGCACCAATCCCTGTGGCACCCCACCAGTTACTGTTTGCCAACCGGAAAATAACCCATTTATCCCGACTCTCTGCTTTCTGTTAGATAGCCAATTCTCTATCCATGCTAATATATTACCCCCAACTCCGTGAGCTCTTATCTTATGCAGTAACCTTTTATGTGGCACCTTATCGAATGCCTTCTGGAAATCCAAATACACCACATCCACTGGCTCACCTTTGTCCACCCTGCTCGTTACATCCTCAAAGAACTCCAGCAAATTTGTTAAACATGATTTCCCTCTCCTAAAACCATGCTGACTCTGCTTGACTGCATTATGATTTTCCAAATGCCCTGCTACTGAACAATATTATGATGGATGAAAGGAAAATTTTAAATAAATTATTTAGGCTAAGGGCCAGGGTCCAACTGGGTACATCCTAGGATCCAGAGGGACTTGAGGGAGGATATTGCTGAGGCCCGAGAAATGATGGCTGAGAATTCCCTCTCAAGGCAGATCTTTGCCAGAAATACGGTGGAAACTGTGCTTACACCACACTTGTGCCAATGGAGCATGAGCATCTCCAAGGAAATGACCAGCCTATGAAGAATATAGAAGATGAAGGAATCAATGACCCTGTCCCACCCAAGGTCATGGGATCACATCTGAAAATTGAAGTTGAAACATAGAAACATAGAAACATAGAATCTAGGAGCAGGAGTAGGCCATTCGGCCCGTCGAGCCTGCTCCGCCATTCAATACGATCATGGCTGATCATCCAAATCCAGTACCCTGTCCCTGCTTTAATCCCCACAGTACACATATCCCACCCTACCCCCGTAACCCCACGTATTTAATTCCCCCTAACATATCCCATCCTATCCCCATAACCCCACATATTTAATCCCCCCTAACACTAAGGGTCAATTTATCATAGCCAAATCAACCTAACCCACACATTTTTGGACTGTGGGAGGAAACCGGAGCACCCGGAGGAAACCCACGCAGACACGGGGAGAATGTGCAAACTCCACACAGACAGTCACCCGAGGTCAGATTCGAACCCGGGTCTCTGGCGCTGTGAGGCACCAGTGCTAACCACCATGCCACCGTGTTGAGACTTGTCATTGAATTTAAAGGAAGCAAAGGTGCTCCTAACGAACTGCTGTGTCCATTGGTTTGGTTTGTTAGCTGTTATAATGTCCCTTGTGTTTCAGTTACATGTCGGTCTTTGCTCACTGGTACAACTCTCGCCTCTTGAGTCAGAAGGTCGTTGGATCAAGCCCCACTCCAGAGACCTGAGCACATTATCTCTGCTGACACTCTAGTGCAGTACTGAGGGACTGCTGCACTGTCGGAGGGGCAGTACTGAGGGAGTGCTGCACTGTCGGAGGGGCAGTACTGAGGGAGTGCTGCACTGTCGGAGGGGCAGTACTGAGGGACTGCTGCACTGTCGGAGGGGCAGTACTGAGGGAGTGCTGCACGGTCTGAGGGGCAGTCCTGAGGGAGCGCTGCACTGTCAGAGGGGCAGTACTGAGGGAGTGCTGCACTGTCAGAGGGGCAGTACTGAGGGAGTGCTGCACTGTCGGAGGGGCAGGACTGAGGGACTGCTGCACTGTCGGAGGGGCAGTACTGAGGGAGTGCTGCACTGTCAGAGGGGCAGTACTGAGGGAGTGCTGCACTGTCGGAGGGGCAGTACTGAGGGACTGCTGCACTGTCAGAGGGGCAGTACTGAGGGAGTGCTGCACTGTCGGAGGGGCAGTACTGAGGGACTGCTGCACTGTCGGAGGGGCAGTACTGAGGGACTGCTGCACGGTCTGAGGGGCAGTCCTGAGGGAGTGCTGCACTGTCTGAGGGGCAGTACTGAGGGAGTGCTGCACGGTCTGAGGGGCAGTCCTGAGGGAGTGCTGCACTGTCGGAGGGGCAGTACTGAGGGACTGCTGCACTGTCGGAGGGGCAGGACTGAGGGAGTGCTGCACGGTCTGAGGGGCAGTCCGGAGGGAGTGTTGCACTGTCGGAGGGGCAGGACTGAGGGAGTGCTGCACGGTCTGAAGGGCAGTACTGAGGGACTGCTGCACTGTCGGAGGGGCAGGACTGAGGGACTGCTGTACGGTCTGAAGGGCAGTACTGAGGGAGTGCTGCACTGTCAGATGAGACATGAAACTGTGATCCGGTCTGCCCTCTCAGGTGGCTGTAAAAGATCCTATGGAACTTTTCAAAGAAGAGCAGAAGAGGTCCCCCCGGTGTCCTGGCCAATATTTATCCTTCAGCCAGCACCATTTAATTAGGTCATTTATCTCATTGCTGTTTGTGGGACCTTGCTGTATGAAAATTGGTTGCCACATTTCCCTAAATTATAACACTGACTACACTTCTTTGTATCAATATGAAAAGTGCCTGAGGAAATCTGCAGCAGTTGAGGAATGGAAAAGTTGAAATTCATGAGAAGGTTGATGTCGGAATTCATTTATATTGTGGAGTGTAAAACTTACGAACTTTAAAGCTGCGATTTTCTGCTTAGAACGTTAGTCAGTGGGTTCTGGTCCCACTCCCGGCTCCAACCGGTCAGCTGACACAATTTTCTGTTAATTGGGCTCGTTAAGCCCGCCGTGTGCGTTACCCGCCCTGATCACAAGGTGCGGGTCTGCTGAGCTGTGCTGATGACGCGTTTGCAGCCGGTGTATTTAAGGGGGCCATTTCACAATTCGATCTCACTTCGTTTCTGATGCTCCTGAGTGCTGCTGCTGTCAACGATGTCTGCAGAGAGACCAAAGGCTGCTCCTCGCTTCAACGATGACTCCCTCCATGTTCTTGTGGAGGGAGTCTGAGGACGTCGGGAGGTCCTATACCAGAGAGATGGAAGAAGGAAACCGCCTCAGCCGACAAAGGCAGCCTGGCCGCGAATAGCTGAGGCGGTCAATGCCAGGTCTGTGTTCAGACGCACCTGGGTCCAATGCAAGAAAAGGTTCAATGATCTCCTGCACTCTGGAAAAGTGAGTATAAAAGCAAACTGACCTTAATTCTGCTGTGCCTTTCATCACATCCCCATCACTCTGCATCGCCAACCCTACTCCTGCACATCCTAACTCACCCCAACATCCCTTGCACCATCACCCATCCCTCTCTCCCTTTGTACAGAATCAATTCCCCATCTTACTATGTACCCCTCACACCCACCCTCAAGTTTATGCAATGACAGCAACTAACAACTCAAAAGGAGGGAACTTGGTAATGGGAACCCACTCCATCATAGTCTCCCTCTAAACATCTATCCTATCCATTCTTTACACTCATTCCATCACTCTCACTGAAACTTCACTTCTTTCCCTCATTGCAGGAAAAGAAAGCCCACAATACGAGGGAGAGGGATAGAACCATCATCGTTCTCACATCTCACCCACGCCGAGGAGGCCACTCTCGACATTGGGGGATCAGTGGAACAGCTAGAAGTGGGGGACGGAGAGAGGGGCTCAGTAGAACAACCTGGTGACAGAATGCTTCTCCATCCATCTTAGTTGGCTTTCATGAGTGGCACATATGGGACCTAATGTCAATAGAAATTGAATGCTCATCAAGTGCACAATGGGATGTGTCTGCAATTTATATATCACATGTCTAACTCATGTCTTTACTCTCCCACAGGACCATCAAGAGCCCCCCTCCCTACTGCCCAGGAGGAAGAGCAGGAGGACTCCTCTGAGGGAACAGCATCAGCAGAAATGAGTGCTCCCAGCACCAGCGCAGAGACTCACACCTCGGTGGGTCGTTTGCAAGACAGAGTAGTGTTGTCACCTGGTGTATCACAACTCACGAGTGAGCAAGAACAGATGGTGAATACAAGGACAGCAGTGGAGAGTCCTCGTCGGAGGCCGAAGGAGTCTCCTAGCTCTGCTCAGCTGCATGTAGACGCTGAGCCTCAGGGGCCATCCAGAAAGAGAGCGGTGCTGGAGTTCAGGACCAAGTGCAGGAGGCTCTGACAGGGTTTGCAACCACGGTGACAGCGAGTGTGCAGAGAATGGAGGAGTCCACCTCAAACATGAGCAATGCCGTGGTGCACGCAATGGCAAATGTAGGTGCCGCCATGGAAAGGATGGCAACCTCCATAGAGGACATAAATCGCCAGACTCAAAACAACATGGTGACTCTTCTAAATAGATGGTCAGCTATGGAGGATAGATGGGCATCTATCGTGGAGAGGAATCAGAGGTTCATGGACGTTCCCGTTATGAGGACTGTCAGTACAGAGACTGGTCCTCATGGCCCCACTGATGTGCAGCAAGGTGCTCTCCAGCTACTTGCTAGCAGAGAAGTGCGGGTGGCCCATGAGAGGGATGATGGTGGGAGGCGACATGCAAGTGGGGGCTCCTCTCCAAGCGCTCATACTTCCATCCTCTTGCCAAACCGTCGGTCAGAGCCCCAGATGACTGCCTGTGCAGTGATGGACAAGTCTGCCCCTGTGCAGCCACAGGAGGAGCAGACTTTGGCAGGAATCCAGAGGACGACCGCCAAAGGTGTCTAAGCAGGTGCAGCAGGGAAGTGAGTAGGCTGCCTCTACATCTGCTGAAGCCACAGGGGTAGCACCACGTAGAAGCACGCGTAAGAGAAAGCTGACACACAAATAATCACAAGAGTACTCACTTGGGTGTTCTGCTAGAATTCAATGTTAAGTTTCTGTTCTTTTATTCTGTTGGAATAAATTAATGTGGTATGAATGTTTGACATCATTGCCATATGTGTGCTCACAATTTGAGGTGGCACAGTGAAGGTTGAGGGCGTCTTTTATGTCCAGCAATGCAGGTGACAGTGGATATAGAGTTAACACCACACACTTACAGCCTCAAGACAGAATGTGTCTCCCAAATCGTGAAATCAGCAACCTCTGACATTTGAAATTGAGCGGATGTGAGAGTGCAGCTTTTAGACTGCAGTTGCAGCTGTGAACTATCCAGCTCGTTGGTCCTCCCGACACAATTACCTGGCGTGATATCTGAACATTGTAAAACCTGTTGAAAATGTTGGAAAATAGGAAAAGGCTGTCAAAACAGCAGTTAACAAGCACTTCCCTCCAACATAAGGTCAGAAGTGGGGATGTTCGCTGATGACTGCACAGTGTTCAGTGCCATTCACAACTCCTCAGATAATGAAGCAGTCTATGCCCGCATGCAACAAGACCTGGACGACATTCAGGCTTGGGATGATAAGTGGCAGGTAACATTCGCGCCACATAAGTGCCAGGCAATGACTATCTCCAACAAGCGAGAGTCTAACCACCGCCCGTTGACATTCAATGGCATTACCATCGCCGAATCCCCCACCATCAACATCCTGGGGGTCATCATTGACCAGAAACTTAACTGGACCAGCCACATAAATACTGTGGCAACAAGAGCAGGTCAGAGGCTGGGTATTCTGCGGCGAGTGTCTCACCTCCTGACTCCCCAAAGCCTTTCCACTATCTACAAGGCACAAGTAAGGAGCGTGATGCAATACTCTCCACTTGACTGGATGAGTGCAGCTCCAACAACACTCAAGAAGCTCGACAACATCCAGGACAAAGCAGCCCGCTTGATTGGCACCCCATCCACCACCTTAAACATTCACTCCCTCCACCACCGGCGTACCGTGTCTGCAGTGTGTGCCATCTACAAGATGCACTGCAGCAACTCGCCAAGGCTTCTTCGGCAGCACCTCCCAAACCCGCGACCTCTTCCACCTAGAAGGACAAGGGCAGCAGGTGCATGGGAACACCACCACCTCCAAATTCCCCTCCAAGTCACGCACCATCCTGACATAGAAGTATATCGCTGATCCTTCATCATTGCTGGGTCAAAATCCTGGAACTCCCTCCCTAACAGCACTGTGGGAGTACCTTCACCACATGGACTGCAGCGGTTCAAGAAGGCAGCTCGCCACCACCTTCTCAAGGGCAGTTAGGGATGGGCAATAAATGCTGGCCTTGCCAGCGATGCACACATCCCATAAACAAATTTAAAAAAAAAACTTAACAAGGAGTTAAGTGCCTTAAATCCCTCACCCGCCGCTTGGTGTCGGGTCTGTTGTGAAATCGCAGACCCGACACTCTTGAAACTCACGTGGAGGCGGGTTCGCGGCGGGCTTCCAACCCGCCGTCAATCATTGCAACTTTAACAGCTGCCCTGCCCTCTGAGCACCGGCAAAATCGCGGCCTATGAGTCTGGCAAATAAATTGCTTTCTTATTCCTCCCTTTCCCATTCCATCATACATGTGTCATCTCCTTGGTCACCAAGTCACCGGTTTTATTTTAAACAGGTTAATGATTGTGTTTAAATAGTCCACAAAGGAGCTTTGTCCAATGCCCTACCAGAAGAAATAAATGCCGCAACATCTGTTTACACAGTTGTTCTCCAAAAATGTTTGATAATTGTATTCCAACTGAAGTCGATAGTCCATCGAAGTTGCAGCAACACTTGACGATTCACTGACATCTGTCCCTTTGTGTCTTTTCTCCATCCCTTCCACACTCGCACTTCAGTTTACCTTTGGTCTTCATGTCCTCCTTTGGTCTTCATGTCCTAGTGTACACACTTTCACTGCCCTTGTACAAGTGGCCCTGCTGCAACATTCACAGCAGTGCTGCAAAATGGACATAAATTTGGGAGGGTTAAATGATATTTCTCCTTGCTCAGAGCAGCCTCCTCTGCCAGAACTGATTTGCAATCGCCACTGCAGGTTTGCCAGGTTGTGCACACCAAAGTCCTGTCGGCATTTAAGTAAACCCAACACTGGGTTCTCGGTGGCGACACCTGGGCAGGCACTAAGCAGAGGGCAGATGGTTCTCCAGAGGCTCAAAGCAACAAAAAAAGACGAAATAGAGGGATGGCCCCTAACCTCTGCACCTTCCTAGTGGCCAGTAGCCTGGGGCTTCTGGCCACCCACTTACCTGGAAAGGTGCATGGCATGAGGAAAGCTGGAGTGAAGGAACGGGGAGGAAATGCAAAGAAAAAAAAGCTGCATTTCAGTGTGTATGTGTGCAAATAATAGAATCATAGAATCTTACAGCACAGAAGGAGCCCATTTGGCCCGTCGTGCCTGTGCCAGCTCTTTTGAAAGAGCTGTCCAACCTAGTCCCACTGAAGACAATAGTACATCTCTCAAGGTGCCCCTGCAGCTGTGTGAATCAGGTATCTGCACAGAGCCTCAAATGGCCCAATGGGTTAATGCGTTGCCTGGTGTGGGTCTCGGGTTCCATTTAAAGTCCATGTGGAGAAGTCAGGATGCTGCACATGGCCACAGAACCCCTGGGCTAAGGAGGGCAGAAGATCAGGAAGGGTTTCACTGCCTTGTTGCCAACCATTGACTTCTGCCGGAGAGGTCGCCTATCTGGACATTGAGTGAGGACAGAATTGGGCTTGGCTGTGACGCCCTCTGTGGACCAATAGTCTGCCAGCTCACATCGTCTGGGTTTGCACATGAAGAATGGGCACTTGGGTATGAGGTACGGTGGGGCTGCTAGCAGGGCAGTGCCTGAAGGACTGCACACCAGCTGGCCAAGGACTGCACACCAGCTGACCAAGGACTGCACACCAGCTGACCAAGGACTGCACACCAGCTGGCCAAGGACTGCACACCAGCTGGCCAAGGCCTGACGGACCGCACACCAGCTGACCAAGGCCTGACGGACCGCACACCAGCTGACCAAGGCCTGAAGGACCGCACACCAGCTGGCCAAGGCCTGAAGGACCGCACACCAGCTGACCAAGGCCTGACGGACCGCACACCAGCTGGCCAAGGCCTGACGGACCGCACACCAGCTGACCAAGGCCTGACGGACCGCACACCAGCTGGCCAAGGCCTGACGGACCGCACACCAGCTGGCCAAGGCCTGAAGGACCGCACACCAGCTGGCCAAGGCCTGAAGGACCGCACACCAGCTGGCCAAGGCCTGACGGACTGCACACCAGCAAGTCAGAGCCTTCAGAAGGGAAGAGGAGAAAAAAAATACAATGTCACGTATTCGGCAACTCAGCTGGGGTTTAAATAGCAGTGTTTGTTTCGGCAGGAACTAGTAATCCCCTCCCTAAACCTCTCTGTCTCTCCACCTCCCTCTCCATCTATTGAAATCCTCCTTAAAACCACCTTTTGACACAGCTTTTAGTCGCCCCCCTCCTAATATCTCCTATTTTTGCTCGGCATCCATCTTTATCTGATGACTGTTCTGTGAAGCGCCTTGGGATATTATTCTACGTTAAAGACGCTGTTTAAATGGAGATTGCCATTGTTGTACGTACAGAAGTTTGGCAATAACAGACGACTGTACAAAATCATACTCCTGCTGGCTGCTTGTTTGTTATTCATCATCATTTGAAAAGCTTTCAGTTAATTGAATTAATTGTTCCCATTCAGCATACCACGCAATTCAGTGTTTTGTTTGCAGTGTCTTATTACAGAGAACATTTCTCACCGTGTCTATAAATTTTGGAGGTTACATTTCCTCTCCACCTTTGCATAAATGTAATTTAATTAATTCTGGTACTAAACTTTTTTTTAAAAACCTCATGGTTAACTTTTTGCCCTGGGGTATGTTGATGCCCCGTGCCAGAGTGACAGGGCACAGGTTTGTACACACACGCCAGCGTATAGATATAGACAGGAAATTGCAGCACAGCTATCGAGCATTTTCAGCGTGGATCAAAGGGAATTGGAGCCACACTGGGCTGCTTTTGTGCATAAGAAGACTTTCATATTTGCATCATTAAACTCTGAATTCAGTGCATTTCTTACAGCAAACTTAGTTGCTTCGTACGATCAATATCTATCTATACTAATGGGCCGTATTTTGCGACCCCCGATGGGTGTGTATGAGGTGTGTACGCGCCCATAGGGGCCGGGTTTAGGCGTGCGAAGCGCATGCGCTGAAACCCGCCACTTGCGATCTGTCAAGAATCTTCTAACCAGATCGCACACCTGCCCAAGAACAGTGCCTCTGCGGGTGGAGAGTTCCGCTTTCTGCACAACTTCCGCCCGCTGAAAGGCCATAGAATTCTTACGCCTGGTAAAAGCAGGTGTAAGGCCTGCTTTTACCAGCATAAGAGTTTGAAAAAAAATTATTTTTATGTTATTTTAATCATTTAAACATTAAAAAAACCTGTGCAATTAGGTAAGGTTATTTTTAGCCCCTTTAAAACATTTACATTTATTTTTCAAAAGATTACATTTTTGTTGAAAATATTTAATTAAATGGCATTTTAATTAATTTTATATATGTAATGGTTTTTCTTTATTTATTTCAGTGTGTTGGTGCATTTTTGCAGTCATTCCCATTCATACTTTTGACAGTTCTGTGCGTACAAATCTGTCTCAAGTATGAAGGGGGATTCCCTTCTTCCATTGGTTCGCCTGGCCCACGTGATCCAAAGGGGCGCTGCGCCCCTGGGATACGTGGGCCTCTGCGCACTTTGAAGAGGAGAGGCCCAGGATCGCAAGCCTTGGTATCTACGGAACCAGCAGGTAAGTTTGTACATTTTTTTCCGATCGGAGGCATCCGCCCGCAATAAGCCTCCGATCGGAAATTCAGGGCCAATATATATATATTTTTATGTACTATCTTTTTATATTCTATCTATCTATCTCTCTATCTCTATCTATATATCCTATATCTCTATCTATATATCCTATATCTCTATCTATATCTATATCTCTGTCTATCTATCCTATGTATCTATCTACCTGTACATATACAATCTATATATATGTATATATACTATCTCTCTCTCTGGCCCAAAATTTGCGATCGGAGGCTTCCCGCAGGTGGATGCCTCCGACCTGTTCAAAAAAAAATTACGCATTTAGCTGGTGGCTCGGGAGGTATGGAGGCTTGTGATCCTGGGCCTCTCCGGGCATGTGCGGGCAGCGCCCCTGGGATCACGTGGGCCGGCCCAACGAATAGAAGAAGGGAATCCCCATTTATACTTATGGGAGTATCGTACGTACGGAAACCCCATAAGTATGAATGGGGATCACTTAAAAAATGCACGAACACGTGAAATAAATAAATACATTTTTTTACATATTTAAAATTAATTAAAATGCTATTTAATTAAATATTAAACGAAAATTAAATTTTTTGTGGAAAAAAATGTATATGTTTTAACGGGGCTAAAAATAAACTTACCTTATTGGACAGGGTTTTTAATGTATAAATGAGTGATAAAATGTTATTTTTCTATTTTTTTTTAACTCTCATGCTGGTAAAAGCAGGCCTTATACCTGCTTTTACCAGGCGTAAGAATTTCACAGGCATTCAGTGGGCGGGAGTTGGGCAAATAGCGCAACTCTCCACCCACAGAGGCCCTTCTCCCGGGGATGTGGACAATCTGTCAAGAAGAAGATTCTTGACAGATCGCAAGTTCCGAGTTTTAGTGCACGCGCTTCGCATGCCTATACCCAGAACTTGCGCGGCCCCTGTGGGCTCGTATGCACCCGTAGGGGTTGCAAAATACGGCCCAAGATATATATATATATATATGTTGTGGGAACAATATACTAGTTAATAATCGATTAAACCAAACACTAACATTTTATTCTTGAACAGAAATTCTCTTTGCTCTGGGTTAAAGCTGCTCCTGTAAAATCAAAGGACATAATTTTAAAAACATTAAAATGACGACATATTCATATTAAATAGGACTTGCATTCTTACAGTATCGTATCACGTCCTTCGCACAATGAATTATTTTTGACGTGCAGTGACTGAAACATGTCCATAATTATAATCAAATGTCAGCAATGAGCTACCAGGCGCTGCTTTGCCAAGCTTTCAACAGTGAGCTCCGCTTTAGCATTTTGTTTCACCCTCTGCCAAAGGGCTACCTGATGTGCCAGCACCCACATCAGCTCATTCTCCGTTGCCACGGTGACATATGGAAACCAGTAGCTGAAATTAATTTTAATTTTCTGAGCAGCAGGAAGCACGGAGAGCTCCCTCTGTGATTATTAATTTTGGCCTGCTATTTGCTAAATCTGATGGAATTAGTTTTGAGTGCATATGATTACATTAAGCACGTGTTAATGAAGGCTCTTATGGATCTCAACTGAATTTGATCTCAACTAATTTGGGAAGTACTCTCTCTGAAGCGTTGAGAGAGGTAGAGTTGGACAGTTTCCCAGTACGTGGCTGTAATAATAAAGGAAGCAAAATAGGGGGGAAAAAATTAATCAACTGGAAATCAGGCTGCAGATGAATTCGGCCCGTTACTGCCGGTGTGTGTCTGACATGGGCCAGGGCTGGTTTGAAATTTGTAATCGCTCACCGAAGCACAGTAACCATTTATTGTTGGCAGGTTTAGCTTGGGATTGTGATTACATGTCCGTTTGTAACAAAGGGTTGTCGTAGCATTAAAAAAAAATCACGAGAACTTTGAGCCTCACTCCTCTGCCGTATACACGCTGGCACGTGTTCCAGTAAAGTTCAGTCACCGGGACTGAAATGAGGAAGTGTCCATTTCCTGCAGGCAGGAGCAATGGCACAGAATACACTCCATGCTACCTCTTAGGTGGGACCCCCTTGGCACCCAGACTCTAGACATGCCGCTGAAAGAGATTTGCGCCTTCAACAGTGGCGAGCTTGTTAGCAAAAACGAAATGGTAGCTTGATTCTTTGATGTGGCATTTAATCTATAGCTCCTCATCTGAGACTGGTAACTGCAGAATGGGCTCCAGCCAGGCAGTAAGTACCCTGTTTACACTGTCTGGCTGGAATGCCAACTATCCTGCCCAGGAGAGAACTCTGTGCCTGCTTGGTTGTACACCAGGGCAAAGCTCCTTCCCCAGCAGGAAATATTTAGAGAGGGCACTGAGGCGAATCCCTAGGGGGGAGGAAGGGGGTCAGGTGGGGAGTTGTCCAGTGGAACCGTGAACACTTTTTGTAAACTACATTTGACACGCACTTTGCAAGAACTGCGAATGGGTGGATCTCCTGTGGCGTTGCCCGTGGTAGGTCAGACGAGGCATTATCTCGTCAGGGCAGGGGTGTCTCATCGGGTGCTGCACAATGTATTACCCTGCTGCTAAGGTGGAGCTTTCTTCTGTTAAATGGCCACAAAGTTTCCCTGTTAAATAGACAGAGCCTCAGGGCAATCAAGTCTTTACAATCATCTGGTAAAGGAGATGTGCAGAGTGGGCTCATTCAGAGTTTAGTTGCCATTCAGACTGCACATCCGAACCCCGGGTAGCATACCTGGATTTCTTTCCACGTTAATTATAATTGCTAAGGAAATGGAACCTATCGATGGATAATTAGTATATCCTCTTTACAAAGCAACCTTTTGGAAACACCACAAAAACCATGTTGTAAACAAATGCTTTATAATTAGAGAGGGGGCCACAAACCTTATGGATTGCATCAGAAGTGGTGTGGTCTTGTTAAGGAAGGGGAGGGATTTACTGTCATTGTAATAGTCCACATTGTGCACACAATTGCTCTATCTTTCTTGTAACAAACAACTGTTAATTTCACACAATCACTGGTTCAGTCTCAAAGGCGCCTAACTGCGCGTGTTATCATGTAAAGATTCTCACAGTATTCATTTTGACAATGCCAGCTCTGTCTCATTGAGATACACCGAGGTAATAGTCTTTTTCCTGCTCTCTGTCCCAGAGTCAAGCAATGAGGATAGTGCGGACTATAGGGCAAGCCTTTGAGGTGTGCCACAAGCTGAGTCTACTGCACACCGAGCAAAATGCAGATGGAGAGGAGGACCAAGAAAGTGAAGAGAGTGCTGAAAACACCAACGTCCCAGGTATGACGTTTTAGTTCTGTTCAACGACTTGTTCCATAAGAGGGGGAATGATCTTTATAATCTTACTGCCAGAGAAACAGCTGATGGACCCCCTGGGCTACAGGCAATCATAGCAGCTCACAGTCCAATCCAGCGAGGCCAGGTGTCCAAATGGGAACTTTTAGCAAACGTGTAACTTTTTTTTAAATGGAAAAAGTCAATTTTCTTCTTTTTAACATCCCACCGGTTCAGCACTTGTTGAGCTGGTGGTGTTTTATTCTATTTTATCGCATAACTTTAAAGGTCCCCAGTGGTTTACAAGCCCCCAATGGGAGAACTAAAGCTGTCGTCTTTGGACCCAGTCACAAGCTTCGTACCCTTACCACTGAACCCATCTCCTCCCTGGCCGCTGTCTCAGGCCGTTTGCAATCTCAACTTCCTGTTTGACCTTGAGCAGAATTTCCAACCTCCCATCCCCTCCATCACAAAGACTGCCTACTCCCAGCTCTGTAACATTGTCCACCTATCTCAGGCTACCTGCCGCTGAAACCCTTATTCATGCCTTTGTAATCCTTAAACTCCATTACCCCATTGTTCTCCTGGCCGGCCTCCCACCCTCCATAAAGGTCAGCTGATCTAAATCTGGTGCCCATATCCTAAGCCACACCAAGTTCCGCTCACACATCAATCCAATCCTCCCTGCCTCGCTTTGGCTCTTCGTCCCCCAATGCCTCAAATTTAAAATTCTCACAAAAAACAGATTGCTGTTTGTGGGATCTTGCTGTGCACAAAATTGGCTGCCGTGTTTCCCACATTACAACAGTAACTCCACTTCAAAAGTACTTCATTGGCTGTAAAGCGCTTTGAGACGTCCGGTGGTCGTGAAAGGCGCTATATAAATGCAAGTCTTTCTTTCTTTGTGTTTAATCCCTCCATGACTTCACCTTTCTATCTCCTTATCTCTGTAACCTTCTCCATCCCTACCCCTCTCCATTCCTCTGACTTTGGCCTGATGTGTACCCCTCTCTTCACCCTACTATGTCTTCAGCTACTGAGGACTTGTGCTCTGTAATTTCTCCCCAAGTCTCCACACATCTCCACCTCCTTGAAGACCCTCCTTTGACAAAGTTAATGGTTAGTTTCTAATCTCACCGCGGAATGTTTTTCTATGTTAAAGGTGCTATATAAATGCATGTTGCTGTTGTTGCCTAATTTTGTAATTATGACCCCTGGTTTTGCACAAAAACTTTGGCTTCATAACTTTACAAACACTTAAATTTAACACAACCCTTTTTTTAATGAAAAGGAACTCCGTTGTCTTGTCCTGCTCTCCTTGCTCAAGTATCTAAGCCCTTAAACCATCCTGGTTGCACTTTTGCCATTATTCAAATGCCACTATATATCTATAGGTACAGATGGCCACAGTAGGAATAAATGGGTCTTTTCCGGGGTGGCAGGCGGGGACTAGTGGGGTACCGCAGGAATCAGTGCTTGGGCCCCAGCTATTCACAATATATATCAATGATTTGGATGAGGGAACCAAATGTAATATTTCCAAATTTGCTGACGACATGAAACTAGGTGGGATTGTGAGTTGTGAGGAGGATGCAAAGAGGCTTTAAGGTGATTTAGACAAGTTGAATGAGTGGGCAAATACATGGCAGATGCAGTATAACGTGGATAAATGTGAAGTTATCCACTTTGGTAGGAAAAACAGAAAGGCAGAGTATTATTTAAATGGTGATAGATTGGGAAATGCTGATGTACAAAGGGACCTGGGTGTACTTGTACACCAGTCACTGAAAGCAAACATGCAGGTGCAGTAAGCAGTTAGGAAGGCAAATGGTATGTTGGCCTTCATTGCAAGAGGATTTGAGTACAGGAGCAAGGATGTCTTACTACAGTTGTACAGGGCCTTAGTGAGACCACACCCTGGAGTACTGTGTGCAGTTTTGGTCTCCTTACCTAAGAAAGGATATACTTGCCATAGAGGGAGTGCAGCGAAGGTTCACCAGACTGATTCCTGGGATGGCAGGACTGTCGTATGAGGAGCGTTTGGGTCGACTAAGCCTGTATTCACTAGAGTTTAGAAGAATGAGAGGGGATCTCATTGAAACGTATAAAATTCTGACAGGGCTAGACAGACTGGAAGCAGGGAGGATGTTTCCCCTGGCTGGGGGCTCTAGAACGAGGGGTCACAATCTCAGGATACGGGATAGGACATTTAGGACTGAGATGAGAAGAAATTTCTTCACTCAGAGGGTGGTGAACCTGTGGAATTCTCTACCACAGAAAGCTGTGGAGGCCAAGTCACTGAATATATTTAAGAAGGAGATAGATAGATTTCTAGACACAAATGGCATCAAGGGGTATGGGGAGAGAGCGGGAATATGGTATTGAGATAGAGGATCAGCCATGATCATATTGAATGGCGGAGCAGGCTCGAAGGGCCGAATGGCCTACTCCTGCTCCTATTTTTCTATATTTCTACATAGAGAGCAAGCAAAGCAGGCAAAAATAAGAGCATTATGATAGGGTGGGTCAGTATGTCAGAACCAACATTTGCTAATGGCTTTAAATACTGAGCGAAATCCATTTACTAACGGTGCTCTAAATCCATTTACTAACAGTGCTCTCAATACTCCACAGGTCAGGCAGCATCTGTGGACAGAGAAACAGAGCTAACGTTTAAGGTCAATGACCTTTCGTCAGAATTGTTTTGTTTCAGATTTCCTGCATCGGCAGTATTTTGCTTTTGCACTAACACTGCTCTCTAGCTTGATGCACAAAATCATGCTTTTCTACTCACAATATCACAACTTGTTAAATTTGCCTTTGATTCATGAAATGTACCCAGAAGAAATGCCTGTACTAAGTTTCCTGTATCATTCAAAACAAGATCAGTTAAGCTTAAGGAATCCAGTTATGCTCAGCTGGGCATTGTTGAACACTAGCACTGTATTGTGTCGGGATATCTATTTACCTCATTAGTTCCTGCAACACATCCATTTGTGAAAAAACATTGTCCAGTGGGCCTCTACTAAGCCAATTGGTCAGTCTCATTGAAGCCTCATAACTTCTGGAGTGTCTCTAGCATTTGCTGAATTTTGGTTTAAAACCCAGCTCTATTTGGGTTCATGTTTGGCCGTTTCGATCGTTCATGAGGCATTTGTGTTTAGATCATTAGAGAATCATGTAATTTGTTTTAAAAATTGTGGCATTAGGTTCTCTTTGGTTCCCACTTGGGACCTTAAATTATTTCTTCATAAGTTAATGTACGCACCATTCAAGGTCTGTTTATGTTTCTTGCATAGAGAACTGCACTATAAGAGTTAGTTTTGGCTTGCAGAGTTAGTGAACTGCAAGCCCCTACTGTAGATCAGATGTATTTGATTTGGCATTCTGACAGGGCAGTCCTTGCAATTCACTTGGAGTTTTTAACATAGTTTGGGTTGAAAAGTTCTTGTCCGACTGTTTTATCCGCCAGCATATAAGTCAGAACTGAAACATCGGCCCCGATATTTGCAGGTGGGGGGCAGTTTTGCTTGAACGGGTTTCCCTCGGGTCCTGCCGAATTTAATGGCAGCACCTACCGTCGACTTGTGCCCGTTTCCGGCCTCAGTCAGGTGGGTAGGCCTGCGGCAGTCTTGGAGCAAAGCGGAGAGGAGGAGGAGGGAGGGTGGGGTGGGGTGGGTGGGTGGGGCAGTGTTGGTGGGGGGGCGAGGGGGGGGGGGAAAGGAGATGGGAGGCCGGACTGCGGGGGGGGGGGGCGGGGGTGGTTCGATTACAGGGGTGGGGAAGCAGATTAATTTGTTCGGCCGGGAGGAAACACTCCTGCTCCTCCTGGCCCACAAGCAGTGCTGGAAAGGCACTCACCTGCTGGATCCAGCAGTCCTCGCCTCCCTTCAGCTACCGGGGTTCCTGGGGCCCAGGAAACCTGGCTAGTCAGCGTAAAATTTAAAATGGAGGTAAAATGTAAGGCACGCAGCCTCACTAAAATATTTAAATGACCAACCCACCTCCTGGAAGCGAATTGGTTGCCCATCCCTCATCCCTCCTCCAATAAAACCAGATGTGGGCGGGTTCGAGACGGGTTGGGTTCGCGTTTGAGATTATTAAAATCCCACCCGACCCAAACCCACCCATTTTTGGGAGTTAAAATTCCCCTCAACATCTCAGCTGTGTACACGTTATTAGTTTCCTATG
The DNA here is from genome assembly GCA_030390025.1 of Squalus acanthias. Taxonomy (NCBI): domain Eukaryota; kingdom Metazoa; phylum Chordata; class Chondrichthyes; order Squaliformes; family Squalidae; genus Squalus; species Squalus acanthias. Next base: position 105,132 of record JASTWF010000332.1, on the reverse strand, counting down.
ACGTAGGATCCAAGGTAAACCAGTAAACAAGAACTGGATAGCCAAATAAACCGGTCGACCATATCCTAGCTCGCTGCCACTTTACAGGGAAGAAGCCCAGGAGCAGATATGGAGAAGGGAGTCACTCCATTGCTCCTTTCTGGCCATTTCACTGCTGCTTCCTGGTTCCCATTGCTGGGGTAGATAAGGTTGCCACATGGGGCAATCCTCACACATTTACAAGCCAGACAGCTGAAGTTATTGGGGTCAATTGTCACTTTTGGGCGACCGTCTGGCAGCAAGAGGCGGTTGCAATTTTGAGGCACTGGCCTCATTTGCATCAGGCCAGCGAGCTGCGAGACACCAAAGCCCAAGTGAGGCCTACCAATATCGGGCCACCCCGGCCGCCAGCAAAGTAGTTGGGGGCGGGTTGCGCTTGCAGGGGGTGGGTGTCGAGATTCTTTTTGTGGGGTCCAAAGGAACACTCCTGATAAAACAGGCTGGCACTCTGGGCTCCCAACAGAAGACTCCTTTCAAAATGTCGGCCGCCTCTTGGTCCGTGTTAATCGGGCGGTATGGTTACCGTTGCTATTTTGAGGCCATTACAGCTCCGTTCATGTCGGGCGATACAAGTGAAAACTGACCCCATCTGCACAGCTTTGGTATTGTCCTACAGTATTTGGAGGATTTGAAATGAAGGAACGAGAGATTGCCTATCTTGTAGGATCTTTATTGTTCAAATGATATGAATCCTACACATCGCAGAGCCTGCCCATCGTTCCCACAGGTTTTGTGGGCGGGGGGTGGGGGGGGCGGAATTAGTCGGTTTCGGTCTAGCTCCAGACCAAATGATCTGGAGGAACAGCAAAGGTGCTGGGGTTTTATAAGAGGCAGGAATATGAGACCACACACAGCAATGCCTCTATGCAATGTCCTGACATTGTTACATGTGTGCTCGGGTTCTGTGAAAGCCACGTGCTATCCAGCCTGGCCGTACTCAGACGGTGTGTGACGGATACATCTCATTCACAAGAATAGAAAATATATTTCTGGTGGGAGTTAATCTCCGTATATATGAACTTCGTTAGATTTTCATCTTTTAACACAACAGTTCGGACTGGGCAAGTGGAAGGCCTGTGGAAATCAAAATGTTATGTACAGCCCTTAAGGTGCTATTGTAATAAAGGCAGTGCCCGTTTAGATGTCCATTTACACTGTGTACACTTAAGCAGTTGATTAATGCCCTAATTCTTACCTTTGCTGGCACTTATCTGTTTGTTCATCTGAACAGGACATACTAATACCTGGCTGTTTACTGACTGCTGGACACCAGCCAGTGTAAATGTCCTATTTCAGTTGCTGTAAACTGTATTATTACAGTTAATACAAAACATCATTAATCTCATTGAAACATTCAAGATTCTGAGGGAGATTGACAGGGTAGATGCTGAGAGGTTGTTTCCCCTGGCTGGAGAGTCTAGAACTAGGGGGCAGAGTCTCAGGATAAGGGGTCGGCCATTTAAGACTGAGATGAGGAGGAATTTCTTCACTCAAAGGGTTGTGAATCTTTGGAATTCTCTACCCCAGAGGGCTGTGGATGCTGAGTCGTTGAGTATATTTAAGGTGGAGATGGTTAGATTTTTGGACTCTAGGGGAATCAAGGGATATGGGGATCGGGTGGAAAAGTGGTGTTGAGGCAGAAGATCAGCCATGATCTTATTGAATGACGGAGCTGGCTCGAGGGGCCATATGACCTATTCCTGCTCCTATTTCTTATGTTCTTATGAATAAAGTTATCATGCTACACCACAGTCTATCTGTACTCGGAGAACACACTGGGGCGATTTTCATGTCGTGTCACTCGGGCATGTGGGGCTCCCCTGATGGCATCCGAGGGGGAGGGTCAATCGATTCTCCTGGTCGGTCATCATTGTCATTGAACAGGTTGTGCAGCCAGCGCTAAGTGCACTGTTTGGGAGGGCAGGAGATCCGCCAGGGTGGCACTGATCATTAAAGGGGAGGGCTGGAAAGATGTGGGGGAGGGGGTCGACAGAGCAGCTTACTTCACCAATGGAAAAATTTAAACAGCACGCCCAGCAGCGAGGAGCTGTAGTTAATGAAGCCATACGGCTCAAAATCCTTCACCAAACCCAGGGAATATGAGTGCCAGGCATGTTCCCAGCTTCCGCTTACTGGCAGCTACTTATCTCCTTAAAAAAAGCACTGGGAATGGCCGCCACACTGTACTGTTTGTGATTTGTGGGCGATTTGAGGAAGTAGCGCTGCATTACTTGACCCCCCGGTTCAATATTTTCATCAGGCCCCCGCCTGTTTAGGGCAGGAACGCTCGCCACCTAAATCGAGGTCACCTGAAAATTGGAACAGGCCGACCTTCAGCGGCAAGTTGCCGTTTTGGTTTTTTTTGTTGCAGTTTTCGTTCCACTACCTGTTGACAGGTAGCGAGAGAACACCGACTCCGCTTGTATAAGCTGGGGGAAATAAAATCTGGTCTACACTCGACAGCAAGGAGCTCCCTGTGGAGAAGCTTTAGGCTCCTGCTCTGCTCTGCGACATCGGATATCGGCGAGGTTCCCTAAAACGAGCGTTAGGTACCTCATTTACAAATGTAAGGGCCCGAATACCTGTTTTAGGTGTCCGTCGGGGATGCCTGAAATAATCGCCCGACCCAATATCGGGTGGAACGTCTTTCAGACGTTCTTTGGGCACGGGGCCTTAGTCCCCGAAATTGGCCTTTGGTGCACCCATTATACACCCATAAAACAGGCGCAATGAATTCCAGTTTCTAGCCCTACATTTCTACTTTACTCAGGCAGTCACTTGTCTCCAAACATATTATTTTGCCTGTTTTTCAATTGTATGCTACCTCTATGTTTATTTGTGAATCTCTCCGTGTCTCACAGTGATTAATCCTTTGTCGTGTCTCACAGTGATTAATCCTTTGTTGTTTTGTGATCTGTACCAGCTCGACAGCTAACTGGCGCAGAGAAAGAGGCTTCGGAAGAGACCGATATAGACGCTATCGATCCGCCTCTACACGACGGTACAGAGGCTGACTTCAGCCGAGGCGTGACTGACTTGGACGCAGTACGAAAAGAACAGGATCTTCACAAAGTCAAAAAGGTAACTTTAAAACCGTCCTTTCAGACAGCCAGCTTTTCACATGTGAGGAGTGACTCTGTTGATGCCTGGGTCCATAGAAACCACGCTACCCTTGGGAGAGCATTTCTGCTGCTAATCCTTTTATAATGCATTTTGCTGCCATTTCGAAGGGGCCTGCTTTCTGCTTCTTGTCTGCAAAACGACAAGCACATCTAATCCAGTTAGTTTGTAACATTTACAGAGCTGCTGATGCTCAGTTACAAAGTAGAAACACTTACTAGATACTCCTGGCGTTGTGTTTATCCAGTGAGACTGGGCCCACTCTCCGTGCAGGGCCCAGTTGACTTAGGTGTGTAGTTTGACTGAAACTCACAGATACCACGGCAAAGACAACACTTGCTGTAGATTCAGAGGCAGGCAGGTTTTCCTTGAACTCTGTGCTTATGTGGTGATTGGGGTGCTGTCATCTGCCACATCGCTCAGATTAGGAAAAGGGTCCATCTCCAAGGATTCCCACTTCTGTTGGCTATCCTGAAATGTGTGTGTGTGTGCGGGCGGGCGGGCAAGGATATTAGATGAGGACAGGGTGAGGCTTGGCTGTGATGCTGCGATCGTGGAAAAGCCTGCTCGCACTCGAGCCCAGATTTTTCTGATCGGCGCTATGTTAACGTCAATCGGGAAATCTAGGCTCGGATGCCTAGGCCTCCACTTGGTCTAGGTACTGGAAGCCGCCTGCTCTGGGAGATCCAGATCTCCAGAATATGTTGGCACCATCTGGGGAGAGGGGAGAAAATTAGGGGCAGAGGATTAAAAAAAAAACAGCCTCTGTGTTACGACACTGGACATTTCTACTTCCCAGACAGTGCAGCCAACATCGCAGAGTACAGTTTAAACGTATTTCACCAACTGTCCTGGGGTGCGGGAAGAACCAATGAAAGTAACTATGGCTGGTGTAGATAGGTAGCACACAGTTGAATCCCCGTAACGGCACAACAAATTTACTGAGTAATTCTACACTTGAGTCACAATTCCCTTTATAGCGGGAGGAAATCTGAATGGAACATCGGAATTCTAATGGAGGTGAAAATGATCCTTTTGAAGGGGTTTGAATTATATTCCACGTTCAGCCGCAGCTGCTCTGCTGCTCAATAATCATAGAATGATACAGCACAGAAGGAGGCCATTCGGCCCATCGTGCCTGTGCCGGCCCTTTGAAAGAGCTATCCAATTAGTTCCACTCCCCTGCTCTTTTCCCATAGCCCTGCAAATCTTTCCTTTTCAAGTATTTATGTCAATGATTTACTGCAGGGAGTTGCCGCTCAACCCCCCGACAGCCTTCTTTTCCAGCCAGAGTTTATTGTCTCGCGCAGAAGGTGCCTCGGATTGTGTGCCAGTACCTCCGGGTTGAGAAAGTGGCGTCGGAGCGCGTTGCTCTGGGACTGAGAACAGATCGCAGACCTTCTCGCTAAGAACCGTGAGATTCTGAAACTTTGAGTAGCAAAATTCTTTGATTTACTAAAGTGGAGACCCCTGCGATGCATTTGCACAGCTTTCTCGCAATTGCAGCCCTCTTAAACATGGTGATAGGTTTTAGACGCCCAGCTGGCCAACAAGAAAAGGAATCACTCCTGTAGACAAACTGCTAATGGAGACCTGTCAGCGCAACTGTGATAACTTGCACCCTTAAAAACAATGGCTCTAAAACTTATGTGGGATATGAATGCGCCAATACTCAATTAATTCGCCTGATATAAAATTGCTCTCTCTATTTTAGCAGGGCATTAATTTGGTTCATTTTAAACTGGTTAATGCCTCTCACTAAAATAGCAGAGAGAAGAATTTTATACGACCCCAGCAAGTGCTCAGATGCTAGACTGTGAGCATGTTGATGTCTTCCACTTTGAAAGCCTCTCTTGCTACGATTGTAAACTCTCTCTCCCTCTCCCCCGCCTCCCCCCACCCCACGTTGTGTTACAGGTGCCCGGTCTCTGCAGAGTCTAGGGCTGGGTCGGAGGATTTCAGCTGAAACGAGTACTTTGGAGTGGCAGGGAAGGAGGCTTTTCAGAATAGCACATAATGTTTGACAGGCTCACTCCTGCTGTGATGGTCGATCCTTAGCTATACCAGAGTGGGTGCAATATACTGAAACCTTTTAATCAAAGAGTAGGAGTTTCAGTTACATTTCATACTGTTGCGATGTCTCTTGTATAATTCGGATAATTAATGGTAATAAATGTTGCTATGGGTATTTTTTTTTGACTTTCATACAACAGTCAGCCTAAGAATTTGCTCTCCGCCCCCCCCCCCACCCCCCCCACCCTTTGCCACCTCCATAAGATAGGGAAAAATACAGCTGGCGTTAGAATGTCGCTTACAACATCTGCGGGCTCCTGAGGCAGGCATAATCCCACTGTCTGTCCGCTAAATAATGCTCTCTGACCGTCCGCGAATCAGAGAGGGTGCTCTCTGGCAGGGATAATAAAAATGAGAAGTCGCACAACACCAGGTTATAGTCCAACAGATTTATTTAATTTTACAAGCTTTCGGAGCAGTTCGCTCCTTCGTCAAGTAAGTTTAGCAGTGAGAGAATCTCCCAGAATTCACAATTTAAACACAGACAAAATATATTCAAATCTTTCCCACATCAAAGAGCATAGCCAAGACAATGAGATGTGTCCCAGGGGGTCCAACGTGTCAAACCACCTGCTGGCTGCATATCCTGTCAATCTGTGTAGGTTCTTGTGTTAGCCTTTTTAAAAAAAAAACACCTGGGAAGACCGGCCATGATGTCAAGTCACGTTCTGTATCGTGTATTTTGTCTGTGTTTAAATTGTGAATTCTGGGAGATTCTCTCACTGCTAAACTTACCTGACGAAGGAGCGAACTGCTCCGAAAGCTTGTAAAATTAAATAAATCTGTTGGACTATAACCTGGTGTTGTGCGACTTCTCATTTTTGTCCACCCCAGTCCAACGCCGGCATCTCCACATCATGACCTCTAGGGATAATAAAGAGGATGCACGTCAGTAGTTGATGATTTACAAAACAGAAAAAACCGAGTGTCAGCTGCAGCGAAAGCTCTGGTGACTTCTGACAGCTTTAACAGAACCTGGTTTATTATCCAAAGCTCAGGATATACCAAGTCAAATTATGTCCGATTACACTCCTGTGAAGTGCCTTGGGATGTTTAAAGATGCTATATAACCGCAAGTTGTTGTTGGTGTAAGTATATATCCATCATTTTCCAAAGCATTGGAGATTGGCAAACGTTGGTCCCTATTCAAGGAAAGGGAAAGGGATAAGCCAGGAAATTACAAACTAGTTACTTTTATCTTGGTTGTGAGTAAATTTTAAGTCTCCGTTGCCAGTGTGGTCCTCACTAGCAGTGAGTGCGGGCTGGAGAATTCAGACTGTAGTGTTGTAGCCCTATCGCCAACATGTGCTCATGTCTCGGAAGGCTTGAGTGGTGTCTCAGGCAATGACCCCTCTAGAGTCTATAACACGGGATGAGAGTAGTAAGCACTTAGAAAAGCAAGGGGCTAATCAAAGATAGTCGGTATGGATTTATAAAGGGCAGGTTGTGCTTCACTAAGTTAACTGAATTCTTTGAGGAAATCACAGATAAGGGGAGTTTGGTGGGTGTTGTATATATGGAATTTCAGAGGCATTTGATATGCCTCATAAAAAAGACTTGTCATAAAAGTCAAATCAGATGGTGATAAAGGGGATGTAGCTGCGTGGATAGATGGCTAGGGGAGAGTCAGGGTAAATGGATGTTGTTTGATTGGGTGGAATGTCATTAATGGCGTGGTAATGGACCTATGCCGGGGCCACTTTTGTTTTCAAGTTATGTAAATGATTTTCATGTAGGCCAAGAGGTAGGTGAATGATCCCAGATTAGGGTACATGATAACCTATGGGGAAGGATGCAGGAGATTACAGCCGGGTGTAGACAGGCTAATAGAGTGGGCAGACAGGTGGCAAGTGCAGAGAAATGTGAAATAGTACATTTTTGGAAAAGTTACAGTGAAAGGAAGTATACCCTAAATGATAAGATTCTTAACAGCATGGAAGAACAGAGAGATCGAAGGGTACGGATACATAAATCTTTAAAGTGGGGGTATGCAAGAAGGAAAGGCATTGTCAACAGCTTTCAGTTAATGAAACCTTCTGGAGCAATTGGAGGCAGGTGAGTCGACCTCCACTCATGAATGTGAGCATGTCTACTTTCCTCCAGTCAAAAATGAAGGGCAGTGAAGGGGCAGTATAACTGCAGACGTTCACTCATACCTTGTAGTGATTGCACAGGCTGAGATCAACTAACTTACTAAAGACCAGACATTGAACCCGAGACTGTCCTTGTCTGTGTGGCTCAGCCAGTCACTCGATGAATTGAGAAAGCCATCATGGGATCCCCAGCTAACCGTGTTACTAAAGAAATGAGACAGAATATCTTACTGAGGACTAATCCTCTGAGTTTGCACAGCTGCTATCGAGATTTGATCCTGAAGCAACAAGATACATTGACTTGTTAAGGTTAAATAGCTGCCGTTTCCCTTGGGCACTCTGTTGTTTTCACAATGAGATGTTATTCACAAATCAACAGCCTATTTAATTCTACTTTCATGAGCATCCAGCGGAGCTAGCAGTGATTTACTGGAGGATTCCTTCGAACTTGTGTGTACATCCATCACTGGCATCCAAGGAGTTTCTGTTTGCCTGAAGAATTCCTCGACTGAGTTCACCTCATGGCTTGGGGGGGTCATCAGAGTATCAAACCACCACTGACCTAACTCCACATTGATGTTTGGCTTGTACTGTAGATGCTGCACTTTTGTTGCCTTTGACTTACTGAAGCGGGTCTCCAGACGTGGGAAGTGTAGCCTTGCTCCTACCTTCAGTCATCATGCCTCGCTCAACAGGAGTGGCACCAGCAGTGAAGGGAAAGGTGGCGACCATTAATATTAATGACTGAAGCCTTCCTGTTCCTTCCTGTAGAATCAGTGAAGTGGTCACCACCACTTCTCTGGGAACTGGACAATCTGCTCGAGCAAAAAGTTGGAAGTTTTGAAACCTTCAGACCAATGGTACATGTTTGGGTCACTCCCCTCGGTTGTTTTTAAAAACCTTTTGCAAATAACTTTTTGTCTGGTGTCAGCAGTTTGCCCAACGGCTGGGGAATCTTTGTATGGGTGAGCGAGTCTTTACAAGAAGGAGAGGGGAGAGAAAGAGACGGCTTCATCTTCACAGGCTGGTGGGGGCCATCATTTTTCTCATTGCTTTCACCTTACCAGCTGTTAAAGGCTCCCAGTGCTGTAAAGTGAGCAGGAAGGTGAAACTCTGAGTTCAACAACAAGTTTTGAAACAGTTCTGCAGGGTTAAAGGCCTATTACAACAACTTGCATTTATATCATGCCTTTTAAGTAGAAAACGTTCACAGGAGCGTAATCCGACAAAAAAAATGACATTGAGCTAAAGAAGGAGATATCAGGTGAGGTGACTATTTTAAAGGAGCAGAAGGAGGCGGAGAGGTTTATGGAAGGGATTCCAGAGCTTCGGGCCGAGATAGCTGAAGGCACGGCCGCCAGTAGTGGGTTGAAGGGAGTGGGAGGCCTGCCAGAGAGCATTGGAATAGTCAAGTCTGGAGGTAACGAGGACATGGATGAAGATTACAACAGCAGATGTGCAATGTTACAAAGGTGGAAGTAGGCGGCCTCTGTGATGATAGGGATATGGGGTCAGACACTCAGTTCGGGGTGAAATAGGATGCCAAAATTGTGAACAGTCTGGTTCAGCCTGAGACAATGGCCGGGAAGGGGGATAGAATCGGTGGCAGAGTTTACGGCAGGAGCCAAAACCTGTGGCTTTGGTCTTCTCAATGTTTAGCCGGAGGAAATTGCAGCTCATCCAGGAACGGATGTCGGACAAGTAGTCTGATAATGCAGAAGCGGTGGAGGGTTTGAGAGAAATAATAACAGAAAATGCTGGAACTACTCAGCAGGCCAGGCAGCATCTGTGGAGAGAGAAACCGAGTTGACGTTTCAGGTCGATGGCCTTTTGTCAGAACTGGAAAAAGTTAGAGAGATGTAACAGATTTTAAGCAAGTGCAGGGGCAGGGAAAGGGGGGAGGGGTGGAAAAAACAAACGGGAAGGTCTGTGATAGGATGGAAGGCAGGAGAGATTGAGAGAGGTGGTGATGAGGTAGAGCCTGGTGTCGTCAGCGTACATGTGGAACCTAACCCCCATTAACTGCTTATTACATTTTGTAAAACAAGAACAAGATTCACTTAATTTCTTTCCTTTTCTTATGAAATGACAATCTGACTTCTATAAAACAGCAGCTGCGGCATCCAAACTATGGCCTGTGGGTTGTATGTAGCCCATAAACTCAGACAATTAACCCAGGCTACTCGGTTCCACTTCTAGTCATGTTCCTTACTCACTGCGTTGTCCTGTTGAAATTTTGTGGGCCTGGGGGTTTGGAATGGTCTGTTCTTAGCGCTGCTACCTCACTGGTGAATTTAATCACAACACCAAGATCTGTGACTCTCAATAATGTGAGATGTATGCAAATTAATGAGACTGTTGATTTAAACATTATAGCACAAATTTCCCATTTAAAAAAAAATAATGGGTGGAAATCGCAGGTGAGACTGTGCAATTTCCCAACATGTGCTCGCAGGAAGAACATTTACCCGACTCTGTAACCCCTGAAGGCACTATGACTTACAGCTCAGCGACCCACAAAGACAAAAGCTTAGAACTCCTGCTTTAAAGAGTAATGCGAGATGACGGATGATACAAAATCCTGAGTGAGACTCTCTGTAGGCGAGGGAGGGGTAGAATAGTTGAGCAGCGTTTGCACAATTCTGATTCAGTGATGCATCGGGACACACATTGACCATCCAACATTTTTTTTGGCCAAATGCCTTTCAGAAAAGGGCACACTTTTTCAACACGGTCGTTCTTGACGTCGGAAATCTGCTGTGACTGGAGGCTTTTTCGATTTACCTTGAAAATAGCATTTTTTAGACTGTCTGCTTTTAATTGTAATTTTTGACAGTCCTCGCAGTCATTTATTTCCCTCACCCCAGCGAAAATGTTTTCAGCGACTAAAATTGAAAGCATGCGCTGCCTGGGTTTGTAGCGATTGCCAGGACTCTGGTAAACCTAGATAAAGCAATTGCCTCTTTGAGATCTTTCTTTAGATGGCTCCCTGATGTGTGTTTCTGGCTCCCTGATGTGTGTTTCTAAGGTTCCTGGTTGCCATTGTACCTTCTGTTTAGAGTGTGGAGAGAAGGGGTAGTGTGTAGAACAGTACCAGAAGGATAGAAGCTCAATAGTTGTGTTTCCCAACCCCACGGAGCTCTGCACGTTCTGGGAAAAAGTGGCTGCACCAATGGCCAAGCTGAATCTAAACTGGGGCTGTCAACACTTTCATTTCCCAGACCCCCAAGGGTTTCAGTCGAGTTTGAACCATTGAAGCATTTGATGGGCTTAATGTCACGCTTCCCATTTACTTAAACATTCCATTTTTTATTATTATTACTTGGTCTTAAATGCTAGGAAACAGCATAAATTCTCCCTTGTAATTTTCTTTGTTGCTGGTCGGCATGTTGTATTGACTTTAATGGAACTCATTGATAGGAGCTTTCGAAATATAATCATAATGCACATTAGAGAGGATTGTCTTGCATGTTGCCTTGTGAATCCCACCCAAGTGCCACTGTGCATCTCGCCGATTCTGAAGAAGCGTAGTATGAAAAGTATATGCTTCACAGATAGGCTTGTTCTGAATCTTGATGTGTGCCCCCCCACCCCCGCATCCCTCAACAAAAAGAACCTTCATGAAAAAGCGTCCAACAAATCCTTTTCTCTTGGAAAAGCTACAAAAGACCCCATTGATTTTTATCATAGTGGTTTCATACACAAGTTACAGGATGGTGCTTCTCTCTCCTTTCCCTACCCTTAGTTTTCTCCTCCTTCCTACCCCCCATCGTCACCCCCTACATGGTTTATCCAGGGGGTGGGGGGGGGGGGGGTTCTGCCGATCTTCCACCCAAGTTACGTCGGCCAATCGGGAGAGCCACCGAGGAAACTCCCAACGGACGACCCGCAATTTCCACAGAGCGGCTCCCGCCACTGCTCCACCATAACTTTGCCGGAAGTTATAGCGGGGAGTGGGAGCGGCTCTGAGGCAATTCCAGGCAAACACATGGAAATATGCAGTGCTATCCTTGCAGGCATGTTCGTTTTGAAACCTGTTGTAGGAGGCGATCGTACTGAAGAGTGGCTCCGCCGAGAGTAATCGAGAAATGGCGAGCACGCTCTGATCAGTCGGCGTGCACCTGAAGACTTTACTCCGAGGTTGGAGGTGAATGCAGACTGAGCTGGATTAAGAAAAAGGCAACTGCTGCAGATATGAAGCAAAACAGAAAATACTGGGACAGCACGTAATGTGAGTCAACATTTGAAAAGAGAGCCAGTCATCAGAGGCAGCGCGCACCTGCAATCACTTTACTGAACTAACTCTGGTGGATTGAAAAAAAGAGTTCCACATCTCACGTCAACACCGACAAAGGTTTCCCCTTGATATCTCATCGGTCCCAAGTGACACCCTTACCAAGCATACTCTGTGTTGGTGTCTATTTACACTGCGCAGTGTCAGTCTTGGCTCAGCACTCTCGCATCATTCAATATTAATGGTGTCCACACCTCGTGATGCCTGCCCTTTTAATAGGATTTTCCCATTAATATGACAGTGTGTGACATTAGAATACAGCCACGGCTCAGTGGGTCGCACGCGCGCCTCTGAGTCAGAAGGTCGTGGGTTCAAGTCCCACTCCAGGAACTTGAGCACTTAACCTAGACTGACACTCCAGTGCAGTACTGAGGGAGTGCTGCACTGTCGGAGGTGCCGTCTTTTAGATGAGACGTTAAACTGAGGCCCCGTCTGCCCCCTCGGGTGGATGTAAAAAATCTCACGCTGCTATTTGAAGAAGTGTTGGGGAGTTCTCCCAGGTATCCTGGCCAATATTTATCCCTCAACCAACACCCAAAACAGATAACCTGCTCATTTATTTCATTGCTGTTTGTGGGACCTTGCTGGACTCAAATTGGCTGCTGCATTTCCCACACTACACTGGCTGTGGAGCGCTTTGGGATGTCCTGGGGCCATGAAAGGTGCTATAGAAATGCAAGTCATTCTTTTCAAAAAGGATTATTACATTTTTTTTTAAATCTGCTGTGGTGAAAAGCAGAAAGTTCTACAAATGCACAGCAGGCCCATCAGCTTCTTGTCTTCAGATGCGTTTTCCACCATTTTACATTTATTCTTTCTGTTGTTTTGTTCGTGGTGGTGGAAAGGAGTTTCATAATTTGCGTGGAATAGAAGTCTTTCGGGAAAGGAATGTAGAAAGGATTAAATTGAATACTATCTGCCTTTGCTGCTTTTCGTTTTCGTTAATAACTGTATAACCTCCTACGTAGGGCTATGAGTTAGGACGGCAGAAGCCTCTAATTTAATCAGTAAATAATGCGAATAGAACAGAAGAAGTGGAGGTTGACGTTTGTCCGTGGTGGGATTCTCGATTTGTGGGATGAAAAATGGCCCTTCACACTGGAACCTGACACATGGTCCATGTAATTACTGCTGCCTCTCATTTTTTAGCTGTGCCCGTGCTTCTCCGTGTGTGGGCAGCTCCATTCAGCACATTAAATTCAGGAGGTGACCAGTTTTCAAGGAAAGTAAGAATTTCAGAGCAGCAAAACGACAAGAGTAAGGTGCAGATAGACGTGGCTCGTCAAACTGTGATTTTTTTTTTACTTTAATGATGGGCTGACATCTTCCAGGCTCAGTTACGGAAGTTCTTGCAAAGGTTTCAGTCGCGTCCTCCTTACACCTGTTGCTAGGAGACCTGTGTGTTCTTCAGCAATAATTAATTCACTGCGCTAATGGATGACTGTACCATTAGTGTTTTGCAAAGAAAACAAATCTTGAGGTTTGAGGTTTGCTTTGCTGCTGATGAAAGCCCAGTGACAAGATGGATATCCCCAATGATTATTGTCTCCCACCTCGTGAGGCACAGTAGGGTAGATTTTTCCAATTGGTTATAAAGTAGCCAATATGTGACTGTTCAGGAAAAAAAAGCAGCCAAGATCGGTGATGCCCGATATCTGCCAACTTGGTGCTTCACTTTGGTTCTGTGGATTTGATTGACGCACACCTGAAAGAGATGGGAGCTTAATCTTGATATGTTGATGAGGTCCCAGTGGCGTGATTTAGATGTCCATGCAATTTCACAGCATTGCTACCTGCTTATCATTTCACCCATTCAAAATTGATATTCAGGTTTGCTAGGAGCAGATCTGTATATAGAAGTGGATTTAAAGTGCACTGCCTAAAGTTTCAGGCCATTTCTGAACCTTTTTTTATGTTGTCTCTTAGGTGGTCCAGAGACTGTGTAGCAATTGTTAGGCCAGCCTTTGTTTTGCAGCAATATCAATTGTAGATTTCAGCCATGGCTCATTGGGTAGCACGCTCGCCTCTGAGCCAGAAGGTTGTTGGTTCAAGTCCCACTCCAGTGCAGTGCTGAGGGAGTGCTGCACTGTCGGAGGTGCCGTCTTTCAGATGAAACATTAGACCGAGGCCCCGTCTGCTCTCTCAGGTGGACGTAAAAGATCCCATGGCACTGTATCGAAGAAGAGCAGGGGAGTTATCCCCGGTGTCCTGGCCAATATTTAGCCTGCAACCAAAACAGGGTACCTGGTCATTATCACATTGCTGTTTGTGGGACCTTGCTGTGCAAAAATTGACTGCTGCGTTTCCTACATTACAACAGTGACTGCACTTTAAAAGTACTTCATTGGTTGTAAAGCGCTTTGGGACGTCCTGAGATCAGAAAGGTGCTATATAAATGCAAGTCTTTCTTTCTTAGTTTGTAGCTATTCTGGGCTGAGCTTTGGAAAAATCTACCCTAAGTGTGGAACAGAATGGGCATTTATTTTCAAAAGCAGACGTCAGTTCTTTTAGTGAATAACGGGAGAATGTCAGTTTTTGTTCAGAGTTGAGAAAGGAGATGGGGGCACAGCTGGCAGTTGCGTCAGTGCCAGCCCTGTGGTCCTCACTAACTGCAGGTATCCTCGCAGTATCCTCTCATTCAAAAGAGGAATTTTGTGTCCTTGGTTCTCATTTTCCCTTTCAAAGTGTCTGGAGAGCTGACTTAAAAATGGACCATCCCATTCAAAACCAGACTGGTGGCATTCCCAGGTACATGATGTATTCTAGTTGTAGAGCTAGCTGATAGAACTGCCAGTTACTCCCCAATAAACTTTCAGCAATGGCATCGTCTGTGGCACAACCAGTGAGGAGAAATGCATTGGCAGCTGCTGCGGGCAGGCCTCAAACTGAGGACAAACAGCCCATAAAGGTTATCTGGTACCTTGCGATAACTTCAAGCCAATATTCAAACCATAATGTTGAAAGGACTCTTATAAAATGAAAGCAATATTATCTGAACACCTCCAATGAGATTTTTGCCTTTGCTAACTAATCCCACATATCCAATACGCTCAACTTTTCTCATGCTATCTTAGATTAGTTAGTTATGTTTCTGGAAGATTAATGCACATGTTGTGAAACAAATTAAATTGTTAATATGAAAATTTAATAAGATTTCAACACAGTCCATACCACCCCCTAGGAAACAACATGCAAGACCAGCTTGAAAAGCAAGCCTAGGAATTTGTATTTACTGGGAGTCACAATCCGACTTTCCCTGCAATATTAAACTACAGGGGTTTATTGTTTCCTCATAGGTCAGTGCTTCAAGAGATCTGAATTTATATCTGCACGTAAAAAAAAAAACAACTCTTACAATATCCCAGTGTCCAAAATATATTTTTGTTAACTCTCTGCTTCCCCCCCCGCCCCCCATTGTGAGGTTTACGAGCATGCACAATGTAAGGGCTCTCTCCTGTAGATCCCTGTTTGAAAAGGGGTGAGGAGATGGCTGGAGTTTCTTTCATGCTTTCCAGCCGGCAAGGCAGCACTTTCATGTCAGGAAGAAAAACATTCATTGTATTTTGTTTCTTGATGGATCTGATTGTGAAACCTCTCGGTGTAAAAGAGAAAACCATTAACGCTTTGCCGTGTCTGATTGCGAGCAGCCCCTTTCCCCTACCTTTTCTCCCTCCCCCCCCCACCCCCAGGTTTGATCAGTCCAGGTTGCGCTGCTGCTGTCAAAATTGAGAGGTATTGTGTGCCATGCATGGAATTCATTGCTGGAAGTGGCGACGTGAGTTATAGCATTTATAACTAATACCCAGCGCACACATCGCAGAACTGTCAGCAGTGTACACAACTCACTTTTTTCACCAGTTCTGTGCTTGTCCACTGGATTGACAGATTAAACCCTGTTATATAACAGGACACAAAATGCCTTTGGTAATGAATGTTGTTTCTATTTTATGGCCGTTTCATTTCATTGCCTTCTTCTTACAGCCACCACCTCCTCCCCCCCCCCCCCCCAGGCAATAAAGAAAGAAACAAAAAAAAACATAAATACTGCTGGCACTTTTCAGTGTTAAGAAGCCATGGGACTTCTGGATTGTCCTTAAAGTGCTCTCCCTTCTACAGTCCTAGGCTTCAGTCATACTATCCTTAAATCAGCATGTTTACAGCACAGAAGGAGGCCATTTAGCCCATCACACTTGTGCTGGCTCTCTGAAAGAGCTCTCCACTTAGTCCCACACTCCTGCCCTTTCCCCGTTCCCATTTTAAATGTTTCTTTTCAAATATTTATCCACAGCCCTTTTAAAAGCTATTATTGATTCTGCTTCCACTACCGTTTCCTCTAGGGCAGTCCATTTTTAAAAAAAAATTGTTCGTGGGATGTGGGCATTGCTGGCAAGGCTGGCATTTATTGCCCATCCCTAATTGCCCTTGAGATGGTGGTGCTGAGCCGCCACCTTGAACCGCAGAGGGCAGTTAAGAGTCAACAACATTGCTGTGGGTCTGGAGTCACATATAGGCCAGACCGGGTAAGGACAGCAGATTTCCTTCCCAAAAGGACGTTAGTGAACCAGATGGGTTTTTACGACACTCTGATAGTATCAGTAATGGTGACCATGAAACTATCTTTTTATTCCAGATTTATTTAATTAACTGAATTTAAATTCCCCAGCTGCCTGTGGTGGGTTTCCGGATCATTAGTCCAGGCTTTTGGATTACTAGTTCAGTAACATAACCACTATGCTACCGTATCCATTGCCTAACAACCCTCTGCATCAACAATTTCTCTTAACCTCTCCCTCCATCTATCAGTTAAAGAGCATGTTTCTCCCCTGTAGCATTGGAAAAACAGGTCTTGGGGTGAGATTGTACACTCAGGGAAGCAAAACGGGTGGTATCGTATCGCCCACCTGTTACGGCCCGCCCGATATTCAGTTCCATTGTCTTCAGTAGAATATTGGGTGTGTCCCATCATGGGCGCAAAAGCCTGTTTTGCATTCCCGCCCATGTCCAGTTTCACCCCTCTAAGTTTGAGTGTTATGTTGTTGAAGACACTCTGATGTCTAAATTTTCCCGCTGTATGCTCGATTGTGTCTTCCGTACACCTCCTTCACCCCCCTCAGCTGCTTTTGTGAGCGTTCTCGTTTGAATTCTGCTGTTGGAGTTTATACTTCCTGATGTAAGAAAACTACTAGGCACTTGGTCTAAGCGTTAAACAAAGCTTTAATCAGCTGTTTTACAACATGGAGGTCTAGTTGTGTCCTTCACTAGTTCCTGTTAAAGAATGTCCTGAGCAAGCTGGGCCCATGCCTGAGTATTTATACTCTCCCTGGACAGCGCCACCAGCAGGCCGCCCAGTATTATTTCATAAGTCATTTCCACATGAATGACAAGATTCATGTCACTTCCCATCAGCAGCATTCACCATTCATTAAAGCATCATCGTTCGGTTTTACATTCTGGCTTTGGATCATGGAAGGAGAATGATTGGAAGATTATGACAAGCGATGGGAGAAGTTACTGCTTTATGAAAAGGAAAAGTCTTGCATTTATATAGCACCTTTCACGACCTCCGGACGTCCCCAAAGTGCTTCACAGCCAATGAAGTACTTTTGAAGCCGAGTCACTGCTGAAATGCAGGAAACACGGCAGCCAATTTATGCACAGCAAGAACCCACAAATAGCAAGGTGACAATGACCAGATAACATAGAAACATAGAAGATAGGAGCAGGAGTAGGCCATTCGGCCCCTCGAGCCTGCTCCGCCATTCAATGAGATCATGGCTGATCATCCAAATTCAGTACCCTGTCCCTGCTTTCTCCCCATATCCCTTGATCCCTTTAGCCTTAAGAAATATATCTAACTCCTTCTTGAATATATTTAATGAATTGGCCTCTACTGCCTTCTGTGGTAGAGAATTCCACAGGTTCACCACTCTCTGGGTAAAGAATTTCCTCCTCATCTCAGTCCTAAATGGCTTACCCCTTATCCTTAGACTGTGACCCCTGGTTCTGGCCTCCCCCTGTTTTAGTGATGGAGGTTGTGTGATAAATACTGGCCAGGACACTGTGGAGAATTCCCCTTCTCTTTGAAATAGTGCCATGGGATCTTTTACGTCCATCTGAGAATCCACATTATAAATGGTGTCATCTTCTAATTGGGCAGGGGGCTATATCCACTCTGGGTTCTAATCTTCATGCATGTTGTAGATGTACACAGAACCATAAAACATTTCTTAATTCACAGAAAGCAAATATAAATAGTGGAACATCTTGTAGTATTTCAATATTTGATTGTTCAGTTCTTGGAGATTCAAAAGCAAATAACTTGCACTGTATTTAAAATCCACACAGCCTTATGTTTTGACATTCTCTAAACCCTGAAATGTGTTATAACCCATCACACGCACCTAATTGTTATCTTATTATCTTGTATTATGGCATAAGCTTCACTTTAAGACCTTCACTTTTTTGTTAAAGTGAAAGGGCCGTATGAAAAATGTACTGAATTCTATGCATTATTGTATAAAAACTTAGCATAACTTAAGAACATAACAATACTTGGAAGAATGGCCAATCGGTGATTAAGCAAGCTCCTCCGACCATCTTGACTAACTCAATCATGGACTCTTTCCCCACACCCCACCCAAAATATCTATTATTTTTTAGCTTCCATTGGAATCAAATGGATCTGTTGATATTTCTGTAATCCTCAATCCTCTTTCTGGGTAGGCAATGTGTGCCAACCCGATAAATTAAGGTGTGAAATACAGTGTTTGTTCCCCCCACCAGTCCTTACCGACTAAGATAAGGTGTAAGACTACAATAAGGACCTTGGTGAAGTTGCGAGGGATCAGACTTGTGTCCCTACGACTCATGGTGCTGTGTGTTTTAAGTTCTAACACGCTGGACCGCACATTACGGTTTTTGCAATGATGTTAAGTATTTTGTGGCCCGTGACGTCTCATCGGGATAATGGCAAAATCTTTATTATTTGATTAAATACTAAATGGTTAGTGGTGTTCCACAAGGATCTGTGCTGGGACCACTGCTGTTCACAATTTATATTAACGATTTAGACGTAGGAATCAAAAACACCATTTCTAAATTTGCAGATGACACCAAATTGGGGGGGGATAGTCAATACTGAGGAGGATTGCAACAAGTTACAGGAGGACATTAATAAACTTTCAGAATGGGCATATAATTGGCAAATGAAGTTCAACACAGATAAATGTGAGGTATTACATTTTGGTAGGAAGAATAGGGAGGTCACTTATCACTTGAAGGGTGCAAGTCTTGGTGGGGTAGAGGAATAAAGGGATCTAGGAGTACAAATACACTGATCACTAAAAGTTGCAACGCAGGTTAGCAAGGCAATAAAAATAGCACTAGGGTTTATTTCTAGAGGGATAGAATTGAAAAGTAGGGAAGTTATGCTAAACCTGTATCGAACCTTGGTTAGACCACACTTCGAGTACTGCATACAGTTCTGGTCGCCATATTATAAAAAGGATATAGAGGCACTGGAGAGGGTGCAGAGAAGATTTACAAGGATGATACCAGAAATGTGAGGGTATACATATCAGGAAAGGATGAACAGGCTGGGTCTCTTTTCTCTTGAAAAAAGAAGGCTGAGGCGTGACCTAATAGAGGTCTTTAAAATTATGAAAGGTTTTGACAGAGTGGATACAGAGAGAATGTTTCCACTTGTGGGAAGAGCACAACTAGAGGCCATCAATATAAGAAAGCCAATAGGGAATTCAGAAGAAACTTCTTTACCCAAAGAGTGGTGAGAATGTGGAACTCGCTACCACAGGGAGTGGTTGAAGCGAAGAGTATAGATGCATTTAAGGGGAGGCTAGACAAGCATATGAGGGAGAAGGGAATAGAGGGTTATGCTGATAGAGTTAGATGAGGAAAGATGGGAGGCGGCTCGAGTGGAGCATAAACGCCGGCATGGACTGGTTGGGCTGAATGGCCTGTTTCTGTGCCGTATATCCTATGTAATCAGATTTAGACATGAGAGCCCCTAACTTTATTGCCAATATTCAATGCATGAACAACAAAAAATCAAAAGAAAGCTAGTTCAGTGCGAGAGGTTGTCCCACTGAAGGAGACTGAATGGCAAAGAATAACCGATTTCCAGAGTGATTTAACCATCAGAAGGATGTTAAGTTATCTGAAGAAATATGGAGAAGAAAGTTGCTGAGTGATCCATGCTGGATCAGAAATCTGTTACTGATTACTTCTACCTTAGCTTTTAAAGTTAAGGAATGTTGACATTTAGGAAGAAAATGCATCAAGCTTAAAACATAATAAAAGCATCTGTTTGAAAAGCCAGCCTTTGATAAAAGGCAACTTTTCAAAATACCCCAATTGGGATCAGCAGAATTAAGACTTGCAGAAACCAACTTGTCAGATGCAGTAAATCCCTCTTAAAGGCAATGCAAACCTGTTCAGTAACATTATTAGTCACTTTAAAAAAAAGACTCTGACGTCCGCGAGGCTTTTTATGATTTGTGCTGTCTTATTGTGTTAATTAAGATGAAGGATGAGGGTGCTGGAAAACAGAATCTGTATTTTGCTGTGTACCATAGATCAATGTTCCTTTGTAATCACAGTTTTTATGTAGAATTCGAACACACAGCAGCATACCTTCGGGGTGAAACTGTCGTGCTATGAAATCCCACTTTGATTTAGATGCGCTGGCTGCACTGAGAGCCCGTTGAGGTGGTCCTCCAACAGTAAAATACCTGCTGCTTTTTGCAGGGGCAGCAGGAAAGAGTAGTACCAATGGCCTCATTGCCCTTCGAATAAGAGGGGAGATATTAAGCAAGGCGGCACTGCTAATTGCCGTCCACTTGAAAAGGTGTATGTGTGGGCTTCAGGTGCTGAGAGGATTAGGCCCGGCTGTGATTACCCTCGTGGTTGAATAGACACTGGATGTGCTCACTCTTGAAGAACGGTCACTTGGGTGGGTCACCCGTGATGCTGTACTCCAGCATAAGTCAGTGCCTTCTGGAGAAGGATGACCTTCCAAATTTATGGGTCTGCAGTAGATAATCTGTCTGGTTCAGCATCATCCGTCACTCCCATAAATGGACCTCGCATCCCCTATGATCTGGAAAGCACCTTCACTGCCCAATATCCAGTTAAATGATAGCACGGCATGGGATTCATCTCAAAACCCCTTCTTGTGTCTACTGGATTCTATGGTCTAACACACGCATTCTCCTATCTTTTTGAAAGGTGGATTAAAAAGTACCCTAGTTAACCACACCAATTGTGAAGCAACAAACTGCTTTAATTTTGTGTGAAATATATGAATCAGCGGAATACACTTTTCACAGGAAGATTCAATAAATTCTCTACTGCTACTAAAAATAATAGGAAATATGTGACCCTGGCCCTGTTATGGACTAATCTCACTCATTGGTTACCAGTACCTGAACTGACTGGCGCTAACCTTTCCTTTTACAGGCCATCCATATTCATATCTCTGCCTGTTTCCTCTACGCTTTCCTCTGGCTGACTAGCAAGCAAGACCTCTCTGTCTCTTGCACTGATTCAGACTCGGCTTCTCCCGTGAGAGGGAATGAGAGACGAAAGTTGACCCCTGACCCCTCCCTCAGCTCTGTGTCACGGTTTGGCTTGCTGAGCTACCAATTATACCATCAAAATTGCCACCTTGAATGAGAAACCTCTTCCTTAGTGTGAGAGTTCATAGCAACTATACTTTGTATAGCTGATTGAGTGTATTGATTAGAAACATATTCTAACTGTGAGCTGCTCCAGGATGTGTTCAATGGCTTCCCATTGTCTCGAATCTTCAAATATGTAGAGCCTCCACCTTTCCAATCTCAATATACTGAAATATAAAAAGGAGATTCAGGCAATGCCAAAATATTGACAACTTTTAATTTCTCTCATAAAGACGGTCACTCATGTTCTTCATGAAATGAAAGGCAGCTTAGTTCTGATTTTGCAAAATGTGATTAAATAACTGGGGCACAAAATCTGATTGCCCCCGAAAACAGGTGCGGGGATCGCGATCAACCTACGCCCGTTCCGAGTAATGCAGGCAGCACGCAAACTGCATGCTGCCTGCTAATTATAATGATTGTGGTGTGCAGCTCAGTGCTGAACGCGCTGCTGCGTGGCTACACTCCTCATGCGAGGCTAGCACCAGTTAAAGCTAGCCTGCACTACTTAAAGCCAGCCTGCACCTCTTAAAGCGGAGGTGCATTCTGGCTGCTGCAGGTACTGGAAGTTGTTGTAGAGGAGTGTGTGACCTGCAGGAAGAGTGAAGATGGTGTAACATGGCAGAGAGAGGGCTCCCAGATTTTCTGATGCAGCACTCAAGGCCCTGGTACAACAGGTGGACATATGTCCTGTATCCACAGGGGGCTAGGAGGTCCTCCAGACAAACTGTGAGAAGGCAAGGGAAGCAGATAGCTGTCACGGTCAATGCCAGCAGTGTATCCCCGAGGAACTGGATGCAGTGCTGCAAGAAGTTTAATGACCTCACATGAGTGGTCATGGTCAGTGAATTCATCTTCAAATGCCATATAGTTACAACTGAAGCACTAGGTTCAGACGCTATTCAATTCACCACCTCCCCTCTGCCCTTCACTCACCTACCAACAATCTCTATCAATCACGACTCATACCTCACATTCATAGCTTCAACTCACCCTCACACACTTAGCACTGCTGCAAGCCTCAGCCCACATCTTTCACAGCTTTCACACACTGCCAGCTGTTCAACCATGACTCCTCAGCAGGGGGCTCAAGTTCGTGTGAGGCTAGCACCAATTAAAGCCAGCCTGCACCTCTTAAAGGGGAGGTGCATTCTGGCTGCAGCAAGTACTGGAAGACGTTGTAGAGGAGTGTGTGACCTACAGGAAGAGTAAAGATGGCACTGAGAGGGCTCCCAGATTTTCTGATGCAGCACTCGAGGCCCTAGTGCACGAGGTGGATAGGAGGAGAGATGTCCTATATTCACAGGAGGTCCTCCAGACAAAGGCACATCACCCAAACACATTGCACCACACTCGCTGACACACTTCCCTCTCTCTTGCAGGACAAGGTGGATACAAACTATTGAACCCATGTCTGGGAGCAACTGGTCTGAGCAGAAGCCTTGAAGTAACCTGCCACACCACTCGCTGGAGACTTCAGCAACTTCAAATAAGATAATAAACCACCAAACACTTCTACACACTTACCAAGACCCAGTAGAAATCATCAGCAACTAATTTGAAAGTTGTTGATGATCTCTTTAAATAGCGCTGGTGGGGGGTCATTCCTGCTGCTGAACGTATGTTTAGCTGTGCGCCTTTAAGAGAGGGCGTTAGCTGTAGCGTTGAGGTTGAAAATAGTAGCGCTGGCGTCAAATCAGTGTGCACGATCTGTGTACTCTGCATACCTCCGGCGCCTGCGCTAACGACCTACCCAAAATGCCGTCCAGCGCGGCCTGCACCAGAAGTGTGTGCGTGCTCCTCAGACGCCATTTTGGACCCGAATCTGTACCTGTAACATTGAAAAACCGGGCACTACGGAGCCGAATTTAGCGGCACAGTTGTTTAAATCCACCCTTGTCTCGTATCCTTTTTGGTTTAGTTGCAACCCAGTTAATGCAGCTGTCACAGAGCAGAAGGTGTTTTTTTTAAGTTCTGCTAAGCACACTGGGGTATATCCGTTTTCATTTTCAGAACTCCAGGGTTCCCAAAAATACCTCTCAACAGGAAAGGATCCGATTTGGAAAATTGTGGAACCTTGTGACTTATGTTGATGCCAGAGTACTCTGAGATTACCTTCAGCATGTTACAGAGATCAGAAGATTCGCAGCAGAAATGATGAACTTGTTTACTGTTTCCTGTAACTTGTTTACTGAAGGCAAGTTGGTTCATACATCATGTGTCAATGTGAATATATTAAGATTGTAATTATATATATATAAATATTTATTTTTTAGAGCTAGGCCATTCAGGAGCAAAATCAGAAAGCACTTTTTCACACAAAAGTTAGTCAAAATTTGGAATCTCTTCCCCAAAAGGATTTGAATGCCGTGACAATTGATGCTTTCACGACTGAGGTCAATAGGTTTTCGCTTGGTAAAGGTATCAAGTGATCTGGATGAAAGGCGGGTAAATGGAGCCATGATCTGATTGAATGGCAGAGCAGGCACGAGGGGCTGAATGGCCTACTCCTGTTCCCATGTTACTATGATGCAAGCAGATAAAAGTTAGGAGTTATGCCATTTACTTGAATGCAGATGCGTGCGTTAATGTATGACTCATTGCACTGCAAGCCTGTTTCTTAAGCTGCGCGAAGACCCATGCCGATTGGGCCAGCTCTTGACGCTTGGGTCTCGAGCAACCAGTTACCACCCACCAGTAAACTTGCCAGGATTCACTAGGATCGGGGTAGCACGAGTCTTACTGCAACATAATAGCAGCTTTGCGGTGTTGTACAGGATCACTTATGGCACTTATTAATCATTAGCAGTAATAGTCATAGACCAAGCTGATTGAATGGCTTATGCAGTGATTGAGCTTACAACATTCAGAAGCAATTGAGGTCTGACTAGAAAGAATATTGGTTCTGGGTGAGTGCTTATCTGTGTACACAGAGTGTGCAGGTTTATTATCCCATCACCAGCCAATTGTATTTGTTTGAAAAGCTTTTATAAATCACCGTCACTCCAAACCAGCCTGGAGTGATTCGAGTGGGCCGAGAAAATGTTCAGAAGGACCGAGGAATGCTTGGAATGTGCACTCAGTGGGCCACATCAGCACCAACCAACTGTTGGGGGATTTGACCTGGTGTGGGGGTGGAGGGGATGACTTTTGAAGAAGCAACATCTTTAAGTAATGCTTTTATAATTTATTTTAAAAGGGAGTCTCTCCAGCAATACCCCTTTTAAAATGGAAATGGTTACAAAGAATTGTGCACCACATCTTTTTGTTTTGCTTTGTGTGGTGAATGACGAGGGCTGATTATATTTTTATCCTGCTGGCTTAAAGGAATTTTCTAGTCTGTGATTAGGAGGGAGCGTCAGTAGAATTGTGGTTGTAAGCCGGGATAATTTGGCATCTATTAATTCAGCCTCTGATGGTGAAAGTCTTCAATTATATTTAATTTGTGACTTTTTTTTAAATACTTGGTGCCTTTCTAATACTTGGGGGCACTTAACTGCAACATAGGTGCACTTGGCTGACACTGTGGGCCTAGCTCCAGGGAGAAAGTCGAACGCTAATGTGCTCAACCCTGAGTTAAGTGTTGCCAAGTACTTCTAGTGAAATGGCTCCAGTGGTTCTGTATGAAACGGGTTCCTATCTACTATCTGTGTTTAATACTGTAAAGGAATTTCAGCAAGAGACTTTAAGCAAATCCTTCGTTCACCGACCACTCTGTTGTGGGTTGCAATAGTTCAACATTTAAAGAGTTGCCGCGATTGCTGGTAAATAATATATAAAATAAAAGGGGTGTGGTTTAATTTATGAGGTGATTGTCATTGTTGAAAGTCTGAGAAGAGTGGAGGATGTCGTGAGGAAGGCCTCGCTGAGTGGGAGTACTTCCAGTGCACGAACCAGCAGAGGGAGTCAGCAGCAAGGAAAATAAAGAGGAAAGAAAAGATTTACATTTATATAGCGCCTTTCACGAGCTCAGGACGTCCCAAAGCTCTTTACCGCCAATAAAGTACGATTTGAAGTGTAGTCACTGTTGTAATGTAGGAAACACGGTAGCCAATTTGCGCACAGCAACGTCCCACAAACAGCAATGTGATAATGACCAGATAATCTGTTTTAGTGATGTTGATTGAGGGATAAATATTGGCTAGGACACCGGAGAGAACTCCCCTGCTCTTCTATGAAATAGTGCCATGGGACCTTTTACATCCACCTGAGAGGGCAGATGGGGACTCGGTTTAACGTCTCATCCAAAAGACTGCACCTCCGGCAGTGCAGCACTCCCTCAGCACTGCACTGGAGTGTCAGCCTAGATTTTGTGCTCAAGTCTTGGAGTGGGACGATGAACCCCAAATCTTCTGACTCAGAGACGAGAGTAGTGTGATGGCTCAGCTGAAGTCTGGAGGCAGAACAGCGTAAAATGTACTTGAGGGTCCAATTATACTGCAGTCCTGTTCAGACATCATTTTCACCCAACAAAAATACAGCCAAATGCACAGAACTCTGCTCACTAGGTTCTGAATACCAGTTACATTTTTAATAGGAGAGAGCTGGATGGAGAAAAGGACTTGAGAGGTAGAAGGAAGCGAGGTGCTCAAAGAAAAGGTGGCATAGTAAGGAGAAACAAAGATGGGCCCTGACAGATAGAGAGAGGGTCATCATGGACCATGTAGCCAGGCAGGGTGTCTTCTGTGAGCGTGATGGACTCCCTGCTGCTTAGACAGGTTTCAGTTAGTCTCAGAATATCAATAGGTTCAACCAAGATATGGCCAGGGACAGAATGTTGACAAGGGACTGAACATTCTGGAGGGAGATATGGATCAGGCCAGTGGTTTAAGACACACTTGCATGGGGGGGTGCGGATGGTGGGGTGGTGGAGAGAGAGAACGAAAGACAGTGAAATAGGGCCAGAGAGGAGGTTAGAGAGATTAACCTCAGTGAAATGAATTGGGTGAGATATTCAACAAGGAAGGGGAATGAGGTAGTTGGGAGGCTTTGGGAGATTGAGCAATAGGCACTCCATTGGGCTCGCCCAGAAGACACCTCAGCCTAGGATTGTGACATGAGATAAGATTTGTGGTGGGAGGGAGGCCAAGAGGGACATTTTGCTGAAAAACTGCAGGAGGGATATGGGAGCTGAAGAGGGAGAAAAGTGTGGCAATGAGGTGCTGGAGTCCAGAGCACAATGTGCACGAGTGACATGGTGGAGGAATGTCTATAATATTAAAATACTGTATATCAGGATTATTAGGAACTGATAAAGATCATTAGACGCATCCAGCCTACACCTTATTTCTGGTCAGCTGGGCAGCTGACATGCACAGAAAACCATCACCAGCCTCAAGAGTCTCCAAATCGAGTTATTGAGGAATCCATACAGGTAGAGTTTTGATTCACCCCATACATAGTGCTTAGAGGGACCCAAGTCTACAGAGCTTAGGTACAGGCTAACAGATCCAAGACTTGCGAGTCTCTAAATGTGCATAGGGTTACTGCTGGAATTTAACTGTGCATTTAAGTGGGAGATAAGCTTCTCACTGCTTGTCCAGCCAGGACCACCCTACTTGATCGAGCATTGACTTTCAGGGTTACCTGGTGACAAATGGGAAGAATCCTTAGACCTAACAGACTGACTTACCCCTTCAGGTTACTGAACCAAATTGGCTGATCAATCATCAATAAAAACACAGTCAAATACACAGAACTTGAATCACAAGGTTCTGAATGCTCTGCACCTGCCTGGCTCAGAGATTTTTTTTTATTCGTTTATGGGATGTGGGTGTCGCTGGCAAGGCCAGCATTTATTGCCCATCCCTAATTGCCCTTGAGAAGGTGGTGGTGAGCTGCCTTCTTGAACCGCTGCAGTCCATGTGGTGAAGGTACTCCCACAGTGCTGTTAGGGAGGGAGTTCCAGGATTTTGACCCAGCGACGATGAAGGAACGGCGATATACTTCTAAGTCAGGATGGTGTGTGACTTGGAGGGGAACTTGGAGGTGGTGGTGTTCCCATACGCCTGCTGCTCTTGTCCTTCTAGGTGGAAGAGGTCGCGGGTTTGGGAGGTGCTGCCAAAGAAACCTTGGTGAGTTGTTGCAGTGCATCTTGTAGATGGTACACACTGCAGCCACGGTACGCCGGTGGTGGAGGGAATGAATGATTAAGGTGGTGGATGGGGTGCCAGTCAAGCAGGCTGCTTTGTCCTGGATGGTGTCGCGCTTCGAGTGTTGTTGGAGCTGCACTCATCCAGGCAAGTGGGGAGTATTCCATCACACTCCTCCTTACTTGTGCCTTGTAGATGGTGGAAAGGCTTTGGGGAGTCAGGAGGTGAGACACTCGCCGCAGAATACTCAGCCTCTGACCTGTTCTTGTTGCCACAGTATTTATGTGGCTGGTCCAGTTAAGTTTCTGGTCAATGGTGACCCCCAGGATATTGATAGTGGGGGATTCGGCGATGGTAATGCCATTGAATATCATGGGGAGGTGGTTAGACTCTCGCTTGTTGGAGATAGTCATTGCCTAGCACTTCTGTGGTGCGAATGTTACCTGCCACTTATCAGCCCAAGCCTGAATGTCATCCAGGTCTTGTTGCATGCGGGCATGGACTGCTTCATTATCTGAGAAGTTGTGAATGGCGCTGAACACTGTGCAGTCATCAGCGAACATCCCCATTTCTGACCTTATGTTGGAGGGAAGGTCATCGATGAAGCAGCTGAAGATGGTTGGGCCTAGGACACTGCCTGAGGAACTCCTGCAGCGATGTCCTGGGGGTGTGATGATTGACCTTCAACCACCACAACCATCTTCCTTTGTGCTAGGTATGACTCCAGCCAGTGGAGAGTTTTCCCCCCCGATTCCCATTGAATTCAGTTTTACTAGGGCTCCTTGATGCCACACTCTGTCAAATACTGCCTTGATGTCAAAGGCAGTCACTCTCACCTCACCTCTGGAATTCAGCTCCTTTGTCCATGTTTGGACCAAGGCTGTAATGAGGTCGGGAGCCGAGTGGTCTTGGCGGAACCCAAACTGGGCTTCAGTGAGCAGGTTTTTGGTGAGTAAGTGCCGCTTGATAGCAATGTTGATGACACCTTCCATCACTTTGCTGATGATTGAGAGTAGACTGATGGGGCAGTAATTGGCCGGATTGGATTTGTCCTGCTTTTTGTGGATAGGACATACCTGGGCAGTTTTCCACATTGTCGGATGGATGCCAGTGTTGTAGCTGTACTGGAACAGCTTGGCTAGAAGCGCGGCTAGTTCTGGAGCACAAGTCTTCAGCACGATAGCTGGAATGTTGTCAGGGCCCATAGCCTTTGTTGTATCCCGCGCGATCAGCCATTTCTTGATATCACGTGGAGTGAATCGAATTGGCTGAAGACTGGCTTCTGTGATGGTGGGGACCTCAGGAATAGGCCGATATGGATCATCCACTCAGCACTTCTGGCTGAAGATGGTTGCAAACGCTTCAGCCTTGTCTTTTGCACTCACGTGCTGGGCTCCACCATCATTGAGGATGGGGATATTCATGGAGCCCCCTCCTCCCATTAGTTGTTTAATGGTCCACCACCATTCACGACTGGATGTGGCAGGACTGCAGAGCTTTGATCTGATCTGTTGATTGTGGGATCACTTAGTCCTGTCTATAGCATGCTGCTTCCGCTTTTTTCATGCATGTGGTCCTGTGTTGCAGCTTCCCCAGGTTGACACCTCATTTTTAGGTACGCCTGGTGCTGCTCCTGATATGCTTTTCTACACTCCTTATTGAACCAGGGTTGGTCCTCTGGCTTGGTGGTAATGGTAGAGTGAGGGATATGCCGGGCCATGAGGTTACAGATTGTGGTGGAATACAATTCTGCTGCTGCTGATGTCCCACAGCGCCTCATGGATGCCCAGTTTTGAGCTGCTCGATCTGTTCTGAATCTATCCCATTTAGCACGGTGGTAGTGCCACACAACACGATGGAGGGTGTCCTCAGTGTGAAGATGTGACTTTGTCTCCACAATGATGTGCGGTGGTCACTGCTACCAATACTGACATGGACAGATGCATCTGCGACAGGTAGATTGGTGAGGACGATGTCAAGTAGGTTTTTCCCTCGTGTTGGTTCTCTCACCACCTGTCGCAGGCTCAGACTGGCAGTCATCTCCTTTAGGACTCGGCCAGCTCGATCAGTAGTCGTGCTACTGAGCCACTCTAGGTGATGGACATTGAAGTCCCCCACCCAGCGTACATTCTGTGCCCTTGCTACTCTCAGTGCTTCTTCGAAGCGGTGTTCAACATGGAGCAGTACTGATTCATCAGCTGAGGGAGGACGGTAGGTGGTAATCAGCAGGAGGTTTGCTTGACCTGAAGCCATGAGACTTCATGGGGTCCGGAATCAATATTGAGCACTCCCAGGGCCACTCCTTCCTGACTGTATACCACTGTGCCGCCACCCCTGGTGGGTCTATCCTGCCGGTGGGACAGGTCATACCCAGGGATGGTGATGGAGGAGTTTGGGACATTGGCTGAAAGATATGATTCTATGAGTATGACAATGTCAGGCTGTTGCTTGACTAGTCTGTGGGACAGCTCTCCCAATTTTGGCACACATCCCCAGATGTTGGTGAGGAGGGCTTTGCAGGGTCGACTGGGCTGGGTGTGCCATTGCCTTGTCCGTAGCCGGTGCCGAGGTCGAGGCCGGGTGGTCCATCCGGTTTCATTCTTATTATGTTTCATAGCGGTTAGTTACAACTGAACTTGCTAGGCCATTTCAGAGGGCAGTTAAGAGTCAACCACATTGCTGTGGGTCTGGAGTCACATATAGGCCAGACCAAGTCTGCTACCTGGATTTCATTTGGTTCTGAACAACAAACATCTGCCTTCCCCTATGAAGGACCGACACAGGGCATCTTGCAACGTGTAAGCTACTTTGATGTTCTAGTCCAGTGCTGTGCATCAGACTTGCTCACAACCATCTACTTAATTTAGGTTCTCGTCAGGGGCTTTGGCAAAGACATGAGCTCACCACGAGGCTGGAGACCTCCCTCATTGGCCATTGACTGGTTGGCCATTAGAAGATTGAGAAGCGCAGAACTCCTTTTTGTCACAAATCACCTCGCAGCTTGTTCCTCAATCTCGCACATGAGGCAGAGGAAGTCCTTTCTGTTGCATTCCTAATGATTCTGAACCATTCGGGAACTGTTTGGACACATGTCTTGTATGCCACAAGCTTAACCTGTTCCTTTTGATCGTTCAACACCACCTGCCCACCTTCTTAACCCTTTAATCGTGTCTCTCTCAACAAACATATCTAATTGTAGCTTGCACCCTTTAACACGGTTCACCTCCTCAATGGCCTTACCTCATAATGTAATCCAAAAGTCTATGACTCTTTGGGTAATAAGTTATACTACTGGTTGTGTGTCAAAGCATGTTCAAAACCACTTTACATCGAGCCAAAATCAGCAATATAGTTGGCCTGTTCACAGATCTGTTGATTCACAGAGCACATGTAGCTGAATTCTCTAGTTTCTTTCTAAGTAATGATCAGTAATTTCCCGAGGGAATTCTCCTGGAAATTAAGCTCACCCAATGTAACTTTTCTGAAGATTACCTCGGGGTATTTTGATTCAGCTCAGTTACAGCGTAATATGTTGTTTTTTTACAGATGTATGAGTCACAGAATGGTGCAAATTTTGTTTACTGATTTCATTATAAGGTAGATCTGCAGATCTAACAATAAGGATGATGTCATCTTGTTACTGCTCCAACCTTGTATCTCTGCATGTTATGGTAACAGGATAATGCACTAACTGGGTAAATGCAGCAAATGATTCTTTCACATAAGTTTATAAGAGACAAAGCATTGGGATTCTTCAGAAAACAATTAAATGCCACGAAAGGAGAGTCTTGATGCACTGATGGGACACAATATTTTGAAGGGGAAAATTGGTTTTGAGTTGGTGATGCAGCACATAAACAGGAACTCAACTTCTGGTGCCATCCTTGGCCAGTCCGACTTGTAAACCCCAATTTTGTGAGAAACGCACAAAATGGATTTGAGCTAAGCTATGGCACAAACTCGCTTGCGGCAAAATCTCAGGGAGCAGGCTGCGGCAAGTTTTGCGATGGGAATCCTTCTGTCTAATTCAAAAAGGCTACTGGTGCAGGAGAAGCTTGCCTGTGGACCTTGGCCTGCAGCTCAATGGCCGGAGAGCTAAAATCCAGCCGGGCTACAGCTTGCAATTAAAAGACAATCGATTGGTGGTGCCAGGAAAGTGGACTCGTTGTTTGCAATGATAAGTACACGAGGGAGAAAGGAATAGAAGGCTATGTTGATGGGATGAGATGAAGTAAGGTGGGGGGAGGCTCATGTGGAGCATAAACACCGGCATAGACCAATTGGGCCGAATGGCCTGTTTCTGTGCTGTAAATTCATTGTATGTAATTCTATGGATGTATGTATGGGCAACACTGCTCCCTTTGTTGCTCAAACGGTGCGGCTCTGGGGGGTGCGGTGGAGGCGCGGGGCGGGGTGCCAAAGTAGGAGGGCTGGTCTTTGGGACTGAAGTAAAAAGCTGCATAGAGAGAGACAGCTATCAGCCAGAGCAAATGGTAGGAAGTTACCCTGTGGGTAATGCCAAAATGAAAGACATGGACTGCAGCGGTTCAAGAAGGCGGCTCTCCAGCACCTTCTCAAGAGCAATTAGGGATGGGCAATAAATGCCAGCCTTGCCAGCGACGCCCACATCCCAGGAACGAATAAATAAAAAATTCCACCTGCCGTGCAGATATAGTCCCAAGTGTCTTGCTGTATAGCCTTGTTTTCCAACGACTGATGCTTTCCGCATTTAATTAATGTTAGATACCAAGTGGCTCGTTGAAAATGTCACACTAATACCAGGAGGGATGGGCAGCCAACAGCCAACCATGGCTGTGACCGGCAGCACAGCTTTCAAGGATACATTGCGCAGCAAATACCACAACTGAGTTTCAAACACATCGGGCTATTAGAGCACAGATTGCTTTAGCAAAAGTAGCTATTGAGGCAGAGACTACATGTCATTTGAAAGAGAACTAGATAAGTATTTGAAAAGGAAGAATTTAAAAGGATAGTGGGATTGGCAGGAAAATGGGACTCGAGTAGATAGCTCCAACTGAGAACTGTAATGTCCATGATTCTATGAAAGGATAATCATAACTACATGGAGTAGTTGAGGCGAATAGCATAGATACATTTAAGGGGAAGCTAGATAAATATGAGAGAGAAAGGAATAAAAGGATATGCTGATAAGGTGAGATGATGCAGGGTTGGGAGGAGGCTCGTGTGGAGCATAAACACCGGCATAGACCAGTCGGGGCAAATAGCCTGTTTCTGTGCTGTAATTTCTATGTAATAAGCTGACACCAGCAGGCCATCTGCCTGGACTGCTTCAGATATTGCAGTGGACCCGTTCCAGACTCCATTATTGGGGGATTCAGAGAATGCTGCATCTCCAACGGCATGGATCAAACGAGGATTGTCTACTTGATGATGATGATCTCTCTAGCACCTCATAATCAGGGCTCGATGATGCTCAAGGCCAAAACTGTCCAGTTTGTTTCTCTTCCTATTTTACTGTGGGTAGGTGCCTACCAGTATTGTAATGTAGAACCCGATTTATTTCTTTTTTTTCTTCCCTCATTAGCTTAATTACTCCAATAAATCTGGGCATGTTATCTTATTTTTCTCACAAACTCGGAGACAGAGAGTTGTATTTTTTTCTGACCCCCTTATGGATTCTAATGCCTAAATGGATTAAAACTGAAGCGACGTTGATTTTTGTTTCACTCCGTTGAGTTGGGAGTAGGGCCAATATGTGCGTCATTATCGATGAGATGATTGGCCTTCTCTCAACTCTGACCTGCAGGGAAGAAAAGATTCACGCTCCCATCTTTTTTTTCAGTCCCACTCGCCAACAAGGGATCACGGGCAAAAACCTTTTAATGCTTCCCCTCTTTTAGCTGTTTCCAGCTTTGTAGCCGAGAAGCACTGGTGTCGTTGTTTATTGTGGACAGGTAGGAGGTATAGGGGAAGCTGTGGGCTCCTTTCAGTCACTACACCAGTGCAGTAGCTTACCCTCGATTTCTATTACTCTGTTCACTGCCTCTAGATACCAATCCGACTCCTCTGTACGTGTTTCTGCCATTTAGTTTTTTTTTTTTAAGCCTAAGGTACAGAGAGCCAACAGCATAAATCAGGTGAGTAGATTTGATAAATAATGAACAGTTCTTTGAGGGAGAGCTGGAGGCTGGAATTCTGATAGTGCCCAAGGAGACCTGAACAGCTGCTGAAACCCAATTACATGATTGCAAACAATGAAGCATCATTCATCAGATGGCTTCCTATACAGAATTAATTTTCAAAATTGGTTATATAATCTGTGGCTTCTACCCAAATCTTTTTCTCAATTAAATGTTTTGATGTACGTCCAGGGAGTGACGGGCTAATTAAAAATGTGAGTAGCAGTTTCTCAGCGCAAAGACAGTCCAAGTAATATTAGCTTTCAATTAATAAATTCAGATTGACACTGGATCGGAACCGATAATGGGACAGCTAAAAACTAAAGGGTAAAAATAGGTCTGTGTGCAGGTTTAATGGGCAGAATCTCAGTGAATTAGTTTTAAACCACATTTAGACTCAATTTAATAATATCCATTTCTTTTACACATGTCAGCTTTGACAGGAACCCTTTTCCAGTCCTGTTATTTCTATCAGGAAAAAAGACCTATATGAATGCTCGTAAAACCGTCTTAAGATGGCTGAGTGGGCCGCGCAGGCTGTACCTCAGTACAGCTTCAGGTACATTTTTGTAAGCTTAGCCTGATATTAAAATGTCCCCGGAGTAAGCGGTGGCACAGGTTGGTTCGGCCGACTTGGGACGGTGGGGGAGGGGAGGGGAAGGGTCCAGAGGTCGAGCCAGGAACCGCACAGATTTGCAGGCCGAACATGGAGGCCGAAGACGGGTGACAGAGGTGAAATGGAGCAGGTCCTCCAATGCCACATGGCCGACCTCAAAATGATTGGGGTGGGCGGGGTGAGGCTGGGCTGGGGGGTGGGGCATAGGGGGCGTGGCGGGGTGGGGGGAGATGACCCCACGACTCCTTGCTGACTCGACCACTGGGAACAGGGAATATTTCTTCCCTTTCTAGAAGCCTCTGATGAAACACAAAATTGTGCAAACCAAGCTCCTCCCCTCCCGCCATAGTTCAGTGAGCTTATCCAATGAGTAACAGATGATGAAGGCCCCCCCTTTTGATCCCCAGTCTCTGCTGACGTACATGGTCTCAGCTGGGGAGGTGATCAGGGTCGCTGGAAATGGTCTCAGTTACCCGGATTAGGGAGCAGTGAATCAGTCAGGGTTCCTGCCCCTGATTGCTATCCAACAACCTGTGCCGGAAGTGCTCAAGTGTGGGCTCAGCTGTGAAGCCTCCTGACGTCGAGGTCATATCGTTTACTGGCGCTCACTGTTGAACTTACTCTATTGAAAGACAGAAAGACTTGCATTTATATAGCGCCTTTCACGTCCACCGGACGTCCCAAAGCGCTTTACAGCCAATGCAGTACTTTTTGAAGTGTAGTCACTGTTGTAATGTAGGAAACGCGGCAGCCAATTTGCAAACAGCAAGCTCCCACAAACAGCAATGTGATAATGACCAGATAAGCTGTTTTAAGCGATGTTGATCCAGGGATAAATATTGGCCAGGACACCGGGGAGAACTCCCCTGCTCCTCTTCTAAATAGTGCCATGGGATCTTTTACATCCCTCTGAGAGAGCAGACTGGGCCTCGGTTTTATGTCTCATCCGAAAGACGGTCACTTGGGCGAATTACATGGGGGTAATCGGTGCCCATAGAACCACATCCCAACAAAGAGTCAATGGCTTCAGGAGGGGAGGGAAGCAATTTAGTGATAAAGAAACAGTGGAAAGCAAAGCAAGAACCACAGTATCCCAGGAGATGAACAATGTATCCCATCTTTTTAATTAGATTTTCCTTTTGCTTTTATTTAAGCTCAAAGGCAAAAATACAAAAATGAATGCAAGCTAACCATTTATGCTCATTTAATGCTCAGATAATGAGTCTTTCATATGCCGTACTGCATAGATTGGCAAGGTCATTAGATCACTGTTCATCTGTCATAACATTTCTGTATTTTTTGGCTCACTGGGATGTTATTGCTATTGCTGTGTACTGATAAAGAATTTTCTTTCAAAAAACAGCAGCGTGTTCCTTTGGGTAGATGACAGCAGGGTAAACTCATGGATCGTGCACTCCCAGCAAGGAACCGCACTCAAAGGGGGCACAGGTTGGAGAATCGGCACTACAGTATCGTGGCTCTGTCTCCAACCCACACTGCTTGTGTTGTTGTGTGAGTGCCTTCACCCCACCCCTCCATATTGCAATATTGCGCCGTAATACTTTTAATGCCTGTTGGCCTAAGATTCATTCTAGGAATAGATGTCAAAGCATGGTGGGAGAGGTTAGGGCAGAGCTTTCAGCTGCCTCGACCTGGAACTCCTCCCTAAACCCCTCTTTTTCTCTACTCTCTCCACCTTTAAAAAACACATTTTTGGCCAAGCTGCATCTCACCTTAGCTGACATCAGCTGGTATTTGTGGCAGTGTAGACAGAAAATTTCTACTGTTATTTCCATTCATTCAAGTCTTTGTACTATGAACACGCTGAGAAAAGCCTGTGCTACCCAGACCTTTCCAATACTTCCATTTGGTGGCACCAGACTACATGGCCAGAATTATCCCAGTGCCGAGCTTGCAGGTTTGAGGGCAGGTCGGCAGTTAAATTTGTGGAAATTGATGGCCCGCCAACTTCCGTATTTAACTTGGGTGCGTTTCGAGGTGCGCCACGGACCCGCTCGGGAGAGGCGGGTAACCTCACTGAGGTCATTAACTGCTTGTTGAGAGACCCTTACCTGCCTTTTTAACATCAGGTTTTGGCTTTAACTTGTTACGCACGGGATTCACACACCTCGGGAACCTCGCCTGTGAAGGGGAGGCGGAAGCTCAGTGGCCATTGTGCGAGTCCATTAATTGACAACTGGGAAAAGCACAAATACTCCCACATTACACCTGATTACTTGGCTAATGGAAAGGATCTAGCTGACTCCATTTTGTGCAGAGATTTAGCTGCCAGCAGTTTGCAGGTCATTTCTGCAACCTCGGAAGCCACTCTCGCCACATTGCTAGTCACTATCAGAACACTCAGGGATTGTGCCTCTGAGCTCCACTTTACCTGCCATCTATTACATCAGCATGGGTGCCGCTTATGCTCCCTCACCTTGGACCTCAGAATCAGACCAAGATCAGCCCCAGCACCAATAACACCAATAACACCATCAGCAGCAGCAGCAGCAGCCACAACAGCAGCAGCCTTCTCCTCAACAACCTGATGCTCCACAGGAGAGAGGGGATCAGCGCAGGGCTGCACCGCACCGGAGGCGATATCCCCAACACAGGGGATACAGGCAGAGGATGAGCTTCCTGGACATGACTGAGCAGCAGTGCTTCAGGAGGTTCAGGCTATCGCGCCAGGTCATCATAGACATCTGTAGCTTGCTGGAACAAGACCTGCACAGCCCAGAGGACCTGGTGGACACGCCTTGCCAGTGGCTGTCAAAGTCACCACCGCCCTCAACTTCCTCACCTCAGGCTCCTTCCAGGGATCTACAGCAGACATTTGCAGGATCTTGCAGTCAGCCGCCCACAGATGCATCACCCAGGTGACCAATGCCATGTTTCACAAGTCAGCCACTTATATGAACTTTGCCACTAATGAAGCCAATGTTACTGGATGGGTGCTCGGCTTTGCGGCTCTGGCTGGCTTCCCACATGTGCAGGACGTCATCGACTGCACACATGTGACCATCAAGGCACCCCCACCTCACCGAGGAGTGTTTGTGTACTGCAAGGGCTTCCATTCCCTCGTCAGCAACCATAAAAAGATCATCATGCATGTGTGTGCCAGATTCCCTGGCAGCTGTCATGACTCTTCCGTGCTGTGCCAGTCCACCCTCCCTCAGCTCTTCGCACCTCCAAACAGATTTACCGGCTGGCTGCTTGGGAGGCAAGGGCTATCCACTGAAGACATGGCTCATGACACCCTTGAGGAGGCCAAATAATGAGGCTGAAGAGCGTTATAATGACAGCCACATGTCCACCAGATGTGTCACAGAGCAAGCAGTCGGTATGATGAAGATGCGCTTCAGATGCCTTGACAGATCTAGAGGAGTCCTTCAGTACGCACCAGCCAGAGTCTCCAGAATCATCGTCGTATGCTGCGCGATGCACAACATGGCGCAGCAACGAGGAGCAAGGTGCAGAGTGCACTGCCTCTTCAGAGGAGGAGGAGCAGGTGAAAGACGAGGAGGAGGAGGAACCTGAGGTGGAGATGGCACCAGCAGCGGCTCACATTGCTGCCCGGGAGGCCCAGGATGGCCTCATCATGGCCAGATTTACTTAACTTGCACCAGTGCACCCATATGGCTACCACATACTGTACCAACTCCCACCCCCCCCCCCCCCCCCCAACACATACCCAACAACACCACAAAGCAGTCCTACAATGACCAAACCATTCCTCTCCCCCAAACCCCCATCGCTCGAGGTTAAGTAATGTCTCACCTTTCACTCCAAGTGACAAAGCCACTTTCCAGGTAGCAGGCAAAAATGGACAAGTTATGCAAATAAATAAACTTATGTGCATCATAAATATAACTGAAACTTAACATTCACATTTTATCATACACCCATGTGCTTACCCTTGTGCATATAGGATTGTGTCTTTTTTTGTTTATGCGTGTTTCTATGCGGTGCAACCCCTGTGGCTTCAGCAGAGTTGTTGCAGGCTGCTCACTTCCATGCTGCGACTGCTTTGACACTTTTGGCAGACGTCCTCTGGGTTTTGGAGCCTGTGATGGCCCCGCCAAAGACTGCTCCTCCTGCGACTGTGCAGGGTCAGACTTGCCATCGCGATTCGAGGCAGCATGTGGGGCTCTGACTGAGAGGGAGGCAAGGGGGAGAAGTGGGAGCACTTTGAGACGAGCCCCTCTCGCCATCATCCCTTTCATGGGCCACCCACACTTCCCTGGTAGCAAGTTGCTGGAAAGCACCTTGCTGCACATCAGTGGGGCGATGAAGGCCCAAGTCTACATTAATATGCCTTCTTGAGATGAGGTCAATGAGCGTCTGCAATCTGTTGTTCACAGCAAGCATGTGCTCATGTGACTGGCACATTTGCTGCTCCATGCAGGTGGCCATCCTTTCCATGGAACAGCACATCGTCGCCATCACCTGCGAGATGGTGGCACTCATGTTGGAGACGGACTCCTCCATTCTCTGCACATTTGCACACATCGCGGCTGCAAAACCTGCCAGAGCCTCATGCAATTGTTGCTGCCCCTCCAAGATCACCCTCTTTCTCGATGGCCCCCGAGGCTCAGCGTCTGCATGCTGCTCAGCAGAGCTTGGAGCCTCCTGCGCTCTCCGGCGAGGAGTATCCACTGTTGTCCCTGTCAACGCCATCTGCTCTTGCTCACTTGTGATGTGTGAGACACCAGGTGACAACACTACTCTATCTCGCACAGGACCCACTGAGGTATGCGTATCTACGCTGGTGCTGGCTGCGCTTGGGTCTGCTGACGGTGCATCCTCAGAGACTGGAGCTTCCTCTGAGGGGTCGTCTTCCTCCTGCGGCTGGACAGAGGAGGAGGGGGGGGGGGGAGACTGTGGGAGAGTAAAGAGATGAATTCGAAGTCTTATGATAAGAATGGGTAACGTTACCATTACGCACATGATGACATTTCACTGGTTGCGACATCAGTCACCACACGGGTGACTGTTGTATGCCATGTGGCTGTTTGAGATTTAATTCTGTCCCCCTCTCTCTGTCTCCCACTGCCAGCAGCTCTGCAACTCCACAGATGTCTAATGCCTCCTCCTCTGCTGGAGTCAAATTTGTGAAGACTGGAGGGCCACCTCCAGTTCTCTGCCTCTCCCTGTTGTTGTGGGCTCTCTTATCCTGCAAGGAGGGAAAGAAGAGAACTTTGAGTGAGAGTGATGGAATGAGTGTAAGGAATGGATGGGCTACATCTGTAGAGGGTGACTATGAGGGATTGGCGTGACATTGCCAAATGGCTTCTTTCTGTGGTGCTACTTGCTATGATTGCATTAGGATGAGGGCGCGTGTCCGTGGTGGTTAGTCAGATGGGGATGTGAGTATGTACATAGAGAAAGAGGGATGGGTGGACCTGCAAGGTAGGTTGGTGTGAGGAGTGATGTGCAGGAGTAAGCTTGGGAAGGCAGAGTGATGGGGTTGGGGTGACAGGCACTTCAGGGTGAAGGTGAGTGTGGCATTGCACTCACCTTTCCTGACCTCATGAGATCATTGAATCTTTTGCGGCACTGGATCCACGTCCTCCTCACGACAGCCCTGCTGCTGACCTCCTCTGCGATCTCCAGCCATGCCCTCTTAGTGTCTTTTGTTGGTCTTTTTCGGCCATCCGCAGGGAAGGCGATCTCCCTGCGTGCTCTTACTCCCTGGACCAGCACTTCCAGGGAGGCATCTGGGAATCTTGGGGCTGCCCTCTGTCTTTGTGTCTCCATGACCCACAGAATTGTCAGTGTTATTCAGCAATTTTGAGCTCTTGAAACAACCTTGAACACTCCTGCAGCAACCTTCAAATGAAATGTGTGCAAGGCTGCTTTAAATATCCGCGCTGAAAACGAGTCATCGGTGACATCATCAGACCCGCTCCGTTTAATTGGGCCGGGAAACGCACATGACTCTTCCAATTGCTGCCATTGAGTTAAACGCGCAGTGCAGAACACGCTGTTCAAATCTTCGGGATGGTGACCCACTATGCGGCACACACGCACCCGACCCGATTCCACGGTAAAGATTCCTGCCCATGTGTATAATTGCCTGGGGAGGATGGATGTGGTGGGGGGTGAAGAGGACAAGGGCTATTAGGCCATTTGGAGGTCCAGGTGGTCCAGAAGATTAGCACATTGTCTCACCACCTCTGGGGCCTGGGTTTGGATCCAGGCCTGACTCCCGGGATGGAAGATTCCTCTCTCTGCCAGCTGTAAGTGAAATGTTGGTGCAATCTCAATCCAGTTCCTAGTGGGCACAGGATTACAGCGCAGAACGCTCCATTTTTGAGCACTAAATTGCCAATCTTGCTCAGTGAGGCCATGACAATGTTTGTATAAGAGGAAGTGGGAGCGTTCTTTGA
The DNA here is from genome assembly GCA_030390025.1 of Squalus acanthias. NCBI lineage: Eukaryota > Metazoa > Chordata > Chondrichthyes > Squaliformes > Squalidae > Squalus > Squalus acanthias. The sequence continues at coordinate 64,557 of JASTWF010000332.1, read as the reverse complement.
AGATCAGAGTTAAAGCATGTTAGAATGAACTTTTTCACTGGTTCATTCTGATGGTTAGCGCCACTGTAATTGGCCTAAATATCTTTGGGTTGGAGACGAAGGCCAGGAAATTCCTGGGAGCCACTCCAACCCCAACACCGGAAAAAGGAGCTGCTCCCAGGAATTTTTCCTGACCAAAATTGACCAGGATTCCTGCTGCTGATTGCTAAGCAGTGAGCTCCGCTCAAAACTCAAATCCTGAGCAGGAGCCATTTTACAGGGGCTATAATCGTCCACAGTATGCTGTTGGCAGGCCGACATAACGGATTGTTGTGTATAACTTGGCTGATTGCACAGAAGATTCACAAACATTTGAGGGCTGATTTTAACTCGGTTTGCCGGGTAGGAACGGGGCAGTAGCTGCCTTAAAATCAGAATGTTGCACATACTGCCGCGTTTCCGCTCTAATTCCGCAAGCCGCCATTTTGTGCAGGGCCCATACAAGGATGGCCTCGCCGTCCGCCTGTATCAGGCAAGAGCCTCGTTGGATTATACTAATCAGGGTCCTATGATGTACAGATTTCAAGGTACAGGTGGGCGGAGCGTGTGCCTTGCAGGCTCCGCCCATTTGTAACCAGACATCGACCTGAAACGTTAACTCTCTTTCTCTCTCCACGGATGCTGCCTGGCCTGCTGAGTTTTTCCAGCGTTTTCTGTTGTTATTTCGGATTTCCAGCATCCGCAGTATTTTGCTATCGTAACCAGACAGTGATTGGCTGATCAAACGGTCCTTGGAGGCCACTCAAAAAACGGTCCAGGAAATGTCTAAATTTGTTTTGGGTGGGGGCAGGGGGAGAAGGAATGTTCCTGCAGGGCTCACGAAAATAATTCATCCAGCTGCTGGAGGCCCCTCCCAGGATCGCTCCTCTCTCCTCCCCCAATGATTTGATGGTTGGCCAACTCATGGTGGGAGTCACCGGATTTCCCACCCTCCCGGAACCGACGAACTGCAGCAAGATGCCCATTTGGTGCCCGCAGCTTACCAGCAGAATGAAAATGAGGTTCGGGCCTCTAAATGGCTCAGAATCCCCCTCCGCCCCCCCCCCCGGCTGTCCGCCGGTAGTTAAAATTAACCTTATTATCGCCAGTTGAACTGTTACTGTACCAACAGTCATATGTTACATATGGCAATATATTTATTATCTAAAAATATCAAACAAAGACAGACTTTCATTTATATAGCGCCTTTCACGACCTCAGGATGTCCCAAAGCGCTTTACAGCCAATGAAGTACTTTTTTTAGTCTCTGTTGTAATGAAGGAATACACAGTAGTCCTGAACCTTTTGTATCATGGGCACAGTGATGTGTTAGCCACGGCTAGACATTAACACCATTCCCAGATAATATTGTTACATTCATAGACAGGTGATGTTTTAATCTGCTCCTGGTGTCTCCCGTTACTTGGTGGTATTCACCCTTAGTGGTTCGCAGATGCTAACAGTGAGAACTTAGGCAATAATGTACTTGGTTGTTTGTCTGAGTCTTTTCGGGGGTGGAGACAATAATTCCACCATCATTAACAGAGGTTGAGTTTATGGACATTGACTTGAAAATGAACTCCTGAACCAGTACAATGTACTATAGCAACAGGGGCCTTATCATATGCAGTTTATTGAGTTGTTGGGACAGATATGTGAGATTGCACTACTTACAGTAGGTGGAAGACCTGAAATGTATTGTGCTGTGGATGCCCCAATTATCCCTGTTTAATAAAGTGATGCCCCCTTTACCTTGCAGGGTTGCCTATGGCGATAAGAGTGCTTACAGCATCAATGACCTGGCACCAGCACCATTGGGGTGCATCTCTCTTCAGGGACCAGTTGCACTGGGTGTCTCTGATGGCAGCGTGGTGGCAGCAGCAGAACTAAAAGGTTGCTGGTCGCAGTAGGTGCAAAATTCCACTGTGCTGAGTCTGGCTGAGCCCAATTAAGCCAGCAATGCATGTTTGCCTTACCAGAATTACCCTCCTGTATCCCTCCCCCCCCCCCCCCCCCCCCCCCTCAGCATTGGGGCAATCATTGCACCATGTTCTGCGTTTACTGAATCCACCCAACGTTTAAACGGGGCAGGTTCGGCTTTAAGGGATCTGCTACAGTTACAGCGATTGGAGCCTCTCCAGTAATATAAAGCCAGAGTAAGTGCTAGTTAATTAAACTGCAGCTTGGGATGATATTTATAGAGCTGCTACTTGCTGGCCACTGTTTTCAGCTGCTACGTTTAATCAGAACAAGCTGGATGCGTGATTTATACCACAATCAGACGGCCCCTGCCGTGTTCCTTATTATTTTACGCTGCGACTCCTGTGTGTGTGCCTTCCTGCATATTTTCCTTCCCGCATATGAATGTCAACCTAGCAGGAAAAAGCAAAGAAACTATGAAAGGGTTTCTATGCTTTCCCCGTGTCTTCCCTCGTGTGTGTATTTGGCGACTATTATGAAATGGTCTACTTGCATAACGTTTGCTTCTCTCTTTGGTATTCCCATTGCACCACTTCTGTTCCTCGTCTCTGTTCCTTACTCCTTGACCGCTGCTTATCATGCTTCCATTCTTTCATGCTCCCATCCTCTAAATCTCCCTTCAGTTGTCTTTTTTTTCCCCCTTTTTGTGCCTTTCTCTCACTCTCTCTCATTAGGCCAGAGGCAGAACATACCTCAGGATTTGTGGGAATATGTGCATAATTCCTTCCTGTTTTGTGGCCCTTGGAATGCCAGGGTCCCAGTGCCAGAGGCCCAATGCACAAGGCAACGGCTGGAGGCAAGGCATATAAAATGCATCGCAGCCTCACTAATGTGTTATTTAAAATAAAGAGCATTGACCCCACAGACCTTAGCATGTCACAGTGTAGCTCAATTCATCAAGGACGTTCTCTATGGTTTTCTCCCCTGTTACTTGGAAGAATCAATGCTGCATTTGACAGTCTAGACATTTTCACTTATAAACTGAAAAGTATCTGTCTTTACAGTAAATAGAAAAGGCTTTCCAAACTTCATCCCCAGCGACAGCATGTGTGTTCTGTGAGAATCCATTCACTTTACAAGACCACTGTTATTTGCCAGTGATTCCCAAGTTAAGATTGGTACTAAATGAGGCTGTTCTATGCTTTTAAGAATTGGGGCTACAATTTCCAAAGTTGGATTCCAGCAAATATCTTTTCCATTATATTGCCATTGAGCAAGTTTGGTACCATTAAATGGGTTCTAAGCTTGCGATTCTATCCCGAACCCTAGATAATTGAGTCTAAAAGCAACGATGTAAACAAGTGATGATATAACCTGTGAGAGTGAATCGTGAATTAACATGTTCATTGGAGTCCCTAGACTGTTGCTGCCTTGTAACCCTTTTACTGATGCTAATCTGTATCGAGGTGTAACTTCCTCCTAATTTGAAGTCAGTGTGAGTGTGAAGTGGGCAATACGGCCTTATGCTTACACCAATCTTTTCACTAACATTAGTGAAAGGAGGAATCGATACTCCACTGCACTCTGCCGACATTTATATTTCTGTTTATAAAGCTTGTTTCTGGAAGGCATGTTACTCTGAATTTTTCTTCCTCTTTTTTGGCCTTTCTCATTTGCACAGGCCACGGACAGTCCTGGGATACCGCTGTCCATTGGAACCCCCCTCGCGGCTGCCCTGCCTTAGATCAGTTAATTGGTGGGGCAGGCCAGGGATTAAGCCGGAGAGCTTCCTGGTCTACATTACATTCGCTCCACCCCACACGATGCATTTACCCAGCGAGCTGTCAGTACAGACACAGAAGCGCTTGTAGTTTGATGCTGTAGCATGTGATTCACATTGTGGTGATCTGGACTATAATCAACGCTCCAGGGAAATAACAGACTTCGCACATATTGTAGCAGTTTCATATTTGACTCCCTTTTAATTTGTCGGCAGGGCCGTCGATTGAGGTTTGCGGCTGCTTTGTGGATTTATAGGAGGAGGGAGTGTAGAGGAAAAACTTCCTGTTCCAATTCAGTGGGTTGAGTAGAATGTTCCCGATGTCCATTTTGGAAGAATGTGTTTGATTCATAAGGTAAGGAGGCGATTCGGCCTCTGTGAGCACTTCCATGTAAAAGAAAGCCTACAATCCTCCCATCGCAACATCTAGCCATCTCCTAAATGATACCAAGATCTTTTCCTCCACTACCCTACACCAGAGTCCGCCCCATGTGTGGATCACCCTTTGCGTGACAAAGGCCTTCCTGACATCCGTGCGACATTTGTCTTGCACCAGTTTAAACAGCGCCCTCGTGCTCTACTTTTGTGGCCTACCTTGGACTACGCCTCTGGATTTACCTTTTTATGCGGTTTGATATCTTGGACGAGATCCGTGCTCAGCCTCCTCCTTCAGGGATGAAGGAAGTTTTATCACTCTCCGGATCTTTAACGGGTTGGGTGTTGCATAGTCGAAACCTGTTGATTGCTGCCCTGATCCACTGGCTTGAGGAAAATGGATGGAATTATGGAATGTGATCCCAGTAACCCTGTCTTAAAAAAAAAAATCCCATATAATAAAAACAGAATTCAGCTTATTCAATCAGCATAAACCAAATGCCCTTCCAATCAGTAATGTTTACAGGCTACCAGATACATTCTACTCGCTATTTTCTTTATGTAAGATGCTGTATTAAAAAAAAGTTATAAACACTTGGCAATGCTGCAGTCAACTTTTTAATCACAGAAGAATTTGTTCATGGTAAATAACCTGTTTGTCACCAAGCTCTAATTGCCCAGCCTTTGTATTCAGAAATAATAATTTTGCAAGGTGCTAATTGTCTGAGGGTTTATCCCGTATCGTGTTGTACTTTCACACATTCTGAAGGCTTAACTGGGCAGTGAGTCAGAATGGCTTGCTCAGATTTAATGAGAGAAGCTAAGATTGTGGAATTCAGTACACTCAGTACCATGGAGGCTATTTCTTCTTGCCCTTTTGTTTGAATGTACGAAGCAATCAGTGTCTTTTTTGACAAGAGGTGTAGAACAGGGGTTAGAATTCTATTATAAGTCTGTATGCTCGACACAAAAGCCTCCCACGTCACTGTATGAATCCCAATGCCTGAAACTGTGGTGTTTATCCAATCTAGTCATTTTTATATTGGTTTTACACAATGCTTCATAACTGTTTGTGAAGTATCGTTTATTAAGCTAAATAGCACAGTCCTGTATTCAGTGACTTTTTAATTTAATGCTTTCACTCACTGGGTTACATCCCCTCCCAAAGGTGACACCAGTGTTTCTGAAAAGGATTAAGACTTGATGAAAAGTTCATTCTTACGACAAAATGTGTAGTTAAATCTGTGAGATGTGTAAGTGGAACATCTGTGGGGCTAAATAGGAAGCCTGCAATCATCTAGAGTCTCAGGGAAAACAGATGTGGTTTGGCCTAAAGAGTGATGAAGAGGCATTTTGAGCTGGGAAATTGAAACCATAGCTCAGCCTAGCCCAGGTCAAAAATAGAGCCTAATTAATATAGGCCTCGGGCTAAGCTTATATCGTTTTCCCTTAATGAAGTGGCATTTCCATACGACTATGGGGAGACTTCTTTAAAAAAAAATTATTAAAGTCATTGATATTCTGTTTGAGTTTACAGTAACCTGAGTTAAATGTAAGAACAATGAAGAGAAGACAATATGTTAAAGTCTAAAACTTACAGTTGGTGATAATAGAGGACAAATGCTTAACATGTTTTGTATGAAATTTCTCTGGCTATATTCTAAACTTAAAATAAATGGGAAAGTAGCAGACTGAGGCATGCCAGATGAGCTCATTAAATGTTCATCCATTAGTATCACCATTAGCAATTTCTACTCTCAAAACACTGTCAGTTCATCTGAGTAATAACAGTTTTACCAGACTTGATTAGAGATAAAGCTCCTGTGACTCAAATTCTGGTTAACAGTGAGATTAGGAGACTTCACACTGTTTGACTTCAGCTTCAAGTTCATTGTTCAATAAATCATAAATTGGAAGCGCAGTCATGTTGAGTGTCACACCAGCCATGTTGTTTTTCTTAAGAGTAGCTGGCTGGAATTTTCCTTACCTTGGCAGGGCCGGTGCCCATGGCAGGTCCCGACCCCGCTGCTGGCTCCGTCCCGCTGTACAAAATTAACTTACCTTAATGGGGCCTATTAGGCCCGCCCAGCGCGTTACCCGGCCCAATGAGATGGAGCGGGTCTGGTGACGTCATTCATGACGCGTTTTAAGCCGAGATCCTTAAAGGGACCCTGGCCACATTAAATTTTAAGTTTAATCTAACGTAGTGGGTGTTGAATCTTTACTGTACAATAATATAATAAAAGTTATATATGAGTGACAGAAATATTTAAATAAAATTATCATTAAGTAATATGACTCCATCTACAAATACGATCAAGAACATAATTAAAAAGTACATTAATTGGGAAATTATTGGTGCTTTAGTCCCAAATCTATAGACTTTTGTATCAGTAACTGGTACAATAAAAGATGTGTGTGTGTATAGGTAATACATAAAATTAAGCAGATTTTAAATGTAATTGTAAAGAGGTGGATTTACAATCTTATGCAAGTTCAGCGGAAGAGCTGTGGAAACCCTAACAAACAGTGTAAGTGGTGCTTATGTGTTTCTGGGATTTCTGCAGCTCTTCCGTTGAAGTTCACAATAGGCAAGTGAGAGAACCTCTGCAGAAATTCACCCTAAAGTCTCAGACTGAAAAATTTAATTAGTCATATTCAGGGACTGAAAGCAAATTGAACCAGTGGAATGAGTGATGAGAATGAAATTGTTGCAGTTGATGACTTGATTTAATGTGTAACTGGGCAATCACAGTATGACAGTCCCATGTATGGACAGTGACCAGTTAGCCTAACATCTGTCATTGGGAAAATGCTGGAGTCCATCATTAAAGAGGTGGTAGCAGGACATTTAGAAAATCATAATATAGTCAAGCAGAGTCAGCATGGTTTTATGAAAGGGAAATCATGTTTGACAAATTTGCTGGAATTCTTTGAGGATGTAACGAGCAGGGTGGATAAAGGCGAACCAGTAGATGTCGTGTATTTGGATTTCCAGAAGGCATTCGATAAGGTGCCACATAAAAGGTTACTACACAAGATAAGAGCTCACGGAGTCTAGGGGGTATTATATTAGCATGGATAGAGGATTGGCTAACTAACAGAAAACAGAGAGTCGGGATAAATGGGTCATTTTCAGGTTGGCAAACTGTAACTAGTGGGGTACCACAGGGATCGGTGCTGGGGCCTCAACTATTTACAATCTATATTAATGACTTGGATGAAGGGACTGAGTGTAATGTAGCCAAATTTGCTGATGATACAAAGATAGGTGGGAAAGCAAATTGTGTGGAGCACGCAAAGAATCTCCAAAGGGATATAGATAGGCTAAGTGAGTGGGCAAAAATCTGGCAGATGGAGTTTAATGTGGGAAAATGCGAGGTTATCCACTTTGGTAGGAAAAATAAAAAAGCAAATTATTATTTAAATGGGGAGAGATTACAAAATGCTGAGGTACAGAGGGATCTGGGGGTCCTTGCACATGAATCACAAAAAGTTAGCATGCAGATACAGCAAGAATTTAGGTAGGCAAATGGAGTGTTGGCCTTTATTGCAAAGGGAATGGAATATAAAAGTAGGGAAGTCCTGTTACAACTGTACAGGGCGTTGGTGAGACCACACCTGGAGTACAGCATACAGTTTTGGTCTCCTTATTTAAGGAAGGATATACTTGCATTGGAGGCAGTTCAGAGAAGGTTCACGAGGTTGATTCTGGAGATGAAGGGGTTGTCTTATGAAGAAAGGTTGAGCAGGTTGGGCCTATACATTAGAGTTTAGAAGAATGAGGGGATCTTATTGAAACATATAAGATTCTGAAGGGGCTTGACAGGGTAGATGCAGAGAGGATGTTTCCCCTCGTGGGGGAATCTAGAACTAGGGGGTATTATTTCAGAATAAGGGGGCATCAATCTAAATCGGAAATGAGGAGGAATTTCTTCTCTCAGAGGGTTGTGAATCTTTGGAATTCTCTTCCCCAGAGAGCTGTGGAGGCTGGGTCATTGAATATATTTAAGGTGGAGATAGACAGATTTTTGAATGTTAAGGGAGTCAAAGGTTATGGGGAACGGGCAGGGAAGTGGAGTTGAGTTCAAGATCAGATCAGCCATGATCTTATCGAATGGCGGAGCAGGCTCGAGGGGCCGAATGACCGACTCCTGCTCCTACGTCTTATGTCTAGTATACTGTGAGGAAAATCCTGACCAGAAACAACACAAGAATTTATTTAAATGGTATATGTCATTTTTTATAGTACCTGTAAACTACCTCATAATGATTTCAATTGGGTCCCCCCCTCCCCTGCCGCTTCAGGTCGGGTCAGCTCCACGCTGACGGATGCGCCTGTGGGAAAGGCGCACAGGAGTGACCGTTGTCAAAAAAAACAACTTTCCCACCCGACCTGCCACCGATCGCGCCCGCTACCACCAAGGAAAATTCAGCCCATTACGTTGTTATTTTTGTTCTTCTGCCTTAACAAAATTACATTTGGATGCGAGTCTGTTGAGGTTCAGACTTTCAAGCTTATATGGAAGAAATAATACTTGCAGGTTCTTACAGATCAGGTGACGGCACAACATGTGTTTTCGAAGTGTTCGAGACCACATTCAGACTGAGGTCAGCTGTGTGCTCTGCTTTCTCAATGCTGCACAGCTGCCCAACAGACTGATTGAAACTAGCACCCCGAGCACTGAAGATAATGAACAGCGTGCTGAAACCAAGCGCTCTGTTCAGATATCCCAGGATGCACCTCATCATTTTTGTTGTTTTAAAAAAAAGATAAAGTTTTGTCTGTAAGGTGTACAGAGTTATGGAAAAGTAAAATGTTCTTATTTTTCATAATGTATGGTAGCAATGAAAGGACACACTTCGTGAAAATGTAATGGCAAGCTGAGTGAAAAAGAACCTCTTGTAACAATGATGTCAAGCGACACAGTGCTGCTCTTTGACCCAAGTGACATCTTTGCCTGGTGTTTTGCAAACATACTGAGAGTTTTTTTTTGACAATGGTGTCCCTTTAACATTATCCCAGTCCAATCTGGTAGGAGTCTGCATTGAAACTTTGCATTACTCCATCAGTGCAGCGCACTTCCCCTCCTCTCCTCCATTCCCAGGACTAACCTTATAGAATCCAGAAGTGAAGGGCGGTGATTAAGATACTAATGTCCTTAGGTGCTCCGTCACCAATCACTCAAATGTAGGAGTACTTCTGGAATGTTTAACTTCACGAAATCCCCTCTGGTAAGATCGGGATCAAAAAAAGAAAGTCTGACCTGTACTAATAAAAAAGGGAGGCTTCCGAACACTGCCATTTTGCAAATGTAAAAGGGCAGAGACGAGAAAGTTGAATGGATCCCTCTCCTCTCCTCTTCTCTTTTGACGAGAATTCTCACTCGCTTTTCTCCCCTCTCTTTCAGCTCCATGACGATGGCCCCAGCATTCTGATGGCCACTCCCAAGATGCTGCTTCCTTCAGCCAGCCAGTTGCCGTCGGGCACCCCGCTCTCGGTTCACCACCAGATCCAGCTCCTTCAGCAGCAGTTACAGCAGCAGCAGCAGCAGACTCAGGTGGCTGTCGCCCAGGTAAGAAAGAGAGCCAACGTGCGAGCTCTGCACGGAATTAGCAGTTCAACCTTTCCCAGCTGTAATAGTTCAATTGTTGCTTGAAGAAAAGGAATGCCATTAGGCATGGGGAGCGAGCGGGCGAGTGGGATGAGACTAACTGGCTCAATTAGAGAAAAGCAGCAGCTTGATGGACCAAATGCCTTCTTTCTGTGCTGTAATTTATTTGCTTCATTTATACAACAGCTCTTTAGATACTTTGTACTGATTGAATTTGTGTTGTTACACAAATATACCGCACGGCATGATAGCATCTCAATCAGGATTACTTCATCTTTCTCTTAGCTCTTGCTATATTTAAGTGGATCTGCTGGTATGGCACAGGAGCTGAAACAGCAGTAGGCAATAAACTTCACAATGTTTTTTAATGTTGTGATTTTGCCAGAGTGAAATGTGAAACATTGGAGACCAAGATGACCCTGTGAACATAATTATTTAATAATTCCTTTTTTTTCTTTCACTTAAAGCTTTTTTTTTTCTTTGTGCACTGATTTTCTCCCTTCCCCTGATTTCCTTGCTGAGTTCTGGTTCTACGGACACTTGCCATCCTCCAATTCATTCCCCAAGTGACCATCTTCATATTTGAGCATGGCCTCACATCTCCCCATCTCTGTAACCCCTTCCAGATCTCTGCGTTCCTCCAATCCTGGCCTCTCCCTGACTTTCTTCGCCCCCCCCCCCCCCGTTGCTAGCCGTGCCTTTAGCCATCGAGGCCTTAAGCTCTGGAGTGAGCCAGACTTTCAGAGCTCCCGGTTGCTTTCTCACTCACTTACCTTCCCAGATCCACTGTCTGTGCATTTTCTCGTTTATCCCAATATGTTTTATCATCCATCACATGTTTATCTTGCCATGGGTTCAAAATATAAAACCTGGCAAACTCTCTGAACTTATTTATTAATTGATATCATTAATACTTTTTTTGACAATGTTGCAATGATTTTGCCTTTTAACAATTTGAAATCCCAAATATGCTGACATCTGATGGGCTTTCTGCATGGACAGACTTCACGTTAGCAGGATGGGTCCATCCTTCATTGGAAATAGTAGGGTGGAGATGGAAATGGGTCGGTTGGTTGATTCGTTTATTCATTTTCTATGGCTGACACTCCAGTGCAGTACTGAGGGAGCGCTGCACTGTCAGAGGTGCCATCTTTCGGATGAGACATTAAACCGAGGCCCCGTCTGCTCTCTCGGGTGAATGTAAAAGATCCCATGGCACTATTTGAAGAAGAGCAGGGGAGTTATCCCCGGTGTCCAGGCCAATATTTATCCCTCAATCAACATCACTAAAAGCAGATTACCTGGTCATTATCACATTGCTATTTGTGGGAGCTTGCTGTGCGCAAATTGGTTGCCGCGTTTCCCACATTACAACAGTGACTACACTTCAAAAGTACTTCATTGGCTGTAAAGTGCTTTACGATGTCCTGAGGTTGTGAAAGGCGCTATATAAATGCCAGTTCTTTCTTTATGCTGAACCCCTTATATTGGAATCGCCCTCGGACTCCTAACATTTTTTTGTTCCTTCAGTATCTAATTCCATGGATCTGAAATGAATGCCTAGGTGACACAGGAGCTGATACAGAGAATGAAAACGTTGACCCCTATATCTGTTTGATTCTGTGTTTGGTTCAGCTTCTCCCTGACTCTCCTTATGTTCACCTTGTTGCCAAAATACTTTTATATCATTTCACAGACTTTAGCTTCTGTCCTAATGAATACCCCAGCCGGTTCCATAAGGCTGGCATCTTTGCTCTGATTCCATGCATTGCCTCATTGACCAGCTTGTTGTTGCTTGCCTGTCCAGGGCCCTCCGACATCCATCAATCAACAGCTGAAACTATTCCCTTCAAATGGTGACGCTTCGAAGCTATCGGTTACATTTTGGTGCTCTACCCTGAGCAGCTGGTGTCACCCTTTTTATTCTCCATGGATCAGATCTTTCTGATGGCTTCCTGGTCACATACTGAGAACATGTCCATCACAAGCTGAGTAATAATGGCGTTGACTTTTTCCTTCTCCATGGAGTCATGAACTGAGCAGCACTAATTTACTTCCTCGTATTTACAAACCTCACTTTCCAACTGAACTGCAATAGCTCCACTTCATAGAGCTTTACTTTGATTCTGCTAACCTTCAACACTCTGATCTCATCACATCAATTCTTCTGCTTTATATAGATGGGCTTTCTGGATTCTAAATTAATATAATGTCTTCACATCGCCTCTTGTGATAGTAATGACTTTGCCTTTGTCATGGTTTAATGCAAGCAGAGGAATTTTTATAAAGACCAGCGAAATAGCATTGCAAATCACCCCTTTTGATCTGTGGTTAATTAATCATTTATTCATTTAATTTTTCATCATTTGTCTACATAACACTTCAAAGTAACTAATTATATGTGGAGGACTTTGGGACATTTGTGAGAGATGCAGCAAAGCATTGTAGAAATCCAAGTTTGTTTTCTCTTGCTCGCTCTCTCTTGCTCTCTCTTTCTCTCTCTCTCTCTCTTGCGCTCTCTCTCTCTCTCTCTCTCTCTTTCTCTCTCTCTCTTGCGCTCTCTCTCTCTCTCTCTTGCTCTTTCTCTCTCTCTCGCTCTCTCTTTCTCTCTCTCTCTCGCTCTCTCTCTCTTGCTCTCGCTCTCTCTCTCGCTCGCTGTCTCTCGCTCGCTCCCTTGCTCGCTCTCTCTCTCGCTCTCTCTCGCTCTCTGTTGCTCTCGCTCGCTCTCATGCTCTCTCTTTCTCTCTCTCTTTCTCGCTCTCTCTTGCTCTCGCTCTCGCTCTCTCTTGCTCGCTCTCTCTCTCGCTCTCTCTTGCTCTCGCTCACTCTCATGCTCTCTCTTTCTCTCTCTCTCTCTTTCTCGCTCTCTCTTGCTCTCGCTCTCGCTCTCGCTCTCTCTCTTGCTCGCTCTCTCTCGCTCGCTCCCTTGCTCGCTCTCATGCTCTCTCGCTCTCGCTCTCTCACTTTCTGCGGGAGAAAGGAATAGAAGGTTATGCTGTTCGGGTTAGATGAGGAGGGGTGTGAAGAGGCTCGGGTGCAGCATAAACACCGGCATGGGCTAGTTGGGCCGAATGGCCTGTTTCTGTGCTGTAAATTCTATGTAATTCTCTCTCTCTCTGTTTTTGCCTTTCTTTCATATGATTTATTATGGGCAATAATGCAGAAAAAGTTCTGCTCTCCCATTTTATTTTGTAAGCACTTCCATTTGCCTTGGGTTACCCCGGGCATTGGCTCAGGTAGGTGACCTGTTCAGAGGCCACTGGCATTGCCAATCTCTAACAGGCCACACAGAGGGGCGCTGTTCACTTCCTCTTCCTGACAGCACAGCTGAGATTTCAGAATGGGGGCTGAGAGTGTGAAGAATAACAGACTTCGACCCACATCCTGTTGCACTGCTTGCAACATTTCTCAGTTTTAATGAGTAGGTTAATATTCAGAGGACGCGCTGTGCACACTTTTGTGTCCCCACATTTCTCTAAATTGGACACTCTCCATCATACACCTTTTGTGACCAGTGGGTCGCTCAGAACCTGTCTGTGGTCAGGACATCCCAAGCATGTCAGGACATCCTCCCTACCATTGGCCGATGATTCCTGTGAATGGTCTCACTACTGCAGCATGCAACAGATATACTATGGCCCACACAGGACATTGTCACACGGTAAAGGAGAAGGAATGCAAGCCTGAATAGCTGCATTATAACATGGCAAGTTCAGTGCAGGGATGAGAGAATGCTAGTCACTGTCTTCTCTCGGTCCCTCAGCTGATCTAGATGACACATCACTCAATCGGCCTTTAGTTATATTTCAGAAGGTGTTTGTGCATCTGACAGTGTGGCTCCAGACTCTCCTTCCTTGTCTATGTTGAGTGAGGTGTAATCTAGATCAGCAGAGCGATGGAAAGAAGACAGTGACTAGCATTCTCTCATCCCTGCACTGAACTCATTATGTTATGATGGAGCTATTCAGGCTTGCATTCCTTCTCCTTTACTGTATGACAGTGTCCTGTGTGGGCCATAGTATATCTGTATCATTTCTCACCGAGTGTTTAGGAGATTCGCACTACACTTGATATACACCTTCTTAGTTTATGCTTCAGAGACTGGAAACTGTGCATGTTATTTGGTATGTCCGTAAGTGCTGGATTTTTACTTGATTATCCATTACGACTACTCAGCAAATTTAGTAAGTCAAAGGGCTACCCATGAGGAACAAGCATCCAGGAATATTGAAATGATAGCCAGGGAGGTAAGTTGAAATGTTTTTTGCAGGTCAAGTTTTAACAGGCCTGCTGTACCTTTATAGCGGCTCTTAGTTTCTCAGTAATGAATCTGTTATTGGCGACTAGATTAAAATTCTACTGCATTAATTCTTCTGAGGGCCAATTGTGCTAAAGTCCAAATTATAAAATACACAGCAATGAACCATAAATAATAACAACAACTTTCATTTATATGGCGCCTTTAATGTAGTAAAACGTCCCAAAGGAGGATAATCAAGCAATTTTGACATTAGTGGAATTAGTCTGTGTTCTGACTTTGAACCCTTGTAACAAGGGCTTTCTCGTAAGGTATTGCTTTACGTTTAATACCATTTGATGGGATGAAATTCTCTGTCTGCTGGCTGTCCAGTTCCCATGTGAAATGAGTCCAGTTCCTAGTCTGCAGGGATCCAGAGTACAACACTGCTGCCAATTTGGCAATAATTGATATCTCACTTGGAAAAGAATGGATATGTTCACACTGAGAACTGCAAGGTGGAGAGGTTGTACTTACACAAGAGCTGTACTAGGAGGATTCTAATCAGTGTTAGTAGTGCTAGAAATTAAATGAGAAAATCCTGATTGTTTTAGAGGTGGTCTGATCGAGGTGTTTAAAAGGTTAAAAGGATTCGGTAGATACAGAGAAACCATGTCCTCTGGTGGAGTGAATCAAGAACGAGGGGACATAATCTTAAAATTAGAGCAAGGCCATTTAGGATGGAAATCAGGAAGCACTTTCTCCGCACAAAGGGTAGTAGAAATCGGGAATTCACTCCCCAAAAAGGCTGGATGCTCGGTCAATTGGAACTTTCAAGACTGAGATTGCAAGATTTTTGTTGGGTAAGGATATCAAGGGATATAGAGTAAAGGTGGGTGACATGACTCTTGTCATTCATGGGAAATGACTTATGACATAATACTGGGCGGCCTGCTGGTGGCGCTGTCCAGGGAGAGTATAAATACTCAGGCATGGGCCCAGCTTGCTCAGGACATTCTTTAACATGAACTAGTGAAGGACAACTAGATCTCCATGTTGTAAAACAGTTGATTAAAGCTTTGTTTAACACTTAGACCAAGTGCCTAGTAGTTTTCTTACGTCAGTGGGTAAATGGAATTGAGATACAGATCAGCCATGATCTAATTGAACGGCGGGGCATGCTCAAGGGGCTGTCTGGCCTACTCCTGTTCCTAATAAATATTAGGATGAAATCAGAACTGAATGCACAAGGAAGCCCCACGTCATTCAATTATAGTGTCCCATTTGTAAATGGTTTGTACAGTATGGTTCAAAATTAATGTCTGCAAGTTTGTAATCCCACAGTTGTATGGATCCATCACAGATTTTACTGAGGCTGTTGTAAAGCTGTGGTGGTCCATGTTCTGGAGCTGGTCCACAGTGAGCTGATTGTTGTTGACATTATACTCAGAGACTTTCAACTGCCATCCCTATTTATACTGGGATCATTTGTTGAAAAACCATAAAGTGCCACAGGAGATCGATCCTGTTCAATCAGCCTGAAATTCTAGTTTGAGCCCACAGCTAAGGAATAAAATGTAGATGAGGGTCGGATCAGTAGATTAGGGTGAAATGCTGATGTCTTGTGCAATTCAAAGGATTGGCTTTGCAGTCCGAGTCTGCCTCAGGCAGACTTCATCAGCCTGCATCAACCTTCAGAGACACACTTGGTGTGTAACAAATTAATAAAGGATGGAATAAACTTCAAATTTTATTTATGCTGACAGGTCTTCCTTTACCTTTGCCAATTGTGGAGGATGAAATGTTTGTTTATTTCGTATTCTTTGTTAAAATGATGAAAGCTTTTTCTTGGCTTGTCTTCAGTGGTTAGGGGTGCTGCCAAAATGGTTATTGTATGACACAAAAATGTCTTCTATATCTCCCTGCTGTGTTGCTGCTATTTATCCCTTCAGTCTTGCAGCGATATAGTCTGTCAAGCCGCTCATTACGGCATTATGTACACACAAATGTTTTCTTAGTGGAATTTGGTGCTTTGATCTGACTTAATGATGCATAAATTAGGCTAAAGGCAACAGGTACTGTTAACTTAGAAAAGCACTGCTATGAGAAACACTGAATTCGCAACAATTGCTCTCCACATGTTGAATGTTTTCTATTGCTCGCTTTTTATTTAAGTATATCTTGTGGGTTTTCTCGCTGCTTCTCAAAGCACCTACTCTTCCTGGGGTTTGGTTCTATGCCATTGGTGTTCCCACGGGGCACTGAAAGAAAGACTTGCATTTCTATAGCGTCTTTCACGACCTCAGGGCGTCCCAAAATGCTTTACAGCCAATGAAGTACCGTTGAAGTGTAGTCGCTGTTGTAATGTAGGAAACGTGGCAACTAATTTGCGCACAGCAAGCTCCTACAAACAGCAATGTGATAATGACCGGATAATCTGTTTTTTAGTAATGTTGATTGAGGGATAAATATTGGCCAGGACACCAGGGATAACTCCCCTGCTCTTCTTAGAAATAGTGCCGTGGGATCTTTTAAGTCCACCTGAGCGAGCAGACGGGGCCTCGGTAACGTCTCATCCAAAAGACGGCACCTCCGACAGTGCAGCACTCCCTCAGTACTGCACTGGACTGCCAGCCTAGATTTTTGTGCTCAAGTCTCTGGTGGTCTCACGGGCGTTGTCGGCCCTCCAGTCCCTCACCTTAGTGGCTCAGTGAACCCTATAGGTGCCCGCCGGCGGGCTATTGGCTGCGGAGGGGGGCGTCACGCCCGAGCCCCATTCTCTTCACGCCCACAGTTCACACGCGTGCAGGAGTCCCAAGATTAAAATCAGCAGCAGCAACCCTGGTTGAAATTTTTACCTCCTACCAAGTTGAAGGCCACACGTTTTAGAGTTTCCGAAGAACTGAGTGTCCCTTTGTAGTAACTTCTTTTTCCATTCACAGTCCATGTAGAAAGAATCGTATTGAGTCCTTTTACAGCTTCCAAGAGATATATATATAATATTCCATCAGAACTTCAAAATCGTTTAAAATAACAAAGTAGAGAAACACGATTCATTTTATGCAGTACAAGAGGCTCACTGCAGATATTCATACGGTGTGGGAAATGTTCTATAATACTGATTTTTGGTATTATAATGTATATGTATATTTTGGTATTATAATGTACAGTGTCAGCTGTGGCTCAGTGGGTAGCACACTCGCCTCTGTGTCAGAAGGTTGTGGGTTCAAGACCCACTCCAGTAACTTGAGCACATAAAGTTAGGCTGACACTCCAGTGCAGTACTGAGGGAGTGCTGCACTGTCGGAGGTGCCGCCTTTTGGATGAGACGTCTGCTCTCTCAGGTGGATATGGCACTATTTCGAAGAAGAGCAGGGGAGTTATCCCCAGTGTCCTGGCCAATATTTATCCCTCAATCAACATCACTAAAACAGATTATCTGGTCATTATCACATTGCTGTCTGTGGGAGCTTGCTGTGCGCAAATTGGCTGCCTCGTTTCCTACATTATAATAGTGACTACACTTGAAAAAGTACTTAATTGGCTGTAAAGCGCTTTGGGATGTCTGGTGGTCATGAAAGGCGCTATCGAAATGCAAGTCTTTCTTTCTTTCTTTATTTATGTAGGCTACCAAAGACCTTCATTCTCTTGTCGCTGGTATGATGTGATTTATACTTGAATGTGTGACTGAGATGATAGTTCTAGGAAACGAAAGGATTGCTTCCAAAGGCAGGTTGGTTGGAACTGTGCACTGAAGCAGTGCTGTGAAGCTGATATTGGGCAAAAAGATTCCTTTCCCTGCTGGCTACTGAAGGTTCAAAATTCAGTGAGTTTAGGCTATCGCAGTCCTGGTCCTAATTAATGAGATCTACATGATTCCAAATAATAAAAAGTGCCCTGAGTTTGGCACACACAAGGCTGAGGCAGCGGGTGATGTGCTGATGTACAGATTCTTGAGGAACATCACTTGTCACATTCCGCTAATCAGAGAACAAACCCTTTCTCCCTAATCTCTTTCTCGTATCGCCCAAACAATTACCCATGTCACAAGGCTACCTGAAATTTCCATACGCTCTCATTTTTGCGAATAATCTCTTGTGCGAAATCTTATCAAATGTCTTCAGGGTCTACATAGACAGCGTCCACAGATACTTTCCTATCCACCATGCCAGTGATCTCAAAACATGCGGATTGCTTAATCAGACATGACCTACCCTTTTCAAATTCATGCTGACTCTATTTGATCAGCTGATACTTGTACAAGTGCTCAGTCACTCTTGCAGGATTTTAACTTGGAAGCAGGCGGAGTGGGGTCGGCGGGGTTGGGGGGGGTGGGGTAGTGGAGGGGCCGACTGGATTGTGGTCGGGAAACCCGAGACAACAGCAGGGCCTGATTTAAATTTCATTTCTCTGTTTCCCCGCCCCCCTCAGCCAGCCAGATTGAGAGGCTGGCTGGCTGGCTGTCGGGCGGGTAGGCCTGCGGCACCAGCCAGGAGCAGAGGGGAGGGAGGGAGGGAGGGATCGGGGGCGGGAGGGTCGGAAGGCCGGTATTGGGGGTGGGTGGGGTCGGAGATTGGGCGGAGTCGGAAGCAATGTTCCTTGTAATTTTGTTTGGTGCCGCGCGGCCCCTTCAAAATACTGCACATGCACGGTTTTTCTCATTGTAAAGCCAGCCAGTCGGCTACACGGGGTCCCGGGAGCAAGATTCTGGGGTCGGAGATTGGAGGCCAGAGGCATGAAGCTTCAATATAATATTTAAAGTGCCAACCCGCCTCCTGGAAGCAGGTTTTTCTTTTTATTTGTTTACGGGATGTGGGCGTCGCTGGCGAGGCCAGCATTTATTGCCCATCCCTAATTGTCCTCGAGAAGGTGGTGGTGAGCCGCCTTCTTGAACCGCTGCAGTCCGTGTGGTGAAGGTACTCCCACAGTGCTGTTAGTTAAGGAGTTTCAGGATTTTGACACAGCGACGATGAAGGGTCGGCGATATATTTCCAAGTCAGGTTAGTGTGTAACTTGGAGGGGAACTTGCAGGTGGTGGTGTTCCCATGCACCTGCTGCCCTTGTCCTTCTAGGTGGAAGAGGCCGCGGGTTTGGGAGGTGCTGTCGAAGAAGCCTTGGCGAGTTGCTGCAGTGCATCTTGTAGATGGTACACACTGCAGCCACAGTGCACCGGTGGTGAAGGGAGTGATTCTTTAAGGTGGTGGATGGGGTGCCAATCGAGCGGACTGCTTTGTCCTGGATGGTGTCGAGCTTCTTGAGTCCCCACTTCTCACATTATGATGCAGGGAAGGTCATCAATGAAGCAGCTGAAGATGGTTGGGCCGAGGACACTGCCCTGAGGATGTCCTGGGGCTGAGATGATTGGCCTCCAACAACCACAACCATCTTCCTTTGTGCTAGGTATGACTCCAGCCAGTGGAGAGCTTTCCCCCTGATTCCCATTGACTTCAATTTTACTAGGGATCCTTGATGCCACACTCGGTCAAATGCTGTCTTGATGTCGAGGGCAGTCACTCTCATCTCACCTCCGCCTGCTGCCACCCCCCGCCCCCGTCTCCGTTAAAACCGGAAGTGGCTGGTTTGGAGGCGGGTTTGGGGTCAGGATTTAGATTTCTACCACTTTAACCTCCCATCCGACCCAAACCCACCTGTTTTGGGGGGTTAAAATCCCCCCCTCTGTCTCTGATGATAGATTTCAGTAACTTCCCCAGAACTGATTTTAAACCGACAGATCTGTAGTTACCTCATTTCTCCCTCCCTCCCTTCTTAAATAATTGAGTAACATTTGCAATTATCCAATCCTAAGGCACAATTCCTGAATCTGGAGAGCTTTGGAAAGTTATGACTAATGCATCTACAATTTCCCCACATGTTTCTTTTCATACCCTGGAGTGGGAACCATCAGGTCCTGGAAAGTTTTCCATCTTAAATCCCATTATTTTCTCCATTATCATTTTTTTTAAAACTTATATTAAATTCACTTACATTGCACCCTTGACTTATTTTTACGTTACCTTATCCTCTTCCTCCACTGTGAAAACAGATACAAAGCACTAATTTAACAAGTCTGATATTTTCTTATTGTCCATTATGCTCTCACCTGCATCCGTCTTTAATGGGGCCATTTTCCTTTTACCATTCTCTTTCTCTTAATATATTTATAAAGCTTTTGTTCTCGAGTTCCTTTGTGAAATGAGTTCAGTTCTTAGTCTGCAGAGATCCACGTCATAAATCTGCTGGCAATTTGGCACTAACTGATGTCTCAGTTGGAGAGACTGCAGAATGGGTAGTGTGGGAAATGGAAGACAGGTTACACTGGTGCAGGAGGGCTGTTCCTCTGAAGTTGGGGTTGAGGCACATTGTGACAACAGAGTCGAGCCTGGAACTTTCCTGATAAATATGACCCAGCTGCTCAACAGATACATTTGCTGAGCTTTAACCCGTGTCAATTTATGCTATACCTGACCTAGGAATGCTTGAAGCTGACAGTGGCTGGTGGAAATGTAATCTGGTCCATTCCCCAACACTTGGATAAGGCCAGAAATGTATATATTAAAAAAATGGGCTTGGGCACTTTGCCAGTGGAGAAAGTGGCGTGAGCTTTGAAAGTCCATTCTTCATGTAAGAGTACGCAACATGAGCACGGTTTTCAAATAAAAAACAGCGGCTTAATTCCCTGGTGCTATCAACCCTCACTTTAATAAGAACCAGGCAAAAGGAAATGGTAATGGGACAAGTTAAGAAACAAAAGATGACTCTAGATGGAGTGTAAATGGCAATGGCAGAATGATCGACAGCTGCCACATGGCATCTTTTGTTTCTTAACTTGTCCCATTACCATCTCCTTTTGCCTTGCATCATCATCCCTTTTGTCTCTTAATCTCTCCTGCCTTCCACCTTATCATCGACCTTCCCTTTTGTTCTTTCCTCCCCTTTCCCTGCCCCTTCACTTGCTTAAAAACCTATTCCATCTCCAGCTTTTTCCAGTTCTGACGAAGGGTCATCGACCTGAAACATTAACTCTGTTTCTCTCTCCACAGATGCTGCCTGACCTGCTGAGTATTTCCAGCATTTTCTGTTTTTATTTCAGATTTCCAGCATCTGCAGTATTTTGCTTTTGTATTTAATTTGGGTGTTTTTCTCCAAAATCTGACAAAGAAAACAAAAGATAAAATGCCTGCTGCCTCTGAACAAGGTGGCCTATTTGCTGTATTCCATATGTTCTTGGTACTGAGAGCAAAAGTAATGGGAAACGTGAATGTGGCTGAGTATATTTTATGAGGATCCCAATTCAATCTTGGAAAAGGCCTGGGCTGAGAGTTCAGACAAGAGTAAGGTTCTGAGCCAGAGGGGCAAAATCACATGGTCAGTGCTGTCACTAGACAAGTGATAGACAAATGCGCTAGGCTTTAGCACTGGTAACACCCCATAATCCTCTTGCATGACCCCCCTCGCCCCAGCCCACCCCTCACTATTTAATAGCTCAACAGAATTCTGTGTGAAAATACCATGAACAATCCGATTTTGAGACACATTTGACTGTAGCATTCGTATAAAAATGCTTAGATGTATTAAAATGATTAGTTATTAATTGACTGAACAAGTAGCTAATTATTATATTTGTATTTGGATAATTACTGTATTTGATTAGGGTCCTGTCCAGCAGCAAAAATCTACTGTTTGATGCCAATATATTAACGTTGGCATATTAAATTAGTGAGCTATGATGAAAGGTTAAAGGAATGTAATCAGTTCTCAAATAGATATGTAAAAAACAAGGCAGCAAGGCTACAATACATAGAAGGGAAATGATTAACTCTTTTCTTTCCCAATTGTGTTCCAATTTTCTCTCCTCCTCTCCTGAAGGTGCTAACTCCTACTGGGATTCAGTTGCATGGGTGCTAGCCACCTTGTGGTCCCTCACCCACATGCTCATTCTTCACGGGTGAGCCTTGGGGGATATCGCAGCTGAACCCAAACACATACTTAGGATAGCAAAATACTGTGGATGCTGGAAATCCGAAATAACAACAGAAAACACTGGAAAAACTCAGCAGGCCAGGCAGCATCCGTGGAGAGAGAAACAGAGTTTAACGTTTCAGGTCGAAGACCTTTCGTCAGAACTGGAAAAAAGCAGGAAATGAAATAGATTTAAAGCAAGTATAATGCTGGGAAAAGGGGGAGGGGTTGAAAGAACAAAAGGCAAGGTCAGTGGTGGGATAGAAAGCAGGAGAGATTAAGAGATAATCAAGGCAAGAGGAGGTGGTAATGTGACAGGTAGAGGCTAGATGAAGTGTGAACGGCGCTGGCAGAATGAAGGACAGCTGCCAGCTTCTGGGAGGGAAAAAAAAGGCCAAACAAAAGCGTGGATGAAAAAATAAAATTAAAAAATATATATATGTGATAGGGGCCAAGGTTATGATCTGAAATTGTTGAACTCGATGTTGAGTCCAGAGGGCTGTAGGGTGCCTAAACGAAAGATGAGGTGCTGTTCCTCGAGCTTACGCTGAGCTTCCGTGGAACAATGCAAGAGGCCGAGGACGGTGAGGTCAGAGTGGGAGTGGAGCGGAGAATTAAAGTGACAGGCCACCGGGAGCTCGGGGTCCCCCTTACGGATGTCTGCACACCCACCCTCTCCAGCAGGGGTCAATGGATATTGGTTAGGAGCAGGAGGTCTGGCTGATTGTATTCCGCAATCACGCTCCAGGACAATTTTTTAAATATTAAAGAAAGAACGAAATGAGCTTGCATTTATGTTGCACCTTTCACGACCTCAGGACGTCCCAAAGCACTTTACAATGTATTATTTTTGAAGAGTAGTCACTGTTGTAATGTAGGAAGCGCTGCAGCCAATTTGCGCACAGCAAGCTCCCACAAACAGCAATGAGATAATTAACAGATAATCTATTTTTTAGTGATGTTGGCTAAGTAATAAATATTGGCCAGGACATCAGGCAGAACTCACCTACTCTTCTTTGAGATAGTGCCGTGGGATCTTTTATGTCCGCCTGAAGGCGGATCATGGTGCAATTTGTGGGAAGTGCCATCACCTCCAAGTCACAAACCATCCTGACCTGGAATATATTACCATTCCTTCATTGTCGTTGGGTCAATATCCTGAAATTCCCTACCTCATACTAATGTGGGAGCATTATCACCATACAGGGGATGAAGGAGAAGGGCCACCACCACCTTCTCAGGACTAGGGATGGATAATTATAGCAGCCACTCCATCATCGCCCACATCCCGAGAACCAAAAAAAGGAGACACTTAAGTGGAAGCAATGTTTCTGCCCCACAGGGAGCGGTAAAATTGGAGGGAAAGCACTAGCGGAGCTGCAGGAGGTGCACAACCCAAAGAGAAGACGAGGAGAAATAGGAGGAATATTGGAGGCTAAAATTTCAGGAAATGATGTGCGAGGGAATGCATTGAACTAGGGAACGAGAACTAAATGAAATGATTCAAAGCTTTAGAAACCACAAGCTAAACTAGCTTAAGGATTAACCCTGTTGGTGAAGAGTTATTGGCCCAGAAATTGATCTCGCTCTGTTCCCGCGGGGGTAAGGCTTCCCCGCGATCTCTCACTCCGCTTGTGCTTTTTCAGATCCAGCTCGCACGAACTTGATGTTCCAGACATCAGCTGGGCAGTGCTTGCGTATCCCACCGGCGTAGTGAATTCGTGCGAGCTGTGGGATCACGTGACTCAGTTAGAGCCAATGGCAGCACACCATCTTCCATTCATAAGTTTCACATACGTGCTGTGAAATCTATGAATCTTACACCCCCCCAAAATAACAGCTAAACCTCAATTAAATTTTTTAAAAAAAATCACATTAATAAAATAAGTATAGTTAAATAAATTAACCATTTTAAATAAAAAATTAAATTTTTGAAAAAATTTAAAATCTTTTAAAAAGTTATAAAAATAAACTTACCTGTCTTTAAAGTCTCTAAAAAAGATATACCTGTTAAAAAAAATTCAAAAAAATACTTAATTCACTACTTACCTTGTTAAAAGTGGGTCTTACTCCTCCTTTTTCCATTTCTAAAATCTTCCGTACTTACCTGCGCGTCCAAAGCATGAAGTGCACAGCGTGCACGCAGCCTGTAGCGCGCACGCGATGCACCGAGGAACCGCCCCCTTTTCAAAAGACCAATTGCCGGTTTTCAGCGCATGCGCAGGGCATGCAGAAAACCGGCAATTGGAGTGGGAATACGCGAGAGTATGCACTGCGTACTCTCGCGTCGCGGGATGAATTTTTGGCCCATTAATACTGAATAGAATGCCACAGAGCGCAGTGAGTGACAACTTGGTTGAAGCATTCCTAAAGGAAAGGGGCAGGTCCCTGTTATGGCACTTTTTGGGGGTCATCAAATACCCTTTATATCCTCCCTTGATATGCAGTAATATTTTCAGATGTCACGAGGTCAGATGGTTAGAATGTCACGCGATCTTACCAGCAGGAATGCCTCCAACCAGAGTTGGCAACCCTAGATATAAAGTAACTCCTAAATATCATCAGAGATTTTCACAGATTGAGACATTACAGCAGTCAAACCACAATTGGTTAAATGTGAGTGGAAAAACGCGAATTCTAGATTTAAGTAAAAGGTTACTGTTATCAATTGCAACATGCGAACTTCACAGCAGTTATTGTTATGACTGCCGATACCTCTGCAATTGATCTGAAATTTGTGCACAGTCTAGTTCTGTCTTTTGTGTGTTGGTACAGGTCCATTTACTGAAGGACCAGTTGGCAGCGGAGGCAGCAGCTCGAATTGAGGCCCAGGCCCGCGTCCATCAGCTGCTGCTGCAGAACAAGGACCTGCTAAAACACATCTCGCTGCTCGTGAAGCAAGTGCAGGAATTGGAGCTCAAACTTTCTGGCCACAGTTCAAGTAAGGAAATATCAGTAACTTTTTTACCCAGTCTACAATAAATATTCAGCACTGGCAGCTGGTGGGGTGTTATTAGCAGCTGATTGACTTAAGAAGATGATTAGGCCTCAAAGTGCGGCTCTTGTGGTGTTTGTTGTGCCAGGAATTTGTGCAGATTCTGTTTATTTAGCGGAGAACAAGTTAATATTTAATCCTTTGAGCACTTGAAGTCCTCTGCAGCTTTGCAATGTTTTCAGCCAAACATGCACATCAAATGCTTTGCACATTTGTAATGCTGTGGGAATTTATGGGGACATAAACATTTCCGAGCTTGGAGAAATGTTTATATTTTTAAAAAGCCTGTAATTGTGTTGTGGGTTTTTATTATTCTGCAGGATTACTGCCATCGTCATCATAGGATGCCGAAAGGAACACGTTTTGTCCTTTGTAAAGGACTAAATTTATTACAATGGAATTGCACTAATTTTATATTTAATGAGATCTGATTATCAGTGTACAACTCTATTTTACATTATACAAAATGTTACCTTATAGCTTCCCCTATATTGTAATACCTATGAAGTGCTTGTTAGCTGCAACAATTAAAGACTGAACAGTTTTTTTTACGCGGGACCTGTGAAGGTTTAGAGAATGTTTACTGATCAAGAGCTCTCGTTATAAAATCAAACCTTTATATGCGGATAGAATTCACTCTGACTGTCTTGCTATCTCTGTCTACTGTTGTGTGATGATTTTCTATGAGAGAAGTTGTGCTAAGATAGCATTGTGGCAGTTGATTGGAGTAGTTACTGAACCCCAGGGCGATGGAACGGAACCAAGGCCAGGTGCAATTGAACTGGCCCTACAATTGAGGCACCTCTGGATTCCTTCATCGTCACTGGGTCAAAATCCTGGAACTCCCTCCCTAACAGCACTGTGGGAGTACCTTCACTACACGGACTGCAGAGGTTCAAGAAGAAGGCCCACCACCACCTTCTCAAGGGCAACTAGGAATGGGCAATAAATGCCGACCTTTCCAGCGATGCCGACAGTTGAGAATTAATTTTAAAAAGGCATTTCTACAGCTGTTAAACCTAGTTCTTCCCGCTGCTGGAGTTTCGAGACTTTGCCAGATGCGATTGTTGGCCAGAGATAGGGCAACATCATTGGAGCCCCAATTCTACATCCCACACTATTGTCCAACATGACTTTGCATCGGCAGCAATGTCTTGCAACTTCTGTCCTTGTATCTCATCCCAATTGGTTCTCATTAAGCCATCAGCACACCTTATTTAAATTTAAAATATTCCGAAAAGAGAGAAAAAGATAAAGAAATTGAAGTTAATCATTCTTTATAATAAAAACAGAAAATGCTGGAAACACCCAGCAAGTCAGGCAGCATCTGTGGAGAGAGAAAGTTAACGTTTACGGTCGATGACCTTTCGTCAGAAGCATTCTTTGTAACTGTTTTAAAGACGTCCTGATGGTGAGACTCTTCTTTCAGACACTTGTCCAAACAAAGAGTCAGTATTGCTTCAAAATTTGTAGATTTTTTAATGGGGCAGTTGTCTCTAGCTGACTTTTACAAGCAAAGCATTCAGAACCCACCCAATGGTGATAAAAGCCCCCAGTGAAAGAATGGGTGAGGGGGAAGTCTTGGCACCATCTTTAGTGTCCGAAT
The DNA here is from genome assembly GCA_030390025.1 of Squalus acanthias. Lineage (NCBI taxonomy): Eukaryota > Metazoa > Chordata > Chondrichthyes > Squaliformes > Squalidae > Squalus > Squalus acanthias. The sequence goes on along the minus strand of JASTWF010000332.1, from coordinate 38,052 downwards.
TCACGCTGGCTTTAAGCTAAAGGAGTATTGTTACCAGCCGCCGTGACACAGTCTCTCTTTTTCTTTTTTTCTAGTAGGTTCACAGGACAGTTTGTTGGAAATCACCTACCGATCGACTGTGCCGCCAGTGCTGTGCGACCCCACAACGCCCAGACCCGAAGACATCTGCCTGCCACAGCTATGTGACGGATCGGACCTCCCCCTTCCTCTGGGAAGCCCGCTAGGTATGGACGACTGTCTGGTAAAACTGGAGTGCTTCCACTTCCTGCACAATGAAAAGAGGTCCCATGAAGAATTCATGGGAAGCCTGGAGCTGATCAAATTCCGCGAGTCAGGAATCGCGTCTGAGTACGAGTCTAATACAGATGAGAGTGAGGAAAGGGACTGCTGGGTAAATGAAGAGTCAATTCGGTTAATGAATGTGCTGAAAAGGCAGGATATGGGGGATTGTCTTGATGATGAAATTGCAGTGTAAAAGCCACTGGTTCTATTTACGAAAGAAATTTAAATGTGACGGACTGACCTGTTCTAATGGTCAACCAGACAGAGCTGTCACATGTAAATAATGGCGACGGATTTTCAGTTCTGACATTATCCTGTTGATTTAAAGTGACAGTAACCATTTGATATTGCTCACTGTGCAATCCGTTTAAAATCAATCTGCACTTCGCTTCTTTAAATATCAAGTTTCCTAAGTTTAAAAAAAAATAAATGAAGCATCATCACATTCTTTAAACTTTGAGAAATGGTAGAAGCTTAGAAATACATGAAGAAGGAGGCTGCAGAGATACGATTATAAACAATTAGCGAATCGGATCGGCGTAGGTATTGTCTCTTTAAGTGGTTACTTGTGTATTGAAGTCACAATCACTGAAAAATCCACCTAAAGGTCATTCCATCCTGTCTGCTGGCCACACCAGTATGTTACTTGTCAATAGTATATTTTGTTGGTTAGCAACAGACAGAAGTGGAGAGTCCATACCTAATGCTTGTTCACGTGTCATAGTCACCTCGAGAACAACCTTGAGGGTCACTTAGCTACTAAAGGCAGATATTTGAAAGGATTTTTAGTTCTGGATTGTACCTCTCTCTGAAAGCCAATTACCACAAGCACCGTGTCCAAAATAATGCAGGTGGGAGTTTTACAACTAGCAATGATTTGCATCCATACGTCCCAATCTGTCTCTTGTGTCAAATTAAAAGCATTGTACAGCACAGAAAGGTCCCACATACCTCCAAAGTGTCTAGGCAGCCAGTTCATTAGTATGCGTTTAGCTATATACAGATTCATTATTAATTTTGGGCCCTGCCTTTGAGAAAAAGTGTTTGACAAAACTTTTTTTTTCATTTTGGCGACACCATGACCATCAGTCATTCAATGTTATGCTTGAACTGTATAAAACACCAGTTATGCCACAGCTAGAGTACTGCGTACAGTTCTGGTCACCACATTACAGGAAAGATGTGATTGCACTAGAGAGGGTACAGAGGAGATTTACGAGGAAGTTGCCAGGACTGGAGAATTTTAGCTATGAGGAAAGATTGGATAGAAACATAGAAGATAGGAGCAGGAGTAGGCAATTCGGCCCCTCGAGCCTGCTCCGCCATTCGATGAGCTGGGGTTGTTTTCCTTGGAACAGAGGAGGCTGAGGGAAGACTTGATTGAGGTATATAAAATTATGAGGGGCCTAGATAGAGTGGATAGGAAGGACCTATTTCCCTTAGCGGAGGGGTTGATAACCAGGAGGCATAGATTTAAAGTAATTGGTCGGAGGTTTAGAGGGGATTTGAGGAGAACTTTTTTCACCCAGAGGGTGGTGGGGGTCTGGAACTCACTGCCTGAAAGGGTGGTTGAGGCAGAAACCCTCATCACATTTAAAAAGTACTTGGATATGCACTTGAAGTGCCGTAACCTACAATGCTATGGACTAAGTGCTGGAAGGTGGGATTAGGTTGGATAGCTCTTTTTCAGCCGGCACAGACAGGATGGGTCGAATGGCCTCCTTCTATGCCATAAGTTTCTATGATTCTATGTGATGTCATCACATCAAGACGATGCAATGCAGTTCTGGGTCTTCCCCCTCCACAAAGCAAGATTAGCTAAATAGAGACAGTGCCCTTTAACACTGCCATTCACTCAAACGATGGGCATGGGAGCAGTGCTACCTACAAAACAATGTTTGGCTGTTGGTTGAAAGGGGGCTTGAATTATCATTGTTTTGGCAGCTGAAGACCCAGAGGAATTGCATATCCCTTCTGTTGTGATGACATCACATGTAGCCATTGTAATGAACTTTCTCTGACACAAGGCCGTTAGTGCGTCGTGAGTTGACAGATCGTGCCCTCGCCCCACACAATGGTTGGATGAGGGAAAGGGAGGAAATCCTCCTTTTAATCTGAAGCATGTCAACTGTTGGTTTATAATAGACTGTAGAAAAATTCCTTGCAATCAACTGCTGATGGTTGGACTAATGACCTCCCATTGATCACACTGCAGTCTCCTAGATGGATAGTGGCAGGTTATCTTGCCGGTTGCTTTGCATGTGTTGGGAATCAGCAATATCAGCTCCAAATGGATCAGAATTTTGACTTGTCATTCAACTCACACACTCAGGATGGCCTTCATTGATCCCCCCACGAACTGGCTGGGAAAATAAAACAGACTTTGGAACTCGTATTCGGCCAATCGGCAAACGATTTTGAACACGTAAAACAAAGCAGATGAAAGATAAAGGGTGAAATAGAATAAAATAGGGACTATAGAGAATAGAAAATAATTGTAGAAGGAAGAGAATAGGGAGAAAAGGCAGGGCTGGGGAGAAGTCGTGGTTTTATATAGCAGTAGAATATTTAAATGTATATTTTAATTAGATATTTTATTACTGTAACACCTTAACAGCTTATTGATGGAATATTAGGGGATTTTCATGATTACTGTATTTTAACTCATCTTTTTTTTGAAAAGGTGGCACTGAGAGCTCAGAATTCCTTGGATGTGTCATATATCCAGGGTTAATTCTCTTGTACAAGCATCACTGCTACCACTGATGTTTCACATTTCAAGCATTTTGGGGCCTTTATTTTTATGTGGATTAAATCAATGGATGGCAGCAGAATAAAACCTTGCATAAAACTGAAAATGAATAAATTCTAGCTAGAACGAATACCAGCAAGGGATTTCTGGGCTACAATTTAATTTCAGGAGCCAGTTCATGGTTACAAATCACTCCAACTTTGTGGTTTCTGACATTATATAAATCTCCTTGATTTCATATTAGTGCCTTGCAATCACCTTATCTATTATTCTATACTTGATTGCATTTTATGACTGTTTTATTTATAGTCTGTGTTGAATATTCCAGTATGATGATCCATTTCGAAAATGAGAAGACAAATGAAAGAGAAGCAGGTTTGGAAAGATGCTCTCTTTAAACTGCTATAGTAGGGGGCTTTAGTCTCGAGGGGAACAATCTCGTTGGCCCACCAATCGCAATGTGGGCTGTGTTCTTGGCTCTCATTCAGACCAATGGTGGGGCATCCCAGCATAGATTGGGATTTGTCTCCTGCTGCACCCTATGAAGAATATTATTCCTGCCCATTGAGCCCAAGCATTGACGTTGGATTCTCAGATCCAGGTTGGGCGGCCGGGGGAGTGAATATGTTGCGGTGACTGCCTGTAGGAATGGGAAGGAAAGGGTAGGAACATAGGAATTGCGAGACGAAAAAAGACCAAAGTCCATCTAGTTCACCTTCTACAATCCTGGTTGTCGTGTGATACAAGGATAATGGAATTGTTGACTAATCATAGCAATTAATCTCTATCAATTAGTCTACAACAGACCCAGACATGAGGCGAGGAAAACCCCAGTGGAGAGCTTTGGAAACCATAGGTCCAAAGTCACCTGTTCTTCCCAAGCCATGCTACACTTACCATGTTGTGTCTCAATTTACTCATACTGTATCCCAAAACACTATTTTCTGAAATAAATCCATCTAATTGGTATGGAGAATGAGAAATGAGATAAAACTAAAAGACTTTAAAGAAATATTTAATTCTGCAAGCCTATTGTTACATTGGCTTACGGGCTGATTCCGCTAGGCACCATTCTTTCCATCATGTATCTTCTCATGCATAGTACATGGACTAGTAAGAAAAGTGTTTGTCTGTAAAACTTTCTTTTTTGGTTGTGATACTTCTGGACATGAAGCTGAAGAGAATTCTTACTGTACTTTGAAGTTGCTTTAAAGGACAAATTGTCATCATCCATGAGCCAGGATCATCCACAATGAGGTTGTGGATGAAAGTGCCTTGTCAATGAGTAATCAGACATTCTGGAGGGAAATCCAGAGGGAGCGGTGATTGTTGACCTGCCAGCAGAATCTGGGGTAGAGAAGTAGGGGATGGGGTGAGTGGGGCGTAAAGGAGACGGGTGAGGTTGGCCCTTGGCGTGTGCTAGGTGAGAAATCTAGCGAGAGAAGACAGCGGGCCCATTGGGGTTACTGCTCTTGACAAGACAGAGATGGGCCCAACAGAGAATCCCGAGAGGGGCATAGAGGGTAACCTTAGGGCGATTCTAGTCCAACATGGCAGCAGGGGAGAAGGAATGAGGAGGACTAGTGATGGGTTAGGGTAGGAATCAGGGGGACAAACAAAGAGTTGAAAGGTGGCATAGCTGGGAAAGAGGAGAGAAGGCCCAAGAGGAGCCAAAAGTAAACCAGGGAAATGGAAGTAATAGGGTCAGGTCTGTAACGGCTATAATATTCATAGGAATGGGTGCAAAATGAACTTGGGTTACATAGGCTTGGCAAAGGTTAGGCGTGACATGTCCCAATCATCCATCTAGAAAAACGTACAACCCAACCAACCCCTCCCCCCACAGCATCTGACTGTCACTTAAATGGTTCCAAGGACTTTGCTGTCACTAGCCTGCCTGGAAGATAACTCTACTCTATGTATTGACCATACTTTACATGAAGAGGTTATTCCTGGCACCCGCTCTAGATTTGCCATTCACTCAATTGAATCTATGTCCCTGGTTTTCTTGCCACAATTTACCTTGAATTAGTGCTCTGCATTAACCTTCACTATAAGGTTTACTATCTAAGGTGCATTGTTATAATGTATAATATACATTATAGTGTAACAGTTACTACACTACAAAAAGTAATTTGTTATAGGAAGTGCTTTGCGAATCTTGGTATGATGAGGTGCTTTATTGGTGCTCGTATTATATATTATAATCATTATATTTATTATATAGCCAGAGCCCCAAGTGTTCTGCAATTCCCAGGTTACACAAAAAACACCTTATATTTCTATAGCGCAGTTCACAACCTCAGGATGTCCCAAAGCGCTTTACAGCCAATGAAGCACTTTTTGAAGTGCAGTCACTGTTGTAATGTAGGAAACATGGCAGTCAATTTGCGCACAGCAAGCTCCTTTTAAAAAAAAAAGCAATGTGATAATGACCAGATAATCTGTTTTTGTGATGTTGATTGAGGGATAACCCCACTGCTCCTCTAAGAAATAGTGCCATGGGATCTTTTACGTCCACCTGAGAGAGTAGATGAGGCCTCAGTTTAACATCTCATCTGAAAGACGGCACCACTGACCGTGCAGCACTCCCTCAGCACTGCGCTGGAGTGCAGTGGAATGTAACATTTGCCACTGAATTTCTCCAGTGCCATTTTTTTCTCCCGTTCTCCTTGCCGATCTTTTACGTCCACCTGAGAGAGTAGATGAGGCCTCAGTTTAACATCTCATCTGAAAGACGGCACCACTGACCGTGCAGCACTCCCTCAGCACTGCGCTGGAGTGCAGTGGAATGTAACATTTGCCACTGAATTTCTCCAGTGCCATTTTTTTCTCCCGTTCTCCTTGCCCAATGAATTTGCCCCATTGTAACTGTATTGGAACCAAAACCTGTACCGAATGTTCTGAATCTGAACAGAGTCAGGTGCCACCAATTTTCTCACCGCCATTGACACGCAGCTTCTTAATGTACCGACATTCATTTCACACCTTACAGACTTTAACTTCAGTTAAAGTGCACAAGATGCAAAGTCCAGGGAGATTATGTACCCCATCAATCTCATCTTTTTAATCAATTAGCTTTGCAGCAGCTACGAGTCCAGTTCAGTAGGTATATTCTAATTCTGAACAACAGGTATAGGGTATTGCTTACCTACTCCTTAAAACTTGGCTGCCTTTTAACACTGAGTTGTCTCAACTGGCGAGGTGAAAGGTCACGGGAGACAGCTTGTTCGGAAGTGAAGATATTTGTATAAAACAGCTAAGTACAGTCAGATGCTTTTAAACAGTTTTTAAATGTGTAGGTTTTCAGAACAAGAGCCTGTTTTATAAAAATAAACGTTTATTACATTGAAACATCGAGACACACCCTAATTTGGGGAGATTTGCTAGATATTCTGCACTTTCACGCTGCAGAATCTTCACTCTCACGCTGCAGAATCTTCACTCTCACGCTGCAGAATCTTCACTCTCACACTGCAGAATCTTCACTCTCACACTGCAGAATCTTCACTCTCACACTGCAGAATCTTCACTCTCACACTGCAGAATCTTCACTCTCACACTGCAGAATCTTCACTCTCACACTGCAGAATCCTCACTCTCACACTGCAGAATCCTCACTCCCTCTCACTGCAGAATCTTCACTCTCTCACTGCAGAATCTTCACTCTCACACTGCAGAATCCTCACTCTCTCACACTGCAGAATCTTCACTCTCACACTGCAGAATCCTCACTCTCACACTGCAGAATCTTCACTCTCACACTGCAGAATCTTCACTCTCACACTGCAGAATCTTCACTTTCATTGCAGAATCCTCACTCTCACACTGCAGAATCCCCACTCTCACACTGCAGAATCTTCACTCTCACACTGCAGAATTCTCACTCTCTCACTGCAGAATCTTCACTCTCTCACTGCAGAATCTTCACTTTCACTGCAGAATCCTCACTCTCACACTGCAGAATCCTCACTCTCACACTGCAGAATCTTCACTCTCTCACTGCAGAATCTTCACTTTCACTGCAGAATCTTCACTCTCTCACTGCAGAATCTTCACTCTCTCACTGCAGAATCTTCCACTCTCTCACTGCGCATCTTCATCTCTCACTGCAGAATCTTCACTCTCTCACTGCAGAATCCCCACTCTCACTGCAAAATCTTCACTCTCTCACTGCAGAATCCTCATCTCACACTGCAGAATCCTCACTCTCACACTGACAATCTTCACTCTCTCACTGCAGAATCCCCCCCACTCTCACTGCAGAATCTTCACTCTCACACTGCAGAATGTTCACTCTCTCACTGCAGAATCCACATCTCACACTGCAGTATCTTCACTCTCACACTGCAGAATCTTCACTGCAGAATCTACACTGCACACTGCAGAATCTTCACTCTCACACGCAGAATCTTCATCTCACACTGCAGAATCTTCACTCTCACACTGCAGAATCTTCACTCTCTCACTGCAGAATCTTCACCTCTCACTGCAGAATCTCACTCTCTCACTGCAGAATCCTCACTCTCACAGCAGAATCTTCACTCTCTCACTGCAGAATCTTCACTCTCACACTGCAGAATCTTCACTCTCACACTGCAGAATCATCACTCTCACACTGCAGAATCTTCACTCTCACTGCAGAATCTTCACTCTCACACTGCAGAATCTTCACTCTCACTGCAGAATCTTCACTCTCACTGCAGAATCCTCACTCTCACACTGCAGAATCCTCACTCTCACACTGCAGAATCTTCACTCTCTCACTGCAGAATCTTCACTCTCACTGCAGAATCTTCACTCTCTCACTGCAGAATCTTCACTCTCACTGCAGAATCTTCACTCTCTCACTGCAGAATCTTCACTCTCTCACTGCAGAATCTTCACTCTCTCACTGCAGAATCCCCACTCTCACTGCAAAATCTTCACTCTCTCACTGCAGAATCCTCATCTCACACTGCAGAATCTTCACTCTCTCACTGCAGAATCTTCACTCACTCACTGCAGAATCTTCACTCTCACACTGCAGAATCTTCACTCACTCACTGCAGAATCTTCACTCTCACACTGCAGAATCTTCACTCTCACACTGCAGAATCCTCACTCTCTCACTGCAGAATCTTCACTCTCTCACTGCAGAATCTTCACTCTCACTGCAGAATCTTCACTCTCTCACTGCAGAATCTTCACTCTCACACTGCAGAATCCTCACTCTCACACTGCAGAATCCTCACTCTCACTGCAGAATCTTCACTCTCCCACTGCAGAATCTTCACTCTCTCACTGCAGAATCCACATCTCACACTGCAGAATCTTCACTCTCACACTGCAGAATCTTCACTCTCACACTGCAGAATCTTCACTCTCACACTGCAGAATCCTCACTCTCACACTGCAGAATCCTCACTCTCACACTGCAGAATCCTCACTCTCACACTGCAGAATCCTCACTCTCACACTGCAGAATCCCCACTCTCACTGCAAAATCTTCACTCTCTCACTGCAGAATCCTCATCTCACACTGCAGAATCTTCACTCTCTCACTGCAGAATCTTCACTCACTCACTGCAGAATCTTCACTCTCACACTGCAGAATCTTCACTCACTCACTGCAGAATCTTCACTCTCACACTGCAGAATCTTCACTCTCACACTGCAGAATCCTCACTCACTGCAGAATCTTCACTCTCTCACTGCAGAATCTTCACTCTCACACTGCAGAATCTTCACTCTCACACTGCAGAATCCTCACTCTCACTGCAGAATCTTCACTCTCCCACTGCAGAATCTTCACTCTCTCACTGCAGAATCCACATCTCACACTGCAGAATCTTCACTCTCACACTGCAGAATCTTCACTCTCACACTGCAGAATCTTCACTCTCACACTGCAGAATCCTCACTCTCTCACTGCAGAATCCTCACTCTCACACTGCAGAATCCTCACTCTCTCACTGCAGAATCCTCACTCTCACACTGCAGAATCTTCACTCTCACTGCAGAATCTTCACTCTCACACTGCAGAATCTTCACTCTCTCACTGCAGAATCTTCACTCTCACACTGCAGAATCCTCACTCTCACACTGCAGAATCTTCACTCTCACACTGCAGAATCTTCACTCTCACACTGCAGAATCTTCACTCTCACTGCAGAATCCTCACTCTCACTGCAGAATCCTCACTCTCACACTGCAGAAACCCCACTCTCACACTGCAGAATTCTCACTCTCTCTCACTGCAGAATCTTCACTCTCTCACACTGCAGAATCCTCACTCTCTCACTGCAGAATCTTCACTCTCACACTGCAGAATCCTCACTCTCTCACTGCAGAATCCTCACTTTCACACTGCAGAATCTTCACTCTCACACTGCAGAATCCTCACTCTCACACTGCAGAATCTTCACTCTCACTGCAGAATCTTCACTCTCTCACTGCAGAATCTTCACTCTCTCACTGCAGAATCCTCACTCTCACACTGCAGAATCTTCACTCTCTCACTGCAGAATCTTCACTCTCTCACTGCAGAATCTTCACTCTCTCACTGCAGAATATTCACTCTCACACTGCAGAATCCTCACCTCTCTCACCTGCAGAATCCCACTCTCTCACTGCAGAATCTTCACTCTCACACTGCAGAATCCTCACTCTCTCACTGCAGAATCCTCACTCTCTCTCACTGCAGAATCTTCACTCTCTCACTGCAGAATCTTCACTCTCACTGCAGAATCTTCACTCATCTCACTGGAGAATCTGTCCACTCTCACACTGCCAAACTCATCAACTCACACTGCAGAATCCTCACTCTCACACTGCAGAATCTTCACTCTCACTGCAGAATCTCACTCTCACTGCATAATCTTCACTCACACCTGCAAATCTTCACTCTCACCACTGCAGAATCCTCACTCTCACTGCAGAATCCTCACTCTCACTGCAGATCCTCACTCTCACTGCAGAATCTTCACTCTCCCACTGCATAATCTTCACTCTCTCACTGCAGAATCTACACTCACACTGCAGAATCTTCACTCTCACACTGAGAATCTTCACTCTCACACTGCAGAATCTTCACTCTCACACTGCAGAATCTTCACTCTCACACTGCAGAATCTTCACTCTCACACTGCAGTATCCTCACGTCTCTCACTCATGAATCTCACTCTCTCACTGCAGAATCTCACTCTCTCACTGCAAGAATCTACTCACTCACTGCAGAATCTTCACTCTCTCACTGCAGAATCTTCACTCTCTCACTGCAGAATCTTCACTCTCACTGCAGAAATCTTCACTCTCTCACTGCAGAATCTTCACTCTCTCACTGCAGAATCCCCACTCTCACTGCAAAATCTTCACTCTCTCACTGCAGAATCCTCATCTCACACTGCAGAATCTTCACTCTCTCACTGCAGAATCTTCACTCACTCACTGCAGAATCTTCACTATCACACTGCAGAATCTTCACTCACTCACTGCAGAATCTTCACTCTCACACTGCAGAATCTTCACTCTCACATGCAGAATCCTCACTCACTGCAGAATCTCACTATCCTCACTGCAGAATCTTCACTCTCCACTGCATAATCTTCACTCTCACACTGCAGAATCCTTCACTCTCACACTGCAGAATCCTCACTCTCACACTGCAGAATCCTCACTCTCACACTGCAGAATCTTCACTCTCACACTGCAGAATCCTCACTCTCACACTGCAGATCCTCACTCTCACACTGCAGAATCCTCACTCTCACACTCGCAGAATCCATCACTCTCACACTGCAGAATCTTCACTCTCTCACTGCAGAACTCACTCTCTCACTGCAGAATCCTCACTTTCACACTGCAGAATCTTCACTCTCACACTGCACAGAATCCTCACTCTCTCACGCCAAGAGATCCTCACTCCTCACCCTGCCAGAATCTTCACTCTCACTGCAGAATCGTTCACTCTCTCACCTGCAGAATCTCACTCTCACCTGCCAGAATCCTCACTCTCACACTGCAAATCTTCACTCTCACTGCAGAATCCTTCACTCTCTCACTGCAGAATCCTCACTCTCACACTGCAGAATCTTCACTCCTCACTGCAGAATCTTCACTCTCACACCTGCAGAATCCTCACCTCTCGCTGCAGAATCCTCACTCTCCGCTGCAGAATCCTCACTCTCTCGCTGCAGAATCCTCACTCTCTACATCTGCAGAATCCTCCACTCTCTCCTGATCACTCGACACTGCAATCTTCACTCTCTCCACTGCAGAATCCTCACTCTCTCACTGCAGAATCCTCACTCCTCTGCAATCTGCAGATCCTCACTCTCTCACTGCAGAATCTTCACTCTCTCACGCAGAATCCTCACTCTCTCACTGCAGAATCTTCACTCTCACACTGCAGAATCTTCACTCTCTCACTGCAGAATCCTCACTCTCACACTGCAGAATCTCACTCTCTCACTGCAGAATCTCACTCTCACACTGCAGAATCTTCACTCTCACACTGCAGAATCTTCACTCTCACACTGCAGAATCTTCACTCTCACACTGCAGATCTCACTCTCACTGCAGAATCTTCACTCCTCACTGCAGAATCTCACTCTCACTGCAGAATCCTCACTCTCACTGCAGAATCCTCACTCTCACTGCAGAATCTCACTTCACTGCAGAATCTCACTCTCACTGCAGAATCCCCACTCTCACACTGCAGAATCTCACTCTCCACTGCAGAATCCTCACTCTCACTGCAGAATCCTCACTCTCTCACTGCAGAATCTCACTGCACTCTCACACTGCAGAATCTCACTCTCTCACTGCAGAATCTTCACTCTCACACTGCAGAATCTTCACTCTCACACTGCAGAATCTTCACTCTCACACTGCAGAATCCTCACTCTCACACTGCAGAATCTTCACTCTCTCACTGCAGAATCTTCACTCTCACACTGCAGAATCCTCACTCTCTCACACTGCAGAATCTTCACTCTCACACTGCAGAATCCTCACTCTCACACTGCAGAATCTTCACTCTCACACTGCAGAATCTTCACTCTCACACTGCAGAATCTTCACTCTCACTGCAGAATCCTCACTCTCACACTGCAGAATCCCACTCTCACACTGCAGAATCTTCACTCTCACACTGCAGAATTCTCACTCTCTCTCACTGCAGAATCTTCACTCTCTCACTGCAGAATCTTCACTCTCACTGCAGAATCTTCACTCTCTCACTGCAGAATCTTCACTCTCACACTGCAGAATCTTCACTCTCACACTGCAGAATCTTCACTCTCACTGCAGAATCTTCACTCTCACACTGCAGAATCTTCACTCTCACTGCAGAATCTTCACTCTCACTGCAGAATCCTCACTCTCACACTGCAGAATCCTCACTCTCACACTGCAGAATCTTCACTCTCTCACTGCAGAATCCTCACTCTCTCACGCCAGAATCCTCACTCCTCACTGCAGAATCCTCACTCTCACTGCAGAATCTTCACTCTCACACTGCAGAATCCTCACTCTCTCACTGCAGAATCTTCACTCTCACACTGCAGGAATCTTCACTCTCACGTGCAGAATCTTCACTCTCACACTGCAGAATCTCACTCTCTCACTGCAGAATCCTTCACTCTCACACTGCAGAATTCTTCACTCTCTCACTGCAGGAATCTTCACTCTCACACTGCAGAATCTCACTCTCACACGCAGAATCTTCACACTCTCACTGCAGAATCTTCACTTCTCACACTGCAGAATCTTCACTCTCACACTGCAGAATCCTCACTCTCACACTGCAGAATCCTTCACGTCTCACTGCAGAATCTTCACTCTCTCACTGCAGAATCTTCACTTCTCTCAACTGCAGAATCCTCACTCTCACACTGCAGAATCCTTCACTCTCACACTGCAGAATCTTCACTCTCACACTGCAGAATCTTCACTCTCACGACTGCAGAATCTTCACTCTCCACTGCAGAATCACTGCAGAATCTTCACTCTCACACTGCAGAATCTTCACTCTCAACTGCAGAATCCACCTCTCACACTGCAGAATCTCACTCTCTCACTGCAGAATCTTCACTCTCACACTGCAGAATCTTCACCTCTCACTGCAGGAATCCTCACTCTCACACTGCAGAATCTTCACCTCTCACTGCAGAATCCTCACTCTCTCACTGCAGAATCTTCACTTCCTCCACTGCAGAATCTCACTCTCACACTGCAGAATCCTCACTCTCACACTGCAGAATCTTCACTCTCACACTGCAGAATCCTCACTCTCACACTGCAGAATCCTCCTCACTGCAGTGTGTCAGCTGCAGAATCCTCACTCTCTCACTGCAGAATCTCACTTCTCTCACCTGCAGAATCCTCACTCTCTCACTGCAGAATCTTCACTCTCCTGCAGAATCCCCCTCACACTGCAATCTCACTCTCTGCCAGAATCCTCACTCTCACACGCAGAATCTTCACTCTCACACTGCAGAATCCTCACTCTCACTGCAGAATCCACACTCTCACTGCAGAATCCTTCACTCTCACTGCAGAATCCTCACTCTCTCACTGCAGAATCCTCACTCACTCACTGCTGATCCTCACTCTCACACTGCAGAATCTTCACTCTCACACTGCAGAATCTTCACTCACACACTGCAGAATCTTCACTCTCACACTGCAGAATCTTCACTCTCACGCTGCAGAATCCTCACTCTCGCACGCAGAATCCTCACTCTCTCTCATGCAGAATCCTCACTCTCACGCAGGCAGAATCCCTCCACTCACTCACTGCCAGAACTCACGTCACTCTCACGCTGCAGAACCCTCAACTCTCACACTGCAGAATCTTCACTACTCACATGCAGAATCTCACTCTCTCCCTGCAGAATCCTCACTCCTCTCACCTGCATGAATCCTCACTCTCACACTGCAGAATCCTCACTCTCACACTGCCAGAATACTCACTCTCACACTGCAGAATCTCACTTCACACTGCAGATCTTCACTCCTCACACTGCAGAATCTTCACTCTCACAGTGCAAATCCTCACTCTCACACTGCAGAATCATCTCAAACTCACTCTCACATGCAGAATCCTCACTCTCACACTGCAGAATCCTCTCACTCTCAAGCAGTATCCTCAACTCCACACTGCAGAATCCTCACTCTCGCAGCAGAAATCCTCCTCTCTAGCTGCGAATCCTCACTCTCACCACTGCAGAATCCCCACTCTCTACACTGCAGAATCCTCACTCTCTCACTGCAGAATCTTCACCTCACACACTGCCGCATCCATCACACTCTCACTGCAGAATCCATCCACTCTCTCTACTGCAGAACCTCACTCTCTCACTGCGATCCTCACTCTTCACTGCCGAACCTCACTCTCACACTGCAGAATCCTCACTCTCCACACTGCAGAATCTCACTCTCACACTGCAAGAATCACTCCACATGCAGGATCTCAGTCCACAGTGCAGAATCTTTCACTCACTCACTGCAGATAATCTTCACTCTCACACTGCAGAATCTTCACTCTCACACTGCAGAATCTTCACTCTCTCACTGCAGAATCTTCACTTCTTCACACTGCAGAATCTTCACTCTCTACGGCAGAATCTTCACTCTCACACTGCAGAATCTTCTCCTCTCTCACTGCAGTAATCTTCATCTCTCACACTGCCAGAATCTTCACTCTCACTGCAGAATCTTCACTCTCTCACGGCAGAATCCTCTCTCTCACTGCAGAATCCTCACTTTCACACTGCAGAATCTTCACTCTCACACTGCAGATCATCACTCTCGTCACTGCCAGAATCTTCACTCTCACACTGCAGATCTTCACTGCCTCATCTGCAGAATCTTCACTCTCTCACATGCTGATCTTCTCACGCCAAATCCTCACTCTCACATCTGCAGAAATCTTCACTCTCCTGCAGAATCTTACTCTCTCACTGCAGAATCTTCACTCTCACACTGCAGAATCTCACTCTCACTGCATAATCTTCACCTCTCACGACTGCAGAATCTCACTCTCGCTGCATGAATCTTCACTCTCGGCGCTGCAGATCTCACATCTCTCAGCTGCAGAATCTTCACTCTCTCGCTGCAGAATTCCTCAATCTCTCACTGCAGAATCTTCACTTTCTCACTGCAGAATCTTCACTCTCTCACTGCAGAATCTTCACATCTCTCACTGCAGAATCTTCACTCTCTCACTGCAGAATCCTCACTCTCACACTGCAGAATCTTCACTCTCTCACTGCAGGATCCTTCACTCTCACACTGCAAAATCTTCACTCTCACTGCAGAATCTTCACTCTCACACTGCAGAATCTTCACTCTCACTGCAGAATCCTCACTCTCACACTGCAGAATCTTCACTCTCACACTGCAGAATCTTCACTCTCTCACTGCAGAATCTTCACTCTCACTGCAGAATCTTCACTCTCACTGCAGAATCCTCACTCTCACTGCAGAATCTTCACTCTCACTGCAGAATCTTCACTCTCTCACTGCAGAATCTTCACTCTCACTGCAGAATCTTCAATCTCTCACTGCAGAATCTTCACACTCACTGCAGAATCTTCACTCTCTCACTGCAGAATCTTCACTCTCACACTGCAGAATCTTCACTCTCACACTGCAGAATCTTCACTCTCTCACTGCAGAATCCTCACTCTCACTGCAGAATCCTCACTCTCACACTGCAGAATCTTCACTCTCTCACTGCAGAATCTTCACTCTCTCACTGCAGAATCTTCACTCTCTCACTGCAGAATCTTCACTCTCTCACTGCAGAATCTTCACTCTCACACTGCAGAATCTTCACTCTCACTGCAGAATCTTCACTCCTCACTGCAGAATCCTCACTCTCACACTGCAGAATCCTCACTCTCTCACTGCAGAATCCTCACTCTCACTGCAGAATCTTCACTCTCACACTGCAGAATCTTCACACTCTCACTGCAGAATCCTCACTCTCACACTGCAGAATCTTCACTCTCACACTGCAGAATCTTCACTCTCACACTGCAGAATCTCACTCTCACTGCAGAATCTTCACTCTCACACTGCAGAATCTCACTCTCACACTGCAGAATCTCACTCTCTCACTGCAGAATCTTCACTCTCTCACTGCAGAATCTTCACTCTCACACTGCAGAATCCTCACTCTCACACTGCAGAATCTTCACTCTCACACTGCAGATCTTCACTCTCACTGCAGAATCTTCACTCCACACTGCAGAATCTTCACTCTCACACTGCAGAATCTTCACTCTCACTGCAGAATCCTTCACTCTCACTGCAGAATCTCACTCTCACACTGCAGAATCTTCACTCTCACACTGCAGAATCCTCACTCTCACACTGCAGAATCCTCACTCTCACACTGCAGAATCCTCACTCTCTCACTGCAGAATCCTCACTCTCACATGCAGAATCTTCACTCTCTCACTGCAGAATCTTCACTCTCACTGCAGAATCTTCACTCTCACACTGCAGAATCTTCACTCTCACACTGCAGAACTCACTCTCACTGCAGAATCTCACTTCACACTGCAGAATCTTCACTCTCTCACTGCAGAATCTTCACTCTCACACTGCAGAATCCTCACTCTCACTGCAGACCTCTCTCACACTGCAGAATCCTCACTCTCACACTGCAGAATCCTCACTCTCTCACTGCAGAATCTTCATTCACTCACTGCGATCTCACTCACTCATGCAGAATCTCACTCTCACACTGCAGAATCCTCACTCTCACACTGCAGAATCTTCACTCTCACACTGCAGAATCTTCACTTCACACTGCAGAATCTCACTCACTCACTGCAGAATCTCACTCTCACACTGCAGAATCTTCACTCACTCACTGCAGAATCTTCACTCTCACACTGCAGAATCTTCACTCTCACACTGCAGAATCTTCACTCTCTCACTGCAGAATCTTCACTCTCACACTGCAGAATCTTCACTCACTCACTGCAGAATCTTCACTCTCACACTGCAGAATCCTTCACTCACCTCACTGCAGAATCTTCACTCTCACAATGCAGAATCTCACTCTCACTGCAGAATCTTCACTCTCACTGCAGAATCATCACTGCTCTACACCTGCAGAATCCTCACTCCTCACTGCAGAATCCTCACTCTCACACTGCAGAATCTTCACAACTCACTGCAGAATCCTCACTTCACACTGCAGAATCTTCACTCTCACACTGCAGAATCCTCCACTCTCACACGCAGAAATCTTCACTCTCACTGCAGCATCCCCACTACTCACTGAATTCTCATCACACTGCAGAATCTCACTCTCACACTGCAGAATCTTCACTCTCACACTGCAGAATCCTTCACTCTCACTGCAGAATCTCACCTCTCACACTGCAGAATCTTCACTCTCTCACTGCAGAATCTTCACTCTCACTGCAGAATCTTCACTCTCAACTGCAGAATCCTCACTCTCACACTGCAGAATCTCACTCTCACTCTGCAGAATCCACTCTCCACTGCAGAATCTTCACTCTCACACTGCAGAATCCTTCACTCTCACTGCAGAATCCTCACTCTCTCAATGCAGAATCTTCACTCTCACACTGCAGAATCTCACTCTCACACTGCAGAATCTTCACTCTCACATGCAGAATCTTCACTCTCACTGCAGAATCCTTCACTCTCACACTGCAGAATCTCACTCTCTCACTGCAGAATCTCACTCTCACACTGCAGAATCTCACTCTCACACTGCAGAATCTTCACTCTCACACTGCAGAATCTTCACTCTCACACTGCAGAATCTTCACTCTCACACTGCAGAATCTTCACTCTCACTGCAGAATCTTCACTCTCACACTGCAGAATCCTCACTCTCACACTGCAGAATCTTCACTCTCACACTGCAGAATCTCACTCTCACCTGCAGAATCTTCACTCTCTCACTGCAGAATCTTCACTCTCACACTGCAGAATCTCACTCTCACACTGCAGAATCCTCACTCTCTCACTGCAGAATCTCACTCTCACTGCAGATCCTCACTCTCTCACTGCAGAATCCTCACTCTCTCACTGCAGAATCTTCACTCTCACACTGCAGAATCCTCACTCTCACACTGCAGAATCTTCACTCTCACACTGCAGAATCTTCACTCTCACTGCAGAATCTTCACTCTCACTGCAGAATCCTCACCTCTCACTGCAGAATCCTCACTCTCACTGCAGAATCCTCACTCTCACACTGCAGAATCTTCACTCTCACACTGCAGAATCCTCACTCTCACACTGCAGAATCCTCACTCTCACTGCAGAATCTCACTCTCACACTGCAGAATCTCACTCTCTCACTTGCAGAATCCTCGTCTCACTGCAGAATCCTCACTCTACACACTGCAGAATCCTCACTCTCACACTGCAGAAATCTTCACTCTCACTGTGCAGAATCTTCACCTCTCACTGCAGAATCCTTCACTCTCACTGCAGAATCTCACTCTCACTGCAGAAAATCCTCACTTCACTGCAGAATCTTCCACTCTCACTGCAGAATCTCACTCTCACACTGCAGAATCTCACTCTCACAGCCAGATTTCTCACTTCAGAATCTTCATCTCTCACTGCAGAATCCTCACTCTCCACTGCAGAATCCTCACTCTCTCACTGCAGAATCCTCACTCTCACTGCAGATCCTCCACTTCTCACTGCAGAATCTTCACTCTCTCACTGCAGAATCTTCACTCTCACACTGCAGAATCTTCACTCTCACACTGCAGAATCTCCACTCTCACTGCTGAATCCTCACTCTCACTGCAGAATCTCACTCTCACTGCAGAATCCTCACTCTCACACTGCAGAATCTCACTCTCTCACTGCAGAATCCTCACTCTCCACTGCAGAATCTTCACCTCACACTGCAGAATGCTTCACTCTCACACGCAGAATTCTTCACTCTCACTGCAGAACCTCACTCTCTCACTGCAGAATCTTCACTCTCACACTGCAGAATCTTCACTCTCTCACTGCAGAATCTTCACTCTCACACTGCAGAATCTTCACTCTCACTGCAGAATCTTCACTCTCACTGCAGAATCCTCACTCTCACACTGCAGAATCTCACTCTCACACTGCAGAATCCTTCACTCTCACACTGCAGAATCCTCACTCTCACACTGCAGAATCTTCACTCTCACACTGCAGAATCTCTCACTCTCACACTGCAGAATCCTCACTCTCACACTGCAGAATCTTCACTCTCTCACTGCAGAATCCCCACTCTCACACTGCAGAATCCTCACTCTCACACTGCAGAATCTTCCACTCTCACACTGCAGAATCTCACTCTCACACTGCAGAATCCTCACTCTCACACTGCAGAATCCTCACTCTCACACTGCAGAATCCTCACTCTCTCACTGCAGAATCTTCACTCTCACACTGCAGAATCCTCACTCTCACACTGCAGAATCTTCACTCTCACTGCAGAATCTTCACTCTCACACTGCAGAATCTTCACTCTCTCACTGCAGAATCTTCACTCTCACACTGCAGAATCTTCACTCTCACTGCAGAATCTTCACCTCTCACTGCAGAATCCTCACTCTCACTGCAGAATCTCACTCTCACTGCAGAATCTTCACTCTCCCACTGCAGAATCTTCACTCTCACTGCAGAATCTTCACTCTCACACTGCAGAATCTTCACTCTCACTGCAGAATCTTCACTCTCTCACTGCAGAATCTCACTCTCTCACTGCAGAATCCCTCACTCTCACTGCAGAATCCTCACTCTCACACTGCAGAATCTTCACTCTCTCACGCCAGAATCCTCACTCTCACACTGCAGAATCTTCACTCTCACTGCAGAATCTTCACTCTCTCACTGCAGAATCTTCACTCTCACACTGCAGAATCTTCACTCTCACTGCAGAATCTTCACTCTCACACTGCAGAATCTTCACTCTCACTGCAGAATCTTCACTCTCACTGCAGAATCTTCACTCTCTCACTGCAGAATCCTCACTCTCTCGCTGCAGAATCCTCACTCTCTCACTGCAGAATCTTCACTCTCTCACACTGCAGAATCCTCACTCTCACACTGCAGAATCTTCACTCTCACACTGCAGAATCTTCACTCTCTCACTGCAGAATCCTCACTCTCTCACTGCAGAATCCTCACTCTCTCACTGCAGAATCCTCACTCTCACACTGCAGAATCTTCACTCTCACACTGCAGAATCTTCACTCTCACACTGCAGAATCTTCACTCTCACACTGCAGAATCTTCACTCTCACACTGCAGAATCTTCACTCTCACTGCAGAATCCTCACTCTCACTGCAGAATCCTCACTCTCACTGCAGAATCCTCACTCTCACTGCAGAATCCTCACTCTCACTGCAGAATCCTCACTCTCACTGCAGAATCCTCACTCTCACTGCAGAATCCTCACTCTCACACTGCAGAATCCCCACTCTCACACTGCAGAATCCCCACTCTCTCACTGCAGAATCTTCACTCTCACTGCAGCAGCCTCACTCTCACTGCAGAATCCTCACTCTCTCACTGCAGAATCTTCACTCTCACACTGCAGAATCTTCACTCTCACTGCAGAATCCTCACTCTCTCACTGCAGAATCCTCACTCTCACTGCAGAATCCTCACTCTCACACTGCAGAATCTTCACTCACTCACTGCAGAATCTTCACTCTCACACTGCAGAATCTTCACTCTCACACTGCAGAATCCTCACTCTCACACTGCAGAATCCTCACTCTCACACTGCAGAATCCTCACTCTCACTGCAGAATCCTCACTCTCACTGCAGAATCCTCACTCTCACACTGCAGAATCCTCACTCTCACTGCAGAATCCTCACTCTCTCACTGCAGAATCTTCACTCTCTCACTGCAGAATCTTCACTCTCACACTGCAGAATCTTCACTCTCACACTGCAGAATCTTCACTCTCTCACTGCAGAATCCTCACTCTCTCACTGCAGAATCCTCACTCTCTCACTGCAGAATCCTCACTCTCACACTGCAGAATCCTCACTCTCTCACTGCAGAATCCTCACTCTCTCACTGCAGAATCTTCACTCTCACTGCAGAATCCCCACTCTCACTGCAAAATCTTCACTCTCACTGCAGAATCCTCATCTCACACTGCAGAATCCTCATCTCACACTGCAGAATCTTCACTCTCTCACTGCAGAATCCCCACTCTCACTGCAGAATCTTCACTCTCACACTGCAGAATCTTCACTCTCTCACTGCAGAATCCACATCTCACACTGCAGAATCTTCACTCTCACACTGCAGAATCTTCACTCTCACACTGCAGAATCTTCACTCTCACACTGCAGAATCTTCACTCTCACACTGCAGAATCCTCACTCTCACACTGCAGAATCCTCACTCTCTCACACTGCAGAATCTTCACTCTCACACTGCAGAATCCTCACTCTCACACTGCAGAATCCTCACTCTCACACTGCAGAATCCTCACTCTCACACTGCAGAATCTTCACTCTCTCACTGCAGAATCCTCACTCTCTCACTGCAGAATCCTCACTTTCACACTGCAGAATCTTCACTCTCACACTGCAGAATCCTCACTCTCTCACGCCAGAATCCTCACTCTCACACTGCAGAATCTTCACTCTCACTGCAGAATCTTCACTCTCTCACTGCAGAATCTTCACTCTCACACTGCAGAATCCTCACTCTCACACTGCAGAATCTTCACTCTCACTGCAGAATCTTCACTCTCACACTGCAGAATCCTCACTCTCACACTGCAGAATCTTCACTCTCACTGCAGAATCTTCACTCTCACACTGCAGAATCCTCACTCTCACTGCAGAATCCTCACTCTCTCACTGCAGAATCCTCACTCTCTCACTGCAGAATCTTCACTCTCACACTGCAGAATCCTCACTCTCTCACTGCAGAATCTTCACTCTCACACTGCAGAATCTTCACTCTCTCACTGCAGAATCCTCACTCTCTCACTGCAGAATCCTCACTCTCTCACTGCAGAATCCTCACTCTCTCACTGCAGAATCCTCACTCTCACACTGCAGAATCTTCACTCTCACACTGCAGAATCTTCACTCTCACACTGCAGAATCTTCACTCTCACACTGCAGAATCTTCACTCTCACACTGCAGAATCTTCACTCTCACACTGCAGAATCTTCACTCTCACACTGCAGAATCTTCACTCTCACACTGCAGAATCTCACTCTCACACTGCAGAATCCTCACTCTCACACTGCAGAATCCTCACTCTCTCACACTGCAGAATCTTCACTCTCACACTGCAGAATCTTCACTCTCACACTGCAGAATCCTCACTCTCACACTGCAGAATCCTCACTCTCACACTGCAGAATCCTCACTCTCACACTGCAGAATCTTCACTCTCTCACTGCAGAATCCTCACTCTCTCACTGCAGAATCCTCACTTTCACACTGCAGAATCTTCACTCTCACACTGCAGAATCCTCACTCTCTCACGCCAGAATCCTCACTCTCACACTGCAGAATCTTCACTCTCACTGCAGAATCTTCACTCTCACACTGCAGAATCTTCACTCTCACACTGCAGAATCTTCACTCTCACACTGCAGAATCTTCACTCTCACTGCAGAATCTTCACTCTCACACTGCAGAATCCTCACTCTCACACTGCAGAATCCTCACTCTCTCACTGCAGAATCCTCACTCTCACACTGCAGAATCCTCACTCTCTCACTGCAGAATCTTCACTCTCTCACACTGCAGAATCCTCACTCTCTCACTGCAGAATCTTCACTCTCACACTGCAGAATCTTCACTCTCTCACTGCAGAATCCTCACTCTCACACTGCAGAATCCTCACTCTCTCACTGCAGAATCTCACTCTCACACTGCAGAATCTTCACTCTCACACTGCAGAATCTTCACTCTCACACTGCAGAATCTTCACTCTCACACTGCAGAATCTTCACTCTCACAGTGCAGAATCTTCACTCTCACTGCAGAATCCTCACTCTCACTGCAGAATCTCCACTCTCACTGCAGAATCCTCACTCTCACTGCAGAATCCTCACTCTCACTGCAGAATCCTCACTCTCACACTGCAGAATCCTCACTCTCACTGCAGAATCCTCACTCTCACACTGCAGAATCCTCACTCTCTCACTGCAGAATCTTCACTCTCACACTGCAGAATCTTCACTCTCACTGCAGAATCCTCACTCTCACACTGCAGAATCCTCACTCTCACACTGCAGAATCTTCACTCTCACACTGCAGAATCTTCACTCTCACACTGCAGAATCTTCACTCTCACACTGCAGAATCTTCACTCTCACACTGCAGAATCTTCACTCTCACACTGCAGAATCTTCACTCTCTCACTGCAGAATCTTCACTCTCACACTGCAGAATCCTCACTCTCACACTGCAGAATCTTCACTCTCACACTGCAGAATCCTCACTCTCTCACACTGCAGAATCCTCACTCTCACACTGCAGAATCTTCACTCTCACACTGCAGAATCTTCACTCTCTCACTGCAGAATCCTCACTCTCACACTGCAGAATCTTCACTCTCACACTGCAGAATCCTCACTCTCACACTGCAGAATCTTCACTCTCACACTGCAGAATCTTCACTCTCACACTGCAGAATCTTCACTCTCTCACTGCAGAATCCTCACTCTCTCACTGCAGAATCCTCACTCTCTCACTGCAGAATCCTCACTCTCACACTGCAGAATCTTCACTCTCACACTGCAGAATCTTCACTCTCACACTGCAGAATCTTCACTCTCACACTGCAGAATCTTCACTCTCACAGTGCAGAATCTTCACTCTCACTGCAGAATCCTCACTCTCACTGCAGAATCTCCACTCTCACTGCAGAATCCTCACTCTCACTGCAGAATCCTCACTCTCACTGCAGAATCCTCACTCTCACACTGCAGAATCCACTCTCACACTGCAGAATCCTCACTCTCTCACTGCAGAATCTTCACTCTCACTGCAGAATCCTCACTCTCACTGCAGAATCCTCACTCTCACACTGCAGAATCCCCACTCTCTCACTGCAGAATCTTCACTCTCACACTGCAGAATCTTCACTCTCACTGCAGAATCCTCACTCTCACACTGCAGAATCCTCACTCTCACTGCAGAATCCTCACTCTCTCACTGCAGAATCTTCACTCTCTCACTGCAGAATCTTCACTCTCACACTGCAGAATCTTCACTCTCACACTGCAGAATCTTCACTCTCACACTGCAGAATCTTCACTCTCTCACTGCAGAATCTTCACTCTCACACTGCAGAATCTTCACTCTCACTGCAGAATCCTCACTCTCACACTGCAGAATCCTCACTCTCACTGCAGAATCCTCACTCTCACTGCAGAATCTTCACTCACTCACTGCAGAATCTTCACTCTCTCACTGCAGAATCTTCACTCTCACACTGCAGAATCTTCACTCTCACACTGCAGAATCTTCACTCTCACACTGCAGAATCTTCACTCACTCACTGCAGAATCTTCACTCTCACACTGCAGAATCTTCACTCACTCACTGCAGAATCTTCACTCTCACACTGCAGAATCTTCACTCTCTCACTGCAGAATCTTCACTCTCTCACTGCAGAATCTTCACTCTCACACTGCAGAATCTTCACTCTCACTGCAGAATCTTCACTCTCACACTGCAGAATCTTCACTCTCTCACTGCAGAATCTTCACTCTCACACTGCAGAATCTTCACTCTCACTGCAGAATCTTCACTCTCACTGCAGAATCTTCACTCTCACTGCAGAATCTTCACTCTCACTGCAGAATCCTCACTCTCACTGCAGAATCCCCACTCTCACACTGCAGAATCTTCACTCTCACACTGCAGAATCCTCACTCTCTCACTGCAGAATCTTCACTCTCACACTGCAGAATCCTCACTCTCATTGCAAAATCTTCACTCTCACTGCAGAATCCTCACTCTCACTGCAAAATCTTCACTCTCACTGCAGAATCCTCATCTCACACTGCAGAATCTTCACTCTCTCACTGCAGAATCCCCACTCTCACTGCAGAATCTTCACTCTCACACTGCAGAATCTTCACTCTCTCACTGCAGAATCTTCACTCTCACTGCAGCATCCTCACTCTCACTGCAGAATCCTCACTCTCACTGCAGAATCCTCACTCTCACACTGCAGAATCCCCACTCTCTCACTGCAGAATCCTCACTCTCACACTGCAGAATCCTCACTCTCACTGCAGAATCCTCACTCTCTCACTGCAGAATCTTCACTCACTCACTGCAGAATCTTCACTCTCACACTGCAGAATCTTCACTCTCACACTGCAGAATCTTCACTCACTCACTGAAGAATCTTCACTCTCACACTGCAGAATCTTCACTCTCACTGCAGAATCCACATCTCACACTGCAGAATCTTCACTCTCACACTGCAGAATCTTCACTCTCACACTGCAGAATCTTCACTCTCACACTGCAGAATCTTCACTCTCACACTGCAGAATCTTCACTCTCACACTGCAGAATCCTCACTCTCACACTGCAGAATCTTCACTCTCTCACACCAGAATCCTCACTCTCACACTGCAGAATCTTCACTCTCACACTGCAGAATCTTCACTCTCTCACTGCAGAATCTTCACTCTCACACTGCAGAATCCTCACTCTCACACTGCAGAATCTTCACTCTCTCACTGCAGAATCCTCACTCTCTCACTGCAGAATCTTCACTCTCTCACACTGCAGAATCCTCACTCTCTCACTGCAGAATCTTCACTCTCTCACTGCAGAATCCTCACTCTCACACTGCAGAATCTTCACTCTCACACTGCAGAATCTTCACTCTCACAGTGCAGAATCTTCACTCTCACTGCAGAATCCTCACTCTCACTGCAGAATCCTCACTCTCAATGCAGAATCTCCACTCTCACTGCAGAATCCCCACTCTCACAATGCAGAATCCCCACTCTCACACTGCAGAATCCTCACTCTCACTGCAGAATCCTCACTCTCACTGCAGAATCCTCACTCTCACTGCAGAATCCTCACTCTCACACTGCAGAATGCCCACTCTCTCACTGCAGAATCTTCACTCTCACTGCAGAATCCTCACTCTCACACTGCAGAATCCTCACTCTCTCACTGCAGAATCTTCACTCACTCACTGCAGAATCTTCACTCTCACACTGCAGAATCTTCACTCACTCACTGCAGAATCTTCACTCTCACACTGCAGAATCCTCACTCTCTCACTGCAGAATCCTCACTCTCTCACTGCAGAATCTTCACTCTCACTGCAGAATCCCCACTCTCACTGCAAAATCTTCACTCTCACTGCAGAATCCTCATCTCACACTGCAGAATCTTCACTCTCTCACTGCAGAATCCCCACTTTCACTGCAGAATCCTCACTCTCTCACTGCAGAATCCTCACTCTCTCACTGCAGAATCTTCACTCTCTCACTGGAGAATGTTCACTCTCACACTGCAGAATCTTCACTCTCACACTGCAGAATCTTCACTCTCACACTGCAGAATCCTCACTCTCTCACTGCAGAATCTTCACTCTCACACTGCAGAATCTTCACTCTCTCACTGCAGAATCTTCACTCTCACTGCAGAATCCTCACTCTCACACTGCAGAATCTTCACTCTCACACTGCAAAATCTTCACTCTCTCACTGCAGAATCTTCACTCTCACTGCAGAATCTTCACTCTCACTGCAGAATCCTCACTCTCACTGCAGAATCTTCACTCACTGCATAATCTTCACTCTCACTGCAGAATCTTCACTCTCTCACTGCAGAATCTTCAATCTCTCACTGCAGAATCTTCACACTCACTGCAGAATCTTCACTCTCTCACTGCAGAATCTTCACTCTCACACTGCAGCATCTTCACTCTCTCACTGCAGAATCCCCACTCTCACTGCAGAATCCTCATTCTCACACTGCAGAATCTTCACTCTCTCACTGCAGAATCTTCACTCTCTCACTGGCAGAATCCTCCACTCTCACTGCAGAATCTTCACTCTCACTGCAGAATCCCCACTCTCACTGCAAAATCTTCACTCTCACTGCAGAATCTCATCTCACACTGCAGAATCCTCTCACTGCAGAATCTCACTCTCACTGCAGAATCCCCACTCTCACTGCAGAATCTTCACTCTCACACTGCAGAATCTTCACTCTCTCACTGCAGAATCCACATCTCACACTGCAGAATCTTCACTCTCTCACTGCAGAATCTTCACTCTCACACTGCAGAATCTTCACTCTCACACTGCAGAATCTTCACTCTCACACTGCAGAATCTTCACTCTCACACTGCAGAATCTTCACTCTCACACTGCAGAATCTTCACTCTCACACTGCAGAATCTTCACTCTCACACTGCAGAATCCTCACTCTCACACTGCAGAATCTTCACTCTCACACTGCAGAATCCTCACTCTCTCACACTGCAGAATCTTCACTCTCACCTGCGAATCTCACTCTCACACTGCAGAATCCTCACTCTCACACTGCAGAATCCTCACTCTCACACTGCAGAATCTCACTCTCACACTGAAGAATCTTCACTCTCACACTGCAGAATCCTCACTCTCACACTGCAGAATCCTCACTCTCACACTGCAGAATCTTCACTCTCACACTGCAGAATCCTCACTCTCACACTGCAGAATCCTCACTCTCACACTGCAGAATCTTCACTCTCCACACTGCAGAATCTTCACTCTCACACTGCAGAATCCTCATCTCACACTGCAGAATCCTTCTACTCTCACACTGCAGAATCCTCACTCTCACACTGCAGAATCTTCACTCTCCACTGCAGAATCCTTCACTCTCACACTGCAGAATCCTCACTCTCACTGCAGAATCCTCACTCTCAATGCAGAATCTCCACTCTCACTGCAGAATCCCCACTCTCACAATGCAGAATCCCCACTCTCACACTGCAGAATCCTCACTCTCACTGCAGAATCCTCACTCTCACTGCAGAATCCTCACTCTCACTGCAGAATCCTCACTCTCACTGCAGAATCCTCACTCTCACACTGCAGAATCCTCACTCTCACTGCAGAATCCACACTCTCTCACTGCAGAATCTTCACTCACTCACTGCAGAATCTTCACACTCACACTGCAGAATCTTCACTCTCACACTGCAGAATCTTCACTCACTCACTGATGAATCTTCACTCTCACACTGCAGAATCTTCACTCACTCACTTCAGAATCTTCACTCTCACACTGCAGAATCCTCACTCTCTCACTGCAGAATCCTCACTCTCTCACTGCAGAATCTTCGCTCTCACTGCAGAATCCCCACTCTCACTGCAAAATCTTCACTCTCACTGCAGAATCCTCATCTCACACTGCAGAATCCTCACTTTCACTGCAGAATCTTCACTCTCTCACTGCAGAATCCCCACTCTCACTGCAGAATCTTCACTCTCACACTGCAGAATCTTCACTCTCTCACTGCAGAATCCACATCTCACACTGCAGAATCTTCACTCTGACACTGCAGAATCTTCACTCTCACACTGCAGAATCTTCACTCTCACACTGCAGAATCTTCACTCTCACACTGCAGAATCTTCACTCTCACACTGCAGAATCTTCACTCTCACACTGCAGAATCTTCACTCTCACACTGCAGAATCCTCACTCTCACACTGCAGAATCCTCACTCTCTCACACTGCAGAATCTTCACTCTCACACTGCAGAATCCTCACTCTCACACTGCAGAATCCTCACTCTCACGCTGCAGAACTCACTCTCTCTCACTGCAGAATCCTCACTCTCACACACTGCAGAATCCTCACTCACACTGAACTCTCACTGCAAGAATCTTCACTCTCACACTGCAGAATCTCACTCTCTCACTGCAGAATCTTCACTCTCACACTGCAGAATCTCACTCTCACTGCAGAATCCTCACTCTCACACTGCAGAATCCTCACTCTCACTGCAGAATCCTCACTCTCACTGCAGAATCCTCACTCTCACTGCAGAATCTTCACTCACTCACTGCAGAATCTTCACTCTCACACTGCAGAATCTTCACTCTCACACTGCAGAATCTTCACTCACTCACTGCAGAATCTTACTCTCACACTGCAGAATCTCACTCTCACTGCAGAATCCTCACTCTCACACTGCAGAATCCTCACTCTCACTGCAGAATCCTCACTCTCACTGCAGAATCCTCATACTCACTGCAGAATCTTCATCTCACTCACTGCAGAATCTTCACTCTCACACGCAGATCTTCACTCTCACCTGCAGACTCTTCACTCTCACACTGCGATCTTCACTCACACACTGCAGAATCTTCACTCTCACACTGCAGAATCTTCCACTCTCTCACTGCAGATTCTTCACTCTCACACTGCAGAATCTTCACTCTCACACTGCAGAATCTTCACTCTCACACTGCAGAATCTTCACTCTCACTGCAGAATCTTCACTCACTCACTGCAGAATCTTCACTCTCACCTGCAGAATCCTCACTCCTCTCACTGCAGAATCTTACACTCACACTGCAATAATCTTCACTCACTCACACTGCAGAATCCTCACTCTCACACTGCAAATCTCCACTCTCACACTGCGAATCCTCACCTCTCACATGCAGAATCCTCACTCTCACACTGCAGAATCTTCACTCTCACTGCAGAATCCTCCCTCACTCACTGCCAGAATCCCCACTCTCACACTGCAGAATCTTCACTCTCACACTGCAGAATCCCTCACTCTCTCACTGCAGAATTCCTCACTCTCACACTGCAGAATCTCACTCTCCCTGCAGAATGCCTCACTCTCTCACTGCAGAATCTTCACTCACACTGCAGATCCCTCACTCTCACACTGCAGAATCTCACTCTCACTGCAAGAATCCACACTCTCACACTGCCAGAATCTTCACTCTCTCACTGCAGAATCCTCACTCTCACACTGCAGAATCTTCACTCTCACACTGCAGAATCTTCACTCTCACACTGCAGAATCTTCACTCTCACACTGCAGAATCTTCACTCTCTCACTGCAGAATCTCACTCTCACACTGCAGAATCCTCACTCTCACTGCAGAATCCTCACTCTCACACTGCAGAATCTTCACTCTCACTGCAGAATCTCACTCTCACTGCAGAATCTTCACTCTCACACTGCAGAATCTTCACTCTCACACTGCAGA
Organism: Squalus acanthias; assembly: GCA_030390025.1. Lineage (NCBI taxonomy): Eukaryota > Metazoa > Chordata > Chondrichthyes > Squaliformes > Squalidae > Squalus > Squalus acanthias. The sequence goes on along the minus strand of JASTWF010000332.1, from coordinate 7,776 downwards.
ATCTTCACTCTCACACTGCAGAATCTTCACTCTCACACTGCAGAATCTCACTCTCTCACTGCAGAATCCTCACTCTCACACTGCAGAATCCTCACTCTCTCACTGCAGAATCTTCACTCTCACACTGCAGAATCTTCACTCTCACACTGCAGAATCTTCACTCTCACACTGCAGAATCTTCACTCTCACACTGCAGAATCTTCACTCTCACACTGCAGAATCTTCACTCTCACACTGCAGAATCTCACTCTCACCAGCAGAATCTTCACTTCTCACTGCAGAATCTTCACTCTCACTGCAGAATACTCACTCTCACTGCAGAATCCTCCACTCTCCTCACACTGCAGAATCTTCACTCTCACACTGCAGAATCCTCCTCTCACACTGCAAGAATCCTACTTCACACTGCAGAATCCTCACTCTCACACTGCAGAATCCTCACTCTCACACTGCAGAATCCTCACTCTCACACTGCAGAATCCTCACTCTCACACTGCAGAATCTCACTCTCTCACTGCAGAATCCTCACTCTCTCACTGCAGAATCCTCACTCCACACTGCAGAATCTTCACTCTCACACTGCAGAATCCTCACTCTCAACGCCAGAATCCTCACTCTCACACTGCAGAATCTTCACTCTCACTGCAGAATCTTCACTCTCTCACTGCAGAATCTCACTCTCACACTGCAGAATCCCTCACTCTCACACTGCAGAATCTTCACTCTCACTGCAGAATCTTCACTCTCACACTGCAGAATCCTCTTCTCACTCTCACACTGCAGAATCTTCACTCTCACACTGCAGAATCTCACTCTCTCACTGCAGAATCTTCACTCTCTCACTGCAGAATCTCACACTCTCACTGCAGATTCTCACTCTCTCACTGCAGAATCCTCACTCTCACTGCAGAATCCTCACTCTCACTGCAGAATCCTCACTCTCCACTGCAGTATCCCACTCTCACACTGCAGAATCATCACTCTCACTGCAGGCATCCTCACTCTCTCACTGCAGAATCTTCACTCTCACACTGCAGGAATCTTCCACTCTCACCACTGCAGAATCTTCACTCTCTCACTGCAGAATCCTCACTCTCACACTGCAGAATCTTCACTCTCACATGCAGAATCTTCACTCTCACACTGCCAGAATCTTCACTCTCTCACTGCAGAATCTTCACTCACACATGCAGAATCTTCACTCTCACACTGCAGACTCTCACTCTTACTGCAGAATCTTCACTCTCACACTGCAGAATCTTCACTCACTCACTGCAGAATCTTCACTCTCACACTGCAGAATCTTCACTCTCACTGCAGAATCTTCACTCTCACTGCAGAATCTTCACTCTCACTGCAGAATCCTCCCTCTCACTGCAGAATCCCCACTCTCACACTGCAGAATCTTCACTCTCACACTGCAGAATCCTCACTCTCACTGCAGAATCCTCACTCTCACTGCAGAATCCTCACTCTCACACTGCAGAATGCCACTCTCTCACTGCAGAATCTTCACTCTCACTGCAGAATCCTCACTCTCACACTGCAGAATCCTCACTCTCACTGCAGAATCCACACTCTCTCACTGCAGAATCTTCACTCACTCACTGCAGAATCTTCACTCACTCACTGCAGAATCTTCACACTCACACTGCAGAATCTTCACTCTCACACTGCAGAATCTTCACTCAATCACTTCAGAATCTTCACTCTCACACTGCAGAATCCTCACTCTCTCACTGCAGAATCCTCACTCTCTCACTGCAGAATCTTCACTCTCACTGCAGAATCCCCACTCTCACTGCAAAATCTTCACTCTCACTGCAGAATCCTCATCTCACACTGCAGAATCTTCACTCTCTCACTGCAGAATCCCCACTTTCACTGCAGAATCCTCACTCTCTCACTGCAGAATCCTCACTCTCTCACTGCAGAATCCTCACTCTCTCACTGCAGAATTTTCACTCTCTCACTGGAGAATGTTCACTCTCACACTGCAGAATCTTCACTCTCACACTGCAGAATCTTCACTCTCACACTGCAGAATCTTCACTCTCACACTGCAGAATCCTCACTCTCTCACTGCAGAATCTTCACTCTCACACTGCAGAATCTTCACTCTCTCACTGCAGAATCTTCACTCTCACTGCAGAATCCTCACTCTCACACTGCAGAATCTTCACTCTCACACTGCAGAATCTTCACTCTCTCACTGCAGAATCTTCACTCTCACTGCAGAATCTTCACTCTCACTGCAGAATCCTCACTCTCACTGCAGAATCTTCACTTCTCACTGCAGAATCTTCACTCTCACTGCAGAATCCCCACTCTCACTGCAAAATCTTCACTCTCACTGCAGAATCCTCATCTCACACTGCAGAATCTTCACTCTCTCACTGCAGAATCCCCACTCTCACTGCAGAATCTTCACTCTCACACTGCAGAATGTTCACTCTCTTCACTGCAGAATCCACTTCTCACACTGCAGAATCTTCACTCTCTCACAGCCTGCAGAATCTTCACTCTCACACTGCAGAATCTTCACTCTCACACTGCAGAATCTTCAATCTCACACTGCAGAATCTTCACTCTCACACTGCAGAATCTTCACTCTCACACTGCAGAATCCTCACTCTCACACTGCAGAATCTTCACTCTCTCACTGCAGAATCTTCACTCTCACACTGCAGAATCCTCACTCTCACACTGCAGAATCCTCACTCTCACACTGCAGAATCCTCACTCTCACACTGCAGAATCCTCACTCTCACACTGCAGAATCCTCACTCTCACACTGCAGAATCCTCACTCTCACACTGCAGAATCCTCACTCTCTCACACTGCAGAATCCTCAGTCTCTCACTGCAGAATCCTCACTCTCACACTGCAGAATCTTCACTCTCTCACTGCAGAATCCTCACTCTCTCACACTGCAGAATCCTCACTCTCACACTGCAGAATCCTCACTCTCACACTGCAGAATCCTCACTCTCACACTGCAGAATCTTCACTCTCACAGTGCAGAATCTTCACTCTCACTGCAGAATCCTCACTCTCACTGCAGAATCCTCACTCTCACTGCAGAATCTTCACTCTCACTGCAGAATCCCCACTCTCACAATGCAGAATCCCCACTCTCACACTGCAGAATCCTCACTCTCACTGCAGAATCCTCACTCTCACTGCAGAATCCTCACTCTCACACTGCAGAATGCCCACTCTCTCACTGCAGAATCTTCACTCTCACTGCAGAATCCTCACTCTCTCACTGCAGAATCTTCACTCTCACTGCAGAATCCTCACTCTCACTGCAGAATCCTCACTCTCACTGCAGAATCTCACTCACTCACTGCAGAATCTCACTCTCACACTGCAGAATCCTCACTCACTCACTGCAGAATCTCTCACTCTCACACTGCAGATCTTCACTCTCACACTGCAGAATCTTCACTCACTCACTTCAGAATCTTCACTCTCACACTGCAGAATCCTCACTCTCTCACTGCAGAATCCTCACTCTCTCACTGCAGAATCTTCACTCTCTCACTGCAGAATCCTCACTCTCACTGCAGAATCTTCACTCTCACTGCAGAATCCTCACTCTCACACTGCAGAATCTTCACTCTCTCACTGCAGAATCCTCACTTTCACACTGCAGAATCTCACTCTCTCACTGCAGAATCCTCACTCTCTCACTCGCAGAATCTTCACTCTCTCACTGCAGAAGTCTCACTCTCTCACTGGAGAATCCTCACTCTCACACTGCAGAATCCTCACTCTCACACTGCAGAATCTTCACTCTCACACTGCAGAATCATCACTCTCACACTGCAGAATCCTCACTCTCTCACTGCAGAATCCTCACTCTCACACTGCAGAATCTCACTCTCTCACTGCAGAATCTACTCTCACTGCAGAATCCTCACTCTCACACTGCAGAATCTCACTCTCACACTGCAGAATCTCACTCTCTCACTGCAGAATCTCACTCTCACTGCAGAATCCTCACTCTCTCACTGCAGAATCTTCACTCTCACTGCGAATCCCCACTCTCACTCTGCAGAATCTTCACTCTCACTGCAGAATCCCTCACTCTCACTGCAGAAATCTTCACTCTCACACTGCAGAATCCTCATCTCACACTGCAGAATCTTCACTCTCACACTGCAGAATCCCCACTCTCACACTGCAGAATCTTCACTCTCACACTGCAGAATCTTCACTCTCACACTGCAGAATCTCACACTCTCACACTGCAGAATCTTCACTCTCACACTGCAGAATCTTCACTCTCACACTGCAGAATCTCACTCTCACATTGCAGAATCTTCACTCTCACATCTGCAGAATCTTCACTCTCACTGCAGAATCCTCACTCTCACTGCAGAATCCTCACTCTCTCACTGCAGAATCTTCACTCTCACACTGCAGAATCTCACTCTCCACACTGCAGAATCTTCACTCTCACACTGCAGAAATCCCACTCTCTCACTGCAGAATCCCTCTCTCACACTGCAGAATCCTCACTCTCACTGCAGAATCCTCACTCTCTCACTGCAGAATCTTCACTCTCACACTGCAGAATCTTCACTCTCACACTGCAGGAATCCCCACTCTCTCACTGCAGAATCTTCACTCTCACACTGCAGAATCCTCACTCTCAGCACTGCAGAATCTTCACTCTCACACTGCAGAATCCTCACTCTCACACTGCAGAATCCTCACTCTCACACTGCAGAATCCTCACTCTCACACTGCAGAATCTCACTCTCACACTGCAGAATCTTCACTCTCACACTGCAGAATCTTCACTCTCACACTGCAGAATCTTCACTCTCACACTGCAGAATCTTCACTCTCACACTGCAGAATCTTCACTCTCACACTGCAGAATCTTCACTCTCACACTGCAGAATCCTCACTCTCACACTGCAGAATCTTCACTCTCACACTGCAGAATCCTCACTCTCACACTGCAGAATCTCACTCTCTCACACTGCAGAATCCTCACTCTCACACTGCATAATCCTCACTCTCACAACTGCAGATCTTCACTCTCACACTGCAGAATTCCTCACTCTCTCACACTGCAGAATCCTTCACTCTCACACTGCAGAATCCTCACTCTCACACTGCAGATTCCTCACTCTCACACTGCAGAATCTTCACTCTCACTGCAGAATCCTTCACTCCTCACTGCAGAATCCTTCACTCTCACACTGCAGAATCCTCACTCTTTACTGCAGAATCTCCACTCTCACACTGCAGAATCCTCACTCTCACACTGCAGAATCCCACTCTCACACTGCAGAATCCTCACTCTCACTGCAGAATCCTCACTCTCACTGCAGAATCCTCACTCTCACTGCAGAATCCTCACTCTCACTGCAGAATCCTCACTCTCACTGCAGAATCTCACTCTCACTGCAGAATCCTCACTCTCACTGCAGAATCCTCACTCTCACTGCAGAATCTTCACTCTCACTGCAGAATCTTCACTCTCACTGCAGAATCCTCACTCTCACTGCAGAATCTTCACTCTCACTGCAGAATCTCACTCTCACACTGCAGAATCTTCACTCTCACTGCAGAATCTTCACTCTCACTGCAGAATCCTCACTCTCACTGCAGAATCCTCACTCTCTCACTGCAGAATCTTCACTCTCACACTGCAGAATCCTCACTCTCACACTGCAGAATCCTCACTCTCACTGCAGAATCCTCACTCTCACACTGCAGAATCTTCACTCTCACTGCAGAATCCTCACTCTCACTGCAAATCTTCACTCTCACACTGCAGAATCCTCATCTCAACTGCAGAATCCTCATCTCACACTGCAGAATCTCACTCTCTCACTGCAGAATCCCACTCTTCACACTGCAGAATCTCACTCTCTCACTGCAGAATCTTCACTCTCACTGCAGAATCCTCACTCTCACACTGCAGAATCCTCACTCTACACTGCAGAATCTTCACTCTCACACTGCAGAATCCTCCCACTCTCACACTGCAGAATCTTCACTCTCACACTGCAGAATCCTCACTCTCACACTGCGCAGAATCTTCACTCTCTCACACTGCAGAATCTTCACTCTCACACTGCAGAATCCTCACTCATCACACTGCAGAATCCTCACTCTCACACTGCAGAATCTTCACTCTCACACTGCAGAATCCTCACTCTCTCACTGCAGAATCCTCCACTCCTCACTGCAGAATCTCACTCTCACACTGCAGAATCCTCACTCTCACTGCAGAATCCTCACTCTCACACTGCAGAATCTTCACTCTCACTGCAGAATCTTCACTCTCACACCTGCAGAATCTTCACTCTCACTGCAGAATCTTCACTCTCTCACTGCAGAATCTTCACTCTCTCACTGCAGAATCTTCACTCTCTCACTGCAGAATCTTCACTCTCACACTGCAGAATCTTCACTCTCACACTGCAGAATCTTCACTCTCTCACTGCAGAATCTTCACTCTCACACTGCAGAATCTTCACTCTCTCACTGCAGAATCCTCACTCTCACACTGCAGAATCTCCACTCTCACTGCAGAATCCTCACTCTCACTGCAGAATCTCACTCTCACTGCAGAATCCTCACTCTCACACTGCAGAATCTTCACTCTCACACTGCAGAATCCTCACTCTCACTGCAGAATCCTCACTCTCACACTGCAGAATCCTCACTCTCACACTGCAGAATCCTCACTCTCACACTGCAGAATCTTCACTCTCACACTGCAGAATCTTCACTCTCACACTGCAGAATCTTCACTCTCACACTGCAGAATCTTCACTCTCACACTGCAGAATCTTCACTCTCACACTGCAGAATCTTCACTCTCTCACTGCAGAATCTTCACTCTCACACTGCAGAATCTTCACTCTCTCACTGCAGAATCTTCACTCTCACTGCAGAATCCTCACTCTCACACTGCAGAATCTTCACTCTCACACTGCAGAATCTCACTCTCACACTGCAGAATCCTCACTCTCACTGCAGAATCTTCACTCTCACTGCAGAATCCTCACTCTCACTGCAGAATCTTCACTCTCTCACTGCAGAATCTTCACTCTCACTGCAGAATCTTCACTCTCACTGCAAAATCTTCACTCTCACTGCAGAATCCTCATCTCACACTGCAGAATCTTCACTCTCTCACTGCAGAATCCCCACTCTCACTGCAGAATCTTCACTCTCACACTGCAGAATCTTCACTCTCTCACTGCAGAATCCTCACTCTCACACTGCAGAATCTTCACTCTCACACTGCAGAATCTTCACTCTCACACTGCAGAATCTTCACTCTCACACTGCAGAATCTTCACTCTCACACTGCAGAATCTTCACTCTCACACTGCAGAATCTTCACTCTCACACTGCAGAATCCTCACTCTCACACTGCAGAATCTTCACTCTCTCACTGCAGAATCTTCACTCTCACACTGCAGAATCCTCACTCTCTCACACTGCAGAATCCTCACTCTCACACTGCAGAATCCTCACTCTCACACTGCAGAATCCTCACTCTCACACTGCAGAATCCTCACTCTCACACTGCAGAATCCTCACTCTCACACTGCAGAATCCTCACTCTCTCACACTGCAGAATCTTCACTCTCACACTGCAGAATCCTCACTCTCACACTGCAGAATCTCTCACTCTCACTGCAGAATCCTCACTCTCTCACACTGCAGAATCTCACTCTCACACTGCAGAATCTTCACTCTCACACTGCAGAATCCTCACTCTCACACTGCAGAATC